>CP092875.1:71911213-72511213 GCA_030710605.1 Cordylochernes scorpioides
AATGATATTCCGCGATTATTCCTATTGTAATTTAGAGTCAAGATAGTTAATTTCGGATCCATATCTTGTGTTATAGAATCGCCTAAAGCAAATTCATAAAAAGCCTGAAATCATAAGGCCAAAGGTTTCTTTTAAAGTTTTTATTATTATTTTGCCAAGAGCTCTCTTTCGATCATTACTGCCCTTTTAATATATGTAAATTTGCAAATATGTATATAAACAATTCTTCTTCTTATACCATTTCTATTTTTCTTCTGTGGAAGGGCAGTAATTCTCGAAAGAATGGCAAAATAATAATAATAAAAAACTTTAAAAGAAACCTTTTGCCCTATGATTTCACGCTTTTTATAATAGTTAATTCCATTCAGAAATTAAACCCGAAAGTTTTTCTGTAATATTGTTGCGGATGTATGTAATTTTTTCTTTTATAGCTATTTTTAATGTAAATGAAATAAATAATCAAGAATGTATGTCTCGTTAGTTTTTATTTTTAACCAACGTCTCATTTTTTACAAAGTCCTCGTGTAAACAATGCTAAGTGATGATGATTATTGGAATAAAGTTCTATGAAAAGTTAAATATGAGAATAATAATTTTGAGATGCTTACAGCACGTATCAATATGTAATCCTGAGGGTACTGTTCGCGCTTTTTATAATAGTTAATTCCATTCAGAAATTAAACCCAAAAGTTTTTTCTGTAATATGTAATTCTGAGGGTACTGTTCGCGCTTTTTATAATAGTTAATTCCATTCAGAAATTAAACCCAAAAGTTTTTCTGTAATATGTAATTCTGAGGGTACTGTTCGCGCTTTTTATAATAGTTAATTCCATTCAGAAATTAAACCCAAAAGTTTTTCTGTAATATGTAATCTTGGGAGTACTGTTCGCGCTTTTTATAATAGTTAATTCCATTCAGAAACGAAAGGTTGTTCTGTGATGTGTGATCCTGGAAGTGTAGAGCATTCACCCTCCATCTGTAACACGCTCAATTGGAGCTAACTCTCACAATTTGACGGCCAATTTAGACGTCGTCCTTCTGCGGCGATTGTTTCATCGGGAGAAACATCCTTCCTTGTGTGTCCTCCTTATCTGTGGAGACAGTTGTTGGGACAAACTGTCCAGAGATAGCATTCTTTCAACGTTGGACGACACATTACCATAAATAACACGTTATTCTTTACCTTGTTATTACATCCTTCTTTCCTCGTTCAACCGATGATTATTAGAATATCGTCAACTCTAAAAAAGGTCTTGCCTACATTCATATCAAGGCAGCAAAATGCTTTCATTATGTATCCGTGACCTAAAGGTTAGCGAAGCTGATAATTCCAAGTGTAAATGCTTTAAATATATACACTCATGGACAAAACTTAAGGAACTTGTACCTTTTAGGATTTATATCGGGATTCAGATAATAACTCTGAAAGATATTTGATACACAATGACCTTTATTAAAGAAACGAGATAACCAAGTGTGAACAAAATTGCCTCTGTCTCGTTCATAAAAACAGATAACCGGGGACATCAGACTTCCACTTCCTTATGTTTTGTCCACGCACGCGAGAGTGCATATATATATATTTATTTTGACTACTTTTTAAATATTCTTTTTCCCAATAATCTTACTGTAATTATTTCTCCCTTCTCATTACATTTGAATTATCATAAACTATCTTTCACTTCCTAAGCTTATGTTTTTATTGAAGGATCAGCCTAGAGTTCATATCTTAGTCTACCTTTGAAGCCTCCAGGATTGTCTAGCTTGTAATAGAAGTTAGTCTAGTCTAGTTAGGTCTAGGGATTCTCGGGTGATGATGAGTGCGCATATTATATATATACAAGGTGCGTTCATTAATTTCCAGGACTGCTCTGTATCTTTGAAAAAATAAAACAAATAAAAAAACTAATTCAATATTTTTCAAAATATGCCCCTCCTGCCTCAATACACCCGTTCCATCTTTTTTTCCAATTGTCGAACCAGGAGATAAAATCACTTTTTGAGAGGTTCCTCAAGGTTGCCTTCGATTTAGCTTGTATCATATCAACGTTGTCAAATTTCCGTCCTTTCAAGTTAATTTTCAATTTAGGATAGAGGAAAAAGTCATTGGGGGCTAAGTCGGGGAAATAGGGTGGATGAGGGATCTGTATGGTTGAATGCTTGGCCAAAAACTGCAAAACAACATGGGCTGTGTGTGGCCGCGCATTACCGACGTGAAGTATCCAGTCATTGTTTTGCCATCTTTCAGGTCTTTTAAGGCGCACTGCCTCCCTTAAGCACCTCATTATCCCCAAATAAACAGATAGTCCAGTCACTGAAGATAATTCTTCTGTTAGATTTAATTAACTCCTTTATTTTGAGCTTGTTTTCCTCGCAACGAAATGATCTTGGACGCCCAGTATGCTGATCATCGTTTACCTTTTCCCGACCTTTTTGGAAGCGTGAAAATCATTCAAAAGTTCTTGAACGGGATAAAGCTGCATCGCCAAAAGCTTCTTTAATCAATTCATACGTCTCAGTATCACTTTTTTTTCAATTTAAAACAAAACTTAATGCAGATTCTCTGCTCTTCGAAAATGGCCATTTAAAAATTAGAAATGCGAACCTTACAAGGAAGTTGTTTTGTTCTATTTTTAGATCGGCGCGTGCGCCACGAGACTCGTGCTTTCAGTCAGGTGTGGTCGAATGTCCAATATTCAACTCTGTAAAAAATATTTTCTCTAGCTTTTTTATTTATTTTATTTTTTAACCAGTCCTGGAAATTAATGAACGCACCTTGTATATATAGTGACAAAAGTTACTATACGGGTTAACACACAAAGTTGCAATAAACTAGGGCCTACCGTAAGAGTAACTAACACACAGAAAAGCGTACAACGCGTACCACAGCAACAATAAAAAGGAGCAAAAAAAAAAAAGAAACGCATGATTTGCTATATAAAAACAAAACAGTACTTATCTTTATTGTAGCGTTGGTAGGGATTAGACCGGGGTCACACAGGTATAAAGACACGGATAAAGCACGCAGAGAACACTTTAAGCGTCTCCACACGATAATCCACCAACGTCTCCTCGCAATACCATATCGGAATACTCTTGCCATCGCCCGCACAAGTCTCAGTGGAGACTTTTCAACCTCGCATTCCCTTAGTCCCCTCTTATATACAAACATGGCCACATTCGTCCAATGAGAAGGCGGGAGAGATTGGTTCACTAACAAACGAAAACAAAATTCTTCCCACTAAAACCTGAGATAAAATAAAATTCAAATATTTGTAAATATAATTTGACAATAGTACATATTAGAGGGTTGTTTATTAACGTATAAGATCTTAGCATCAACACATTGATATAGCTTTTATTTCCCTAGTTTCGACTAACCATTGTTGTCATTCGGAAGCTATCATTTATCTAATAGTCAGAGGATAAAGTTTGAGATCAGAAACGCCTTTTTAAAACATCAAAATTTATATCATAACAGATTTATTAAAATATTAATAAATCATTGCAAAAAGGACAGGTAAGTCATTGTAAAAAAAATTCTTAAACTGCTATCAAGTTGATAGAAGTTGTTCGCTTTAAATAACTCCATGGAAGTGATACTAAAGATGAAAATTGCAATAACATGGTATTTTAGTTATTTATTTAAGCAACAAATAATGGGGAGGGAGAAGTGCCTTTTCATTCTATTATATATATTTCTATTATATAAGTCTATATAAATTTAGACAGATATTATTTTATTGGTTGCTCCTTCAAAATTCTGTGTTTTTAATGTTGCCTTTGTGTCATTTTGCTCGAGAAAAAAAGAAATAGGAATATCTCTCTTTTTTTTAAGAGTGAAATTTCGATATCACATGTATCATTTTAAAGGATAAAATGAAAAATGAAACCAAAAAATGAGGCAAATTGTTCTACTTGAGAGTAAAATGCTAATAGATGAAATTCTACTTGAGAAACAAGGTGAAGAGGGGTTTAAAAGAAGTGAGGAAAAGGAAGTAACAATATTTAAGGAAAGAGAAAGTGTGTTTTTCCAAATCGGTCGTTGGTAAAACAAGGGCACCTACAGGAAGCGAGCTGGTTGACCACTACTTGACCCTTGACCCCAGCTTCCGGGCAATACAGCTCCAAAAATATAGATTTTAAAAACGTCCCAGCACTTCCGACAACACGTGTGCTGCTTTTTTAGATCTCTCGGCTGCTTTTTTTTTCTGCGAATGGGGCGCGGGGGAGGGAAGGGTTCTGAGAACACTAAATCTCTGGTTGTCATTTAGCGGCGTGTGCTCCAGGAATACTTGGTGAGCCACATGGAGCTATCCTCGGCACATGTTCCGTGGAATACTTGGTGACACTCCCGGTTGTCTTGGTTACTAATTCCCCTACCTACTTTTGGCACATGTTCCTTGGAATACCTGGTGACACTCCCGATTGTCTTGGTGTGCTAATCCCCCTACCTAATGTTGTCGTTGGCACATGTTTCTTGGAATACCTGGTTAGCTACATGATGAATTGTCTTGGTACAATTGTTGTACATCACATGTCCCGTGGAATACTTGGTGAGACTCCTGGTTGTCTTGGTGTGCTAGTCCCCCTACCTGATGTTGGCACATGTTCCTTGGAATACCTGGTTAGCTACATGATGGATTGTCCACATCACATGTCCCGTAGAATACCTGGTGGGCCACCCGGTGAAGTTATTATCCACATCACATGTTCCATGAAATATCTGTTGGGCCACATGATGGATTGCCTTGGTACAATTATTGTTCACATCACATGTTCCGTGGAATGCCTGATGGGCCACACGGTCTGATATTTTAGCATCTCTTGGTAGCTACACTACTAAATTGTCCTCTCTCACTCTACAACTTATGTTCAAAGGAATACTTGGATTATATGGTGGTATATCGTGGTGCTATAATCTTATTGGCTGTTGATGTCCACAAGGACATATTCTATCATAAACTTGGGTCATATGTCATGGTGCAATATTTATTGTGGCTATCCTTGTTCTCGAAGCATGTTCCATAGTTTATTTAAGCCACATAGGTCTGTTGGTATAACTTGCTACTTTACCAACCTCAACCCAAGGCTGGTTGTTATTCAAGACACGCTAGATAAACGGGAATTTGATGTTGGTCTCCTGGACAAAAACGATGTCAACTGTGTGTTGCTTTAGGAATATGCAAAGCTCTAAACTCCTTTGACGAGCAGTGATCCCGCGCATATTGAGGCACGCAAGACGAAGCTCATATATATTGCATATATATAATAGCTACACTTTAAAAAATATTTTTGTTGGTATATATTTCATATCTGCGTATCCTATATCCATTCTTCTATGTGATCACAACTTACAAGAGAATTTACAAGAGAACTAAAAAAAGAATTCACAAGATAACCTATATGTTCCAGTCCGTAAAGAACAGTCATCATTCGTGGAGATTCAGTCATCATCAGTGATGTAAGAACGGATACTACTGGTGTTTGTTCAACCTGTCAGCACATCCTGGAATTCTGCTGAGGCAGCTTCCTCGGCTAGTTTTCATACCAATTGACTCACTTCTGGAAGACAATGTAGTATGGAAATAAATACATTTTAGCGCTTTTTACTTTTCAAATATATAGAATTAACAGCCGGTCCCAAGCCCGGATGAAAAAGGAGGAGGGGGAGCAGTAACAAGCTCACTAAAAAACCTTGGTTCAGCTGGCCCGGCTGATAGTACCCTGTAAGGGCTCCTGATCCAGGGATACAGGATGAGCAGCGTTTGTACTCCATGTTAGGAGCGGCTGCACATGGCGTCTGTTCCTCATGTCAGAGGCGGCCATTTCTTTTGGAGCTAAGTCGGCCTGTCACTGAGTAGTGCTCCCAGTCTTAATGACAAAGGTAGACGCATTCTACTTCACCCAATCATGATGGTTGTCAACTTTACAAGCTTGATACCGTAATATGATTGAGTGGAGATAAGAAAGAAGAAGAAGAGACAGCTATTTCTACAGATCTCTTTTACTGCATTGGTTAAACATTGAAAGAGGGAGTAGATATGGCTAATCAGTGGCGAACCACTGACTTTTTCAATTTCTATCCAGCGCAGTATAAGGTCTGTTTATAAATAGCTTTTAATGCTATATAGTCAGGATACCATCTTACCTCACACAGCCCTCTTCCTTATGTTCAACTTCATGGGGGTCATCATGAAAGCTGATGAACTGCAGTGTCCATCGCCTCTGCTATTCAGTTATTGATGTTAGATAGAAATCAACAACCAAATAATTTGAAGTCCAATAAAATATTTATCTGACATGCTTTTTACAAGTTCTATATAGTTTAAAAGTAGAGCGTTAAAATATTTATTTCCAATTTTCAGCGATAGATGACTTTAAGTTGAATATGACATTTAGTATACACCTTCATTGATATCTTCAACTCATTGAATAATACCTATTACTCTAATTTAACACTATATTTGTAATTATCACTAGTACATGCAGTATAGGCCATAATAAACATGTTGGGTAGTAGTTAGCGACTGCTTTTATACTGTAAGTTGCACTACATGTAGAAAGAAATTTGACTTTTGTACTTAACAAGTGTGTCATAGCCCCGTTTGGTTACTTGTATTCACTGGTGAGGTTTATCTTCAGCAGTAATCTGGGGCTATTGAAGGAATTTTCCTTCAGAAAAAAAGTGCTCAATGTGGGATTATATTCTTGGTCGTGGCTGTCAAAGGTTTATACCACCCCATACAACGATGAGTTAAGTGGTAAATTGTCCAAATAGAGCCACAAGACTGAAACCATCACTGAGGTGATGTATTGTCAGCAAATCGATGAAATACACCAAATACTTCGCCGTATCTGCCCGAGATTGGTCAACAGAAAAGGGCCTATTCTTCTCCACGACAACGCCCGACCACACGTCTTAATTATCACACTACAAAAGTTGAATGAATTGGGCTATGAAACTCTTGATCACCCACCATACTCGCCCGACCTCTCGCCTACCGACTACCACTTTTTTAAGTACCTCGCTAACTTCTTGGATGAGAAATGCTTTAAAAACCAAGGTGATGTCGAAACGGCCTTCAATAAATTCATTGCCTCCAGAACTCCAGATTTTTATAAAACTGGAATATACCAGCTCTCGTTGGCAAAGATGTATCGATGCCAATGGTTTTTATTTTGATTTAAAAAGGTTTGCTTGTAACGAGTTATTGCTAGTTGTCACTACAAATCGGTCATTATTTTTGCATCAACCCAATAGTTAAGTGCTTTATAGCCTCAAATCCCCGTGTTAACGTTCGAAACCTGTCATAACAGGGAACGAGAACTTCAAGGTGACAAACCATTTAAACTTGCTAACAGGCTGTGTCTTTCCTTCGTGACTGTATCTTTTAAAAGATATGTTGAACTATGTCATTTTGGATTGACATTGTTTTACAGAGGCAATTTTACAAGAGTAAATTGTTAACTAAAAAAGATAATTGGTATGTGTCATGGTCAAACAATAATAATAAAATAGTGTAGGTATGAGGGTTAGCTGCGGGTATTGGTATTACCTATCTACAAACACGATCCAGGATTGAATCCCGAATTGATCACTTTTTTTTTAATCGTCTCTCAATAGCATCCGATTTTTTTTTTCAAAATCCAATTCACCAGTGAGTGAAAGTAACCTAGATTTAACTCTTATACATTGGAGGTACAAACTTTTAATATGTGTATACATGTAATATTAAACAATTTAAAATATTTCCGGAGATGAGTTTCTTTTCATTTCTAAAACCATCTCAAGTTTTCAGGCATCTTTGCCCTTCTACAGGAGAACATATATAATGAATAAAACTCCGTCTTTTTAATTGTTTAATTAATGTTCAGGATATTTAAATCAATACATGTAATATACTTACAAAGCAATAACACGCCATCTATATACAACAAATGAAAACATTAAGACGCGAATGTTTCTTTTACACATAAATCTAATTTCTACTGTCCTTACTGCGATGAAAAAACATTGAGAGGGCTTGGCTCATCAGTGGTGAACTCTCCCAGCGGTTTCGCCAATTTAATCTACCAGACCACTTCTTTAGGACTCTAATACTATATTGGATCATTCTGCTTTTATATGCTTCACTGAAAGGTGGATCTTAGAAATGGCATTTAAGCAAACTATGAACATAAGATTTTTAACATTCGCGTCTTAGTGTTTTCATTTGATATAATATACTTGCAGTAAATGCGATGTTAAACGCATATACACGTTGGTTCTTCCTGCCCAGAAGTCCTCTCCTCTACGTGGCGGGCGGGAGAAGCACCACAAGTAAGGGATTGTCTTGTAGGGCGAAGTACGGTGTCGTGAGTCCCAAGCCGCTACGGTAACCGTGAACAGGGAACTCTGAAATGTGGCTGACTAACGGAGCACCCCCACCCCTTTCCATGGAGCAACAACGGACTAGAGACTTTGGTTGGCCGGTATCGTGGTCAGGGTGCACGGACCGATCTGATCTGCTCCATGGACAAGACACCACCACCACCATGTTTACTTGGGGAATTCTTTTTAAAATAGTTTACGAGTAATGAAATAGCATGTGTAGAGATGAATACTAACATTAAACATGTGGAATGTGGTTTGGCTACATTAAGTTGAGTAATACAAATTTCAGAAGAACTAAAAAACGTCATTAACTATTTGGGAGTTTCCTCTTTCATTTTCTGAGTATTTTTTTTTATAGGAGGAAATGTATGCGATTCAGAAGTGGTTCGAGGAAATGTTTCCCTGTACTGGACGGTTAACTTAAAATATTAAAAGATCATGTATTAGTGAGGGGGGATAGTCAAAGTTCAGACAGTCACTTTCCTGAGAGATGGCCCCTCTGTGAGTTATCACACCCACTAGCTAAAACCAAGTCTGATGAAGTATACTTGAATAACAAATAAATATAAAAATGAAAGGATTTAAAAGCACGAATGTTTCTTTTATACATAATACAAACTTCTACTATCCTTACTACGATGAAAAAATATATTGGGAGGGCTTGGCTCATCAGTGGTGAACCCTCCCAGCGGTTTCGCGCCAATTTATAAGCTTATGTTCATAGTTTTCTTGAAAACCATTTCAGCGATTCCACCCTTCAGTGCTGCGTATATAAGCAGAATCGTCCAATACAGTATTAGAGCTCTGAGAAGCGGTCTGGTGGATTAAATTGGCGAAACCGCTGGGAAGGTTCACCACTGATGAGCCAAGCCCTCACAATATAATTTTTCATCGCAGTAAGGATAGTAGAAGTTTTTTATTATGTATAAAAGAAACATTCGTGCTTTTAAATTCTTTCATTTTATTTGTATAGATGACGCGTCATTGCTTTGTTTTGAAGATAAAAATATTTACAAAGAGTTTCTTTTATTAAAGAAGAATAAGAAGAAGAGGGGGAGCTTTCACGCGGTCACGCTTCATCAGGCCAATGCCTCCTCAAGAGAAAGAGAGAGAAGGCGTACAACACCCATACCTGTGTAGTATAATATAGGTTAAGTGTGTGTGTGAATCAGAGATAGCTATCTAATATATAGGTTCTATTTGTTTACAAAATAAACAAAATCCGATCGCTTCACACAGAAGATTAGCATGATAGATATAACATGTAAAATCGTGAAGTGTTCTTATTATGCAGATAATTTCCCAATCTTGCAGATGTTTGTGTGAACTACATTGATAGACAAAAATTAAGGAAGTTGTACCTTTTAGCATGTATATCGGGATTCAGACAATAACTCTGAAAGATATTTGATACACAGTGAAGACACACGAGATAACCAAGTGTGAACAAAATTGTCTTTGTCTCCTTCAAATACTTTCCACTTCTTTAAGTTTTGTCCATAAGTGTGAATGATGCCACTGTGGCTGTTGTTAATGAATGGGCAATAATTTCAAATAAACATCGTTGGTGTAAGGATATATTGAAATTTGAAGAGAAACTAAATTCTTGTAAGAAATAGACAATTGTTTTAATTAGGCCAGTTGAAGAGCTCTTATCGCTTGAGAACACTTGCAATTTAAAATAAAAAAAAGAAACTCATTGTGATAAAATATTTCGAGTTTTTAAAATAAAAATGTATATTTAAGGAAGAGAATAGTTGAAGATAATTAGTTTAAAAATTTGAAACTAAATCAATGCCGTTCTGATTTATACAGGATGGCCCATAAGTCCCGAAAACCTTTTTTATTAATCAAAAATTAAAGGCAAACTAGAATAAAAAACTATAACTATATTTTATTCTAGTTTGCCTTTTAATTTTTAATAAATAAATAAAAGTTTTCGGGATTTTTGGGTCATCCTAAATTGTTGAATAATTCCTACCCCATCCTATAATGTCCTAGTGTAATAAGTAAATTCAGGTCACCGCACTATGCCATGTTCCGAGCACCGTAGTTACTTCCATCAATATGGCTGGGGAGATCCAAAAGTTGTACCAATGCTCTAGAGATTACCTTGATGGATTGTATTAATTGTATAAGAATAAATTAATTGATGTTTTTTATTATACGCACCCATTTGTAGAATCTTTTGAACGATCCTCGTCTGGTAGAGAGAGAGAGAGTTCTAATTGAATTTTGTATTATTTACGGTACCAGCGGTGTGCGTGCTAACTATTGCTAATAACCAGATGCTGCTAACTATTACTAATCTCTGATAACCAGATGCTCTTAAACACACACACAAAGATTTATTAAGACCACCGGTCTTATACAGATTCACCACAGGAAGAAAGGAATCATGGATGGAGCTCCTGTACTTCAGGCAGCGCAGCAATGATGCTCTTAAACGATTACTATTGAAAAATAAATACATATACATATATATTCCAAAGTAGAGAAATATACAAAGTAAATAAATCCTGACACTTAAGGAAATTTTCACCCATTCCTAGCCATCTTAAAAATAACCCCAGGAAAAATATCTATCAACATCAACCACAACTATCTTATCAGGACATGGATATGTCCAAGCCGACATGGCTAGAATAAAACAGGTCCCTGATTCAACACTGTCAAGAGGAATGGTAAACAGTGGATCATGTCCTCTACAACTTCCCAGTATTTCAATTATATCGATTCGAGATCGGTTGCATTCTTTGTACTGCCATCTTTCATCAGCACTATTATGCCGAACCTACCAAGAAACAAACAGGCCTGGAGATCCTTGGTAAACTGGCTCACTATGGCTACCAAGACAGACTTCTAAATCGCTAGACAGCCCAGGTAGTTGGCGATCTATGGATACGCTACAGAGGCCCGGGTTACTTAGTTGTTACTCAAGTATACTACAAACCAAAATTACTTTTTAATATGTCCTTCATCGAATAAAGTTCACACCTTTTTGACATTGATTGCTCTATTCCACGTGAAACCAGCCAGCAAGCTACACTTTTGTATTCTTTTTACAGATTCACGCCAAGTTCTCTTGGGATAGCTGAAAACCATGTCATCTTGGAAGATGGACAGATTGTAAGAAACTGCTTCCTAAAACAACAAAGAACTATAGTAACATTAATGCTTCTTTCCAAATTATTCATAAAAAATCACTTTTATACAGGCCTTATGATGATGATTAAAAATAGGTGAAAGAGTATTTTTGAAAAAATACAAACAGTCTAGTATACAATAGTAGAACGGTTTGGAGATTAATATGGTGAAACCACTGATGATCAAAACATCTAAGTTTTCTATCATATAAGCAAGGTTTGCAGAAGTAATTGTTGATGATCTACTAGTAGTATTAAAGTCAAAAAGTACAAAACGTCAGTTGAGAAGCTATGCTGCAAAGACCATTATCACATCAGTAAGGTTTGTAGAATCAGTTGTTGATGGTCTATTAGGATTATTAATGTCAAAAAGTGTAAAAAGTAGGTTGAGAAGCTGTGTCACAACGACCTTTTCGTTTTTAGAATCAGTTTCCCACAATTTGTCGATATTCCAAGGCGACATGCATCAGCTCTCGAAGAGAACTTGGCGTGCATCTGTCAAAGAATCCAACCGCATCTTGATGGCTGGTTCCACATGGCTTGATTGCTTCTTTTTTACGCATCGTCCTTATCGATTTTTCTTCTTGAGACAAATATGAACGGCGGCAAACGTACAGTACACCTTGGGAGGAGTCGGTCGAAGCTACATACACCAGGGATGGCGTTGACAGCTTTAACTGCATCTTATTGACTCTTTGGGTTATGTGATTTCTCCATTCTACCTAACACCGTCAATGAGATTCAGATAAGAAAATACAAGAATTGTATTGTATCTATATATATTGCCATGTGGAAAATTAGGAAAGACAAACTTAAGGATGACACAGAAATTTATTTAAGGCAAGAACAAACTAAAAGTGATAAACAAAATATAAGCAATGAGGGAAGTTAACCGAGTAACAAAATATAAACATAAAAAATGATACCATGTTAATAAAATGATAAATGTTTTCCTACAATATTATTATGTGTATTTAATTTTTACATGTGTGTTCTCTCTTCAGTTAATAGTTCAACTCTTGGAAGTATAGATGGAAGTTTACACTCATGGACAAGTAAGTTGTACATTTTAGCACTCTATATCGAGATTCAGACAATAACTCTGAAAGATATTACAGTGAAAGATATTACTGTCTATCAAATAACTTTCAGAGTTATTGTCTGAATCCCGATAAACATGCTAAAATTTACAACTTCTTTAAGTTTTGTCCATGAGTGTATGTAGGCTGTGTACTCGTACAAATATTTACCAGCTTGTAGTCTTGTAATTTGGCTAGAGGTCCATAGAAGAGTTTTGACTCAAAGCTTGCTTTTTTAAAATGCATAATAAAGATGCTTATTGCGAAATATTTCAACTTTTATAAATATCAAGCTATACTTTATTGAAAGATATAAAACCGAATCCACATAATTTGGATGAAGATGCTTTAAAAAAAGAGAGGAATTTGAGTTAAAAGATTCTGTACTTATATTAGAAGATATTCCGAGTTTAATTTTAAGCTGCGTAGTGCTTTATGACTTGCAAAAGACAAAAGAGCTCTTAAAGATAATCAAAGACACAGAAATTAAAGATCCTTCTAATGACTACGATGCATTGAATTGACACCCAGTTGCCAACCCGCATGGCATCCCTTTGTCTCGACTAGATGGCCTTGCAGATAGGTGCATAGCTTCGGGGTCATTGGAGCACGCAAGAGATGGAAGATAGACAAATGGCATTGTGGTCAGGTTAGAGATTTTCGGGCTGATAGACAAGATGTCGCGATGTCACCAGCTAGACTGTCCTATATACATCTAAAGTTCCTCACCTCGATATCTTCAACAATGAACCAGAAGAGGTCTACAATAATCAAGATTTGAAATTAATTCAACGCAATAATTTTGATCAAATTAAAGACAATTTCATACTGAATTTATTGTAACAATAAATTAAATAAAGATTCTTTCCTGCTTTTACAGTTTGACAAAACCAATAAGGAATCTAGAGCTAGGTTTCTTTTTCCAATTTTTTTATTTCTCGAGATTTTTCGGGCTAACATTCCCTTTCAACACGGATACCTAGAAGTATAACTTATACATATTAGCCCGAAATCTCGAGAAATAAAAAGAAATAGTAAAAAGAAACCCAGCCCTAGATTTCTTATTGATTTTGTTAAAGAATAAATAAAGTATTGGGAGAGAGTCTTGTGGCTCATAAATGATCACCAGCGATATGGCCAGTTTTGATGGATGAGACCTATCTCTACTATTGCATCAGACTGTTCTACTTATATACCCAGCACTTTAGAGGAATTGTTGGTAATGGTATCTAAAGTGAATATGCATATAAGATTTGGGGATATATGTAAATAAATATATTTTTCGATTACTCTTCCGCGAACAATTCACAGAAAGACCTGTTAAGCAGCAATTAAACATGGTTATAACGTGCCATCTACAATGTTATTTTGCGGGAATATGATATTCATGGATTAAAAGTCACTTCCCTCTTTTAAAACTGAATTTAAAGCAATGGTTTTTGTTGGTATCCTCTCTTCTCAAATCACGCATCTTCATATCTGGAGCTGTGATCAGAGCTGGTGATGTGGAATGTCGTGTCGCGCTGAGCCACGAAACAACTCTATTATACTTGAACAAATATTATTTATTACCAAACTAAAACTTCAGTAGACATCTATATAAAGTAACAAGACTACTTAACTCTGGACTGGACTCTTCAACTTAATCCATACGTCCTATTTATAGCACAAATAAGTTAAACTGAAACTATGTAAATTGTGCTACAACAGAGAAATATGCAAAGAGTAAATATGCAAAGACACAACATGGAATATCCACCAATCTAGGCTCTCCACGCAGAGAAGATCAATAAGTGTATAACTGAGTGCATTGTAGAAAAAAAGTGACTCTTTTTGCACAAAGAAAATTTAATATTGCGTAGGTATCGACAAATTCGTGCATAAGAGAATTGATTGCATTATTGATGAAAGAAAGAGAGATTCAAATGAAATTCTAAACATAACGATAAAGTGAATCGATTTTAGATGCATATGTCAAATTATATTGAAAAATATTTGCACTTTTATCTTATCTCAGGTTTTAGTGGGAAGAATATTGTTTTCGTTTGTTAGTGAACCAATCTCTCCCGCCTTCTCATTGGACGAATTTTTGTCACATAGACACTGAATGTATGGACCATCTGATATATACACTATTGAAGAAACGTCAATAAGTCAAGAAAAATAACTTTTAAGTATGAGAATGAAAACTCTGAGATGGTAGGTGAATAAAGAGCTGAATTGTATCAGAAAACATCTAAGAGAAGCATAGCAAGAGGATGCTCCAATGTCTACAGCCAAGAAACGAAATGCAGAGGGATACCTATACAAGAAACAAAATGCAAGAGAAAAAGTGTCAAGAAAAACAGTCTTAAATATGATTAATCGAAAGTCAATGCAACAAGACAGAGTTTAAGAAACAGAATGCAAAAAGAACAAAAATAGTTATACAGATGATAATTTTAAATAATAAGACGAAAACCAGTTTCAAAATGAATCAATCGGTCAAAAAGATTCTAAATAAATCCGTTGAAACATAATGCAAAAGCAAAACTGGACTGAAGCACAGAGTGTCGTGGAAAAAAACTGGCTCAAATTAAATCAGTACATAATTTTAAGACAATTTCTCGAAATATGCATCTCAGAAGCAAAAGACAAGACCGGGAATACAAACTGTAGAGCAGCGTGTCTTGAAGTGCAGCCTCAAATTCAATCAGTCAAGAATTAAGAAACAGTGCGAGGCAATGCCTCGACACCCAAGAACCTGACGATATGACTGAATACAAGAGCAGAGTGTCGTGAAATGTAGCCTCGAATTGAATCAATCAGGAGTTAAGAAACAGCAAGACAAAGGTCATGAAACTTACACCTCAGAAAGAAGACTGTCTATACAAACGGAAGCGCAGAGTGCCGGGGAGGAGCCCCAAATTGAATCAGACAAGGACCGGTAAAAAACGTCATTTGTGTCTAAAGAGAACCCCGTGGAGCGGCTTCCTGCACAGGTAATTATTCCATCATGGCTGGGTGGCGCCGGCGGAACCACACCGCTCGACCCCGGGGTAGATGGAGGTCGACGTTTCCTCTCCACCACCACTGTTGATACTACTATAGGTTCAGCAGAAAAAACGAGGATAACTTTCTAGTTATAATTTATTCTGAAGAGATTACACTAGGAGGTTTAGAACAGGCCACCTGAAACCCTTGACATTTGAGTGGGGTGAGAAAACTTTCCCACTCTCCCTCTCTCTGTATCAAATGTCTCACAGATCCAGCTTCGCCACAGCACAACCAAGAATGCATCGGATCAAACAGAAAAAAAGAGCTCTTCTTGAACTATAAAAGGGTCTTGAGAGATCTAGATGTGCATAATCTCCAAGAACTGGAATGAAGACTGGAATAAGCACCACTACCACTACTACAAACCCCAGCACATGGTCATGCTAATCTTTTTATTATTATTATCCCTCAGTGTAAAGAGTCTCCCTGAAGAGTTTTGGTAATGCTTGGTTGGTTATCCAGGAGGCACTCGGCCTTCAAGGAAGGGGCAGTCAGAATTGGCCCCCTCATGCTATATTATGGTGAGTTGGTAGTTGTGATTGCTTATACTGTAAATGCACCACGTGTCTATTCATATAGAAACAATTCAACTTCTGCACTTACAAGGTGTTAAAACCCCTTCTGGAAACACATTGATTAGGGGCTGACGTTAGATAGGAGAGACATTAAAGCAACTTATTTTTGTTTTAAAACTTTTTCAATGTAACTTCACAACCTGGGTCTTGGTTGCAGAAAGAGACAGTTCAAAGCCGTAAAGAGATCACCATCCCTCACTTCCAATTATGCATTTAGCTGGTACACGGAATTTTTCATACATTTACACTGAACAAACATTCTATTTATAAACATATTTTAATGTTTTTCAATAGTATTATGCAGAAAGGACCTGCAGAAATAACTTTTCGGGCAAGATGTAGATGACAACGTCCTCGACGCGTCCACAGAGGAACCGTCTGCGGGTTTTTCCTGAGCTTTAAAGTGAGGGGAGTTTAAGAAGAACCCTGATTATCTGGAAAATATCTTTATGGCTTGATGGGGAAATTTAGTCTCTTAGCTAAATGATCTGCTCTAATTGAACACATTTTGACCAGCCTTACTGCCACGTCGCGGAGAAGGCGCAGCGTTGACCTAGTGATAAGCAGATTACTTTAGGTTTTACTTCAGATATACTTACATGGCGCAGATATATATAGATGACGTTTTATTTTTTATTCGTTCCCATAACCAGGTTGATATTATATTCTGACAAAGTTAACTTAGTATCATAGTAAAATGGCTCTTACTCTTGAAAGAGAGGTTAATAATGTTTTCCACTTTCTTAGATTAGATGTTCTTATAATTCATACACGAACCGTTTTCATACAACATCATTTTACAAAAATACTTTTCAATCAAATTATATTCATTTTACATCCTTTTTTATTCTTAGCCAGCACAGTGAATACATTAATCAAACGAGAATTCATCACATTGTTCAATCCAAACACTAATAACTGAATAACACCAATCCATCAATAGATGTGTAGATTAACCCGATATTTATAATAGCATATTACCTGGATATTAAATCAGTTTATAGCATACATAGAGGTTTTTTTTTAACACACACACAACTGTCGGGCCCTATCTTTCCCCTTAGTCAATAGCAGTTGAAAATTTGATAAATTGTACAGTCATTTGAGCATATATATTCAACAATTATTCTTAATTTTGTTTAAAATTCTTCTTTCACAAGCTCTTCTGTGCATTATAAAAAAATCTCTTTTCCCATAAGTAAATATATCTCTCTTTCCATCTTTATATTTTATCTATGTTTAACCTTAGTTATAAATGATATACCTAGTATATATAGGCCTTACATTCTATTAGGCGCCGATATAGTTAGCATTATTAGTATAGAAGGGCTCCAAGACCTGAAAATTTGAGTTTATCACAAAGTGTCATGAAAGAAACATCTTTGGATGCCTTTTTCCCTCAAATAAATAACCCTATATTTGTAAAGTCCAAAGACCATTTCTTCCTTGTCAATAGGAATGCTGACCCTAAATATGTCGGGTTCGAAGACCATTCCATCTTGGCAAAAGTGAGTGCTGATCATATACGCACTAAGTCCGAAGACCATTCCATCTAACTCCGCCTTTGCCGGTCCCAAGCCCGGATGAAAAAGGAGGAGGGAGAGCAGTAACAAGTTCGCTAAAAAACCTGGGCTCAGCTGGCCCGGCTGATAGTACCCTGTAAGGGCTTCTAATCCAGGGATACAGGATGAGCAGCGTTTGTACTCCATGTTAGGAGCGGCTGCACATGGCGTCTGTTCCTCATGTCAGAGGCGGCCATTTCTTTTGGAGTTACGTCGGCCTGCCACTGAGTAGTGCTCCCAGTCTTAATGACAAAGGCAGACGCATTTTACTTCACACAGTCATGATGGCTGTCAAACAAGCTTGATACTCTAATATGATTGAGTAGAGATAAGAAAGAAGAAGAAGAAGACCATTCCATCTTGGTAAAGGGGAGTGCTGATCATATACGCACCAAGTCCAAAGACCATTCCATCTTGGTCAAGAGGAGTACTAACTGTATCCATATTTAGTTACAAGACCATTTCAGACTTATCGTTGAGTTCGAAGACCATTCCATCTTTGTCAAGTGTTGACCTTTGATGTATGGTCCAAAGACACGCTTATCACAGGAAGTGGTGAAAACTAATCTCCTTCAGTATGGCTCTCATTCCTCCAGAAAGGACTTAGCTGTTGTCACAGGTGTTGTAAAAGAAGACCCTAGCAGCAGCAGTATGATCCAAGAATCCATCTGGATCGTATTTGCCTTGGAACAACATCCGGCTGTCACGGTGCATGCCCGCGCTCCACGTGCCACTCGCTGATTGGATCCTCCCCCTTCAGTCTGATTGCCCCCTTTCTGGAAATTGTCTTTTTTTTCTCTTATTTTACACCTGCACATAGCCGAAGACCTCAGTCGAAATCTCTGATCATAAAAAAACAGCCGTGATAATGACTCAATAATCTACAAAATGAATATATCTCGAAAATAGCCCGACCTTTTAATGAGTTCTTGAATTATCTGCAGATATTATCTTTTTTTAATGGAATAGGTTATTTTAATACGTAAAAATATATTTTTTTTATACAATTCACGTATTATGATGCATTAGCGTGCCATCTGTTATCAAAATTCGAAACTATTATAGACGCAATTTGAAAAAAGAGTACAAATGTTATATTGTACTGGGATAAGGTATATAAATTATGAAAAAGGCATCTCCTTATCGTGCAACTGAAAGTTGCCGATGGCTTGCGCCATAATGCCCTTTTCATAATATTATAGACGCGTTTGATTCTTTTTTAAAAATAAACAATTTATACTGCCCTTACTGCAATGAAAAAGTAATGGGAGGGTCTGGCTCATGACCAGGTAGAATAGGATAGGACAGTCGGGAACATATGAGCCAGGCCCTCCCATTAATTTTTCTATTGCAGTAAGGGCAGTAGAAATTGTTTATTTTTAAAAAGATTCATACGCGTCTATAATAGTTTCGAATTTTGATAACAATTAACGTATAATTACTACAATGGATCTAGAGATTAAGCTACAATAAGTACTATGTTGAGAATAACAAAATGAGTTACAATATCCAAACAGTTATTACTATTAACCTATAGCTACAGTACTGCAATGTAGACAATTTGACAATTAAAATAATTTTATTGACATCTTGTCAATACATGCAAAGTACACAGTCTGTACTATTTAAAAAAAAATAATAATATGGATTATATACACTATGTACAATGAATATGGCGCTTCTGCCAGCGCTGCAGAGTTTGGTGGAGAATCACCAGCGGGTCTCCAGCGACACCACGCATTTCGCGATCTACGAAGAATACGTAGATCGCGTACTTCGCCGCTAGGGAGAAGGTGATAGGTGATAGGTCCTCGAGACCAACGTGCAATGTATACGGCAGAGAAAGGAACATTCCCAAACATACTGATGGTTATGAGGATATAGAGAACCACAGATTTATTATTACAAAAAAAAACATTCCGGACCACATTCACATGAACTTTTCATGTAAAACTTTCCAACTTTTGACATACAGATCTATTTTTTTTAAATAGAGCAATCCATTAATAAATATTTTATTAAAAAGGCATATATTGAATCAAAACATGATTTATTTTACCACTATTTCAGTTGGCTGAACGCCAGCCTTTTTCAAATTATGTTGCGCTGAGTTTGTTGTTGACATACATTAATATGTTATAATACCTTGAAAAAGGTTGGCGTTCAGCCAACTGAAATATTGGGAAAATAAATAATATTTTGATCCAATACCATTTTGATTAAATAGAGATCTATATAGACCTTTTATTAACTTTTCTTCAAAGTGTGAAAGACATTTTAAATCAACTACAATGGAAATATCAGAAGATAATTGTAACACCTTGTAGACGTCTGGATAACTTATCATTGACCTTTTTATCAACTTATTTCTTCACCTTCTTCTTATCCATTTTCATTCTGACGTCAATATGATTAAATATCTTTCTTTTCTTCTATGATATCATTTCTATAAATGGAAACTTGGCGTTGTTTCTAGGTCTTCTTTGGGGTAATTGGCCTCAGATCCATCAAATCTTTAACAAAGACTTCCTTAATCATTTACTATTTGATGGTAGCCTCAAAAGAATAATTATATTTGTTATATCCAGGTAAAAATATAATTAAATAATTAAGGTATTTTTAAAGGTATTGCGTAAAATTGGTATTTCAAAATGTAATTTTTGATTTATTATCTATATATTTAGGTATAGAAATATAGTAAAAATTGTGAATAGAACGTTTTCCTTTAAAATAAAATTCAAAATACGTAAATGTATTAATAATATACTATATAGTTTTGAATTAGTTGTAGAACACATATTTTACGTTTTTTTTTCCAAGCTATACTTAGATACATTGAAAACTTATAAATCAGAAGAATAATCGAAGGAAAAAAATTGCATATACGTTTTGTTGAATCTAATTTAGGCTCTATTTAACTCTATGTGTATGATTTTCTATTGATAGAAGTAACAATAAAATTGATGTTGTTAAAGTGAAAACATTAGGCTTCTAGGAATAAGTTTTTTTTTCCGTAAAGATAGAGGCTTTTTCGTAAAGATGACCGGCATTCATATTTATTTTAAAAATAGACACTTCGGCCAGTAAAAGTTCTAATTTTCTCAACATTTCAACAAAAATATTTTGTCTTCGTCAGGGGAAATAAATAAAAATAGAGCATTTGGCAAGGCGTTATAATTTTTTTTTTTTAATAGTGCTATAGATGTACTAAATTTTTAAAAAATCGCGTGAGAACGCCCTTGCAACCTCAGAACAATTTTTAACGCCTTGCCAAATGCTTTATTTTTATTTCTCCTGACGAAGACAAAAGATTTTGTTGAAACGTTGAGATAATAAAACCCTTTACTCTGGCCGAAATGTCTATTTTTGAAAGAAAAAAAAAGAAATGTTTCTTTTAATTATATATAAAAGAATAAAATAATATATAACGAAACTTATACTTGGGAACCAAATGTTTTTACATTAATATTGTGACTGAATAATTATTTTAAATATTCTGTTGTTTATCATCATAAATATTTGCATAGTCATTACCCCTTACCATGCTAGTATATTATTACAATAGACTCATTCTAGAATCTTTAATCTCCAAAGACAATAATAGTATAAACAGAAGAATTGATCTACCCCAACAGTTCCAGCATATTCAACGCAGATGAAGCCAACCCCCATTGAAACTGTACCCTCTACAACTGGAAACTATTTTTATTTTTGATTTTTTAAAATGTATTTCTCTGAATCTCTATTGTATCTGTTACACGCCTTTGCGGAGCCAGTGGCCTGATGAAGCGCGACCACGTGAAAGCTTGCCTCCCGATACCTTAATAAAGAAACTCTGCAAATATTTTAAATTTATTTAACTCAATTATATTATTACTTGTAAATTCAATTTATAAAGAGTTTGCATTCTAATCAATAAATTATTTTTACTTAAACTTTTGTAATACTCGTTATCACTGCCGTGACAATATTGATACAAGAATTAAATAAACTATATCTGGATCAAAAATTTAAGTTTTATCTTTCTCAATCTAATTAACTGTTCAAGAAATTCTTTCCAATTGCTGTCCCAAATTTCATTTCTTCTGATAAATTCACTACTTTATTCTTAACAGGCAAAGGACCCTTCTTAAGTTTCCTATTCAAACTGAATGTTTTCAATGATCCAACATGTGAATGCCGCTTAGATGTTGAATCACCAGAGCATCTTCTTTTAACTTGCCCTCTGACTAATCAAATTGTATGTAGATACTTTGAAACATTACCAAATTCTCTTTGTGTATATACTCTATCTTATGAGAACTTTGTTAAGTTTAGAACTATTTGTACAATAATTTACAAAACACTACCAATCCATCGTGTAAATAATTAATCATATATATGTAAATAATACTAGCACAGCACAATAGTCCTTTGGACTTCGTGCTTTTGTAACAATAAATAAATAAAAGAGATTATTTTATTGCAAATTGATTTTAAATATAAAATATAATTTTAGAAAATGCGAAGACTTGTGTATTGGTAACAGAAAATTGTTCTCATTGACAATGTTATTTATCATCATCATACGTGTATATAATTCAGGCCAAATAAAGAGCTATCATCTTGTGTCGCCTACTGCTCTTTCTTAACTCCTACATACCATCGAGGATATAACAACTTATTTATCAAATATAAAAGAGGTAAACTCTACAAAAGTTTTATTTATTAAATATATGGTAAGCCTTCGAACAACTTTCAAAATTAGCTATTTCTCCTCAGCACTCACAGGTTGGTGGTTTGCAGTATTCCTGTTCTCTCAGAGCATTCTTTTTATGTCTGGTCTTTTAATGGTATGGTATTCTTTCTAAATTTGTTCTCTCATGACACATTATATTTCAGATAAACACCTTGTAAATATAAATTTGGTCCGTAGATTAGTGAACTACTTCATTATGATATGCTACTCCGTGGCTAGAAACAACCTAAGAAGACCTCTGAGATCTGAAACACAACTAAACAACCTGGGAAAGCCTCAGTAACTAAGACAAACTAGGAAGGCTTCTGAGATTAAGGCGACCTAAGAAATACCATGTGACTAGGGCAACTTAATGATTACTATGAGACTAGGTCAATCTAGGAAGGCCTCTGCGACTATGTCAACATAGAAAGACCTCTAGGGCAACCTAGGAAGACCTCTGTGACTAGGGTAATCTAAGATAGACTCTGTTACTAGGGTAATCTAAGAAATACTGTGACTAGGGCAACCTAAGAAATGCTATGAGACTAGGTCAATCTAGGAAGGCCTCTGCGACTATGTCAACATAAGAAAGCCTCTGTGACTAGGTCAACCTAGGAAGACCTCTGTGAATAGGACAGCATAGAAAGGCCTCTGTGACTAGGGCAACTTTAGAAATACTATGATACTAAGTCAAACTAAGAAGGGCCTCTGTGACATTGAGTAACCTAAGAAAGCCTCTGTGACTAGGGCAACATAGAAAGGCCTCTGTGACTAGGGCAACATAGAAAGGCCTCTGTGACTAGGGTAACCTAAGAAAGCCTCTGATACTAGGGCAACCTAAGAAAGCTTATGATACTAGGGCAACCTAAGAAAGCCTCTGATACTAGGGTAACCTAAGAAAGCCTCTGATACTAGGGCAACCTAAGAAAGCTTATGATACTAGGGCAACCTAAGAAATACTCTGAGAATAGAGCAACCTAAGAAAGCCTCTGATACTAGGGCAACCTAAGAAAGCTTATGATACTAGGGCAACCTAAGAAATACTCTGAGAATAGGGCAACTTAAGAAAGACTGAGTCTAAAGCCACCTAGGTAGGAAGACCTCCGAGACTGGACAACCATGGAAGGCCTCTTAGACTAGAATCACAACCTATGAAGGCCTCTACCGGCACACGATTGTCCCAGGACCTGGTCATGCGGAGCGGGACGCTAATGACTTGCGTGGGGGGACCGGGGCCCTTTGTTGTGGGGTGTCCTTCCGGCGGAAGTCCGGAGATTCCAGGAAGTCGGCCTCTTTCCGCGAGATGGATCGGTCTAGTGAAGCCATCTTGACGTCTCATGTATATATAGGTCAGTCAGAATACTTTCTATAGAAACATTGATAGAACCCGGCCCCAGTTATAATTGAGGAAAGTTTTTTTCTTTAGAGGAATGGAATCAACACCTTTCTATCAAATATTTTGAAGGAAAATGTTGAAGTTTGCTATCAATGGCCTCTCTAGAAGAATACCGCTGTCCTAGTAGCGATGGTACCTTTGTCCGAGATTGGGTTTCTTCTAATTTTGTTCTTTCATCTGTCCATCATTCGGCCGCCACGGAGAACGAGAGGTTCTGAGGCGGCCATTGCTCACTTCGAGATCCACCTTTACTGTAGATACCTTCAGGAACAGCCGAGCCTGTCCATCAGAGACTCTCTACAATATGGAAACTCTTTGGATCTTCTGAAGGTAGCTTTCATTGGAATTTGGATCAAGTCAGGTAAAGGTTTTTTTTTATTTTAGAAGTGTCGTAATCGACAGGTGTGTGTGTCTAGGTTCATCAGTATTTCCATAAAATTTTCTTGTATTCACCACAGAATTGTTAGCATGCATATATTCACTACAATTTATATTAAATCTAGAAAAAAAAAACAAGTTGGGGTCATTCAACTTTATTCAACTATAAATACAAAGCGCGATGTCCCGCCAAGGACACTGGCGCCCAAAGGAAAGCAATACAAGAGAGAGAGGGGGAGAATCTATTTATATATCCAAAAATATATGCACAAAGGCATTTACCATATTCTTGAAATTGGTTTCAAACAAGCATACTATATACATAGGTAATTTAATTTAAACACACCTCAAAACAAAGAAAAAAGGGGAAAAATCATATATACAGCACATACAGTTACAATTATACCTAACACTTGAGATTATTTAAAAACTTTGATATAAATTTACAAAATCTATTGAATTCAATGTATGAGTCCCTGCTGGATATCAGTTCTCTTGGATCGGTACAGAGAATACCGTTACTGAGTCTGTAGTCTTGAAATGCTGGGCAGTTAAGTAAAAGATGAGTAGAATCTTGAATGCGGCATCCACAAAAACAGCCCGGATCCTCCGATGCGCGGATTCTTTCCAGAAAACTCCCGAAATTACCATGGTTGGTTACAAATTGTGTGTTGTGGAAATTAGGGCGAAAATAATTTGGAATACCCCGGTTGAAAAAACTTGTAAATGTCTCGTTTGTATTATTCAGAAAGAGCAACATTCTTTCGTCTATATAGGATTTAATTATAAAGGGAATATCGATGTTGTATTTTTGCTTGTCCTCGAACGATAAGTTATTCAAGTCAAATTTCATATTTTTTGCTTCAATGTAATCTGCAATCAATGGAGTTTTAGCCAAACTGTGAACACAGTTGTACGAAGTTGTCTTGTATGCTTGTATGCTCCATATTAATATCTGATATTGCATTGAGTTTAATTTTTGTATCGATTTTTTATTTAAAAATTTGAACCATATTTCTGATCCATATGTTAAAGTTGATCTGAATAAAGATTTATACAATGTAATTCTTTTATGGGAGCTCAGACCCCATGATTTGCTGCAAAGAGAGAATAGAAAATTTTTTATTCTTTGAGTTCTGCTCACTATTTCCTCTATATGAAAAGCAAAATTCAGTTTATTTTTTCTTCTATGATTTTCAATTGTTATTCCTAAAATTTTTATTTTTTGTACTGGTGAAATTAATCCACTTTTAAATTTAACTGGGATCTTCTCTTTATTATGCAGATATAAAATGTTTGTTTTTTCGGAACTGATTTCTAACTTGTTCTTAATACACCATAATTCGATAGTATTTAATGCTTCCTCTATATCTATTTTTAGTGATGTTAGATCTTTATTCCAGCATATTACCGATATATCATCCGCGTAACAAATCAACTCACAATTGGGCACCTGAAAATTCATCAGCAAATCATTTAGTAAAATTGTCCATAGAAGTGGAGAAAGCGGACCGCCCTGAGGACACCCCTTGGTAATTGTCTTTGAAGTTGTTAAATTGTCGTAACTGAAAGAAATGGTCCTGGAATTTAAATATGATTGTAGAATTTTGATCAATTTTTCCGGTAAATTATCTGAGTCTATTCTTTTGATGATCGCTGGCCACCAGGCATTATCAAAAGCCCCCGAGATATCTATTGTAACTAGTGCAGACAGTTCTTTTTGTTTATGCTCCATTACTACATCGATTATAGTATTCAAAGCAGTGATAGTTGACTTAGACTTGATAAATCCGTGCTGCCTCGGGCTTAACAGATTGTTTTGAATATAAAATTCATATATTTTATTTTTGATAATTTTTTCTAGAATCTTTGAAAATTTTGATAATAAAGATATCGGACGGTAGCTTTTAGCTGATTCATAATTGGTTTTGCCGGGTTTGGCTATTATTTTGAGTGCTTCTGTTTTCCATTTTTTGGGAAGTATCCTATTTGAATACATTTATTAAATATTGAGTGTAAAATCGGAAGTATTAATTGAAAAGCATTCTTTATCATATTATTACTAATATAGTCTGGACCAGGAGATTTATTTACATTAATTTTTGTCGATTAGCTCTTCTATTTCTTTCTTATGAATATTGAATGAGTTGGAGTTTGTAAAATTCGGTGTATAGTTCCTTATTGATGTATGGTGAGCAGTATCCGATATAGTTGTATCATCAGGAATTAATTCATTAACCAGATCTTTTATTAGAGTTTCTTTAGAATCTACTGGTGCATGTTCAATTATTGGTAATCCCTTTTGTTGATTAGGGGGTCATACTACTCCTAACTGTATTTCTATAAATTCGAATTTTTTACCGCTGAATAGAACGATTGTAAAACCTGTCGTGATCTCAAACATGTTAAATACAGCTAAAACCATATGGTTATATAGATACCTAGTACATGTGTTTGAACCTGGGTTAAATGCTAACTCACGTTTTACAGTAATTTTTCTCAGTTCCTTGAGTATCCTATCAAGAAACATAATTTATGGTTTAATACATATAGCTACATATATTTTTATTTGATATTTTGTTTATTAGATTTATATCATAAACTATATCACTTTACGTGTTCTTGGATCATGGTGTCATGATCAACAAAAGCTGCATCCCTACACCCTATTCCATGAGATCTATCCCGAGGAGCATAGACTCCTGGAAGTTGTGTAATCTTTGCACAAAAAGGATAATAAAAACAACAAGATATCACTTTACTATTTAAGTTCACATTATTTTTCTTGTTTACAGAGATTTTTCTCATTATAAATTCCACATTGCTTTCTGGTTAAGGTCATCAAATTAGCAAACTAAACTTGAGACTTCTCAGATCCAACTCAAATTTGATTAAAAGAATGGTTGATAGTTATGGCAACCAAGGTGATGCTATAGAATCACTTGGTTGAGACAAGATGAACCTGAGGTACAGCCGCGAAGACTTCCGAGAGTTCCTGTACATCTTTCAGACCCTCTACACCCAGGCTGCCGTCATCAATGTCGAGTTCTTGACTCTCTACACCGAGGCCAGTCAGAAGGTCTCTACAGTGATAGATCCTGAATCTCATCTACTTCTCAGCATCTACAGATCCTTCCAAGTCAAGTATAAATCGCTTCTTGAGTTCCTTATCAAAGCCATGGCTCAGACGTCCCGGGAGACTGCAACAGGAGATCTGGATTGTATTGTAGACCTTGGAGAAAGAGGTCTTGTAACTCTAAGAGATAAGAACACCTTCATTAGGAACTTTCTCAATTCTAATGCATCGTCGAAAAGTTCTAAATAGACAGCCTTATCTACTTGGTGATCTGATGTTCTTTCTATGGAAGCTTGAAGATGGATACATTCTACGTGTTAATGCATTTCTGTCAGACAAAATATTAGTTAATTTTTTTTTAAATATTCATTCTCTCTAGCGAGGTAACACACTTCTCAATTTATTCTTTAAAGTGTGATGTTTAATAAGGCCATTTCATAGACGAGGTATATGTTTTGAGCATTTATAAAATTTAAGAAATATTCCTAAAATTTATTTTTCTCTCAAACAACGTGTATATATTATTCACCTAGAGAACTCGAAATAAAGTTTATTACACGGAAAACAGAGAGAGAGATCGGCTAAATAGCATAGATACTCCTGGTTTATCTTGGAGGTGGTCTCTCATTGGAGCTTGGTTTGGGTTCAAATCATGTATGATTTTACAATGGTAGTTGCTCATCAAACGGTTTGCTTATAGGAGGATTTTTGTCGTATAGAAAAAGACATAATTCGGGTATTTAACTCATGGCATTGAAAGAATAAAGCGTTTCTTCTCTATGTAACAAAAGAGAAGATTCTACACCAATCTAACGGTACGTTGTTTTCATTAAAATCTGGGCCAGATTTGAAACCACAGGCCTTTTTTTCATTCTCTTATCTAAATTGTAATTACACCTATGGACAAAACTTAAGGAAGTTGTACCTTTTATCATGTATATCGGGATTCAGACAATAACTCTGAAAGTTATTACAATGATCTTTATTGAAGATACACGATAATACCAAATGTGAACAAAATTGTCTCTGTCTCCTTCAAAACAACAGATGACCATAAACATAAAAGAATTTTCACTTCCTTAAGTTTTGTCCATTAGTGTATGTTTAGGTAAGGAGACCCGAAGAAGAGTGTTGATAGAAAGCTAGCCCAGGTAAAAGAAACGTGCCGTTATTGCCAGCTGGATGTAGGAATTGAGAGAGACACTGAAAAACAAAATTAGAAGTTTGAATCATGAAATATTCTCAGATGGACATTGGTATTCAAGAATATCGAAAGCCTTTTATCAAGACGATTCGTCTTACCTAGTCTATTCCAAGAAGGAAAAATCGAACCATGTTAGAGAGTATCAATAAGCAAATAATTGATCTTCTATATATAGTCGTGGTGGAGAGACATTACAGCCAATTGCATGTTTTCTAGTCGTCTTCTTTTTATATATACAGTAATACCTCCATGAAAGGACAGTCGCGCTAGAGGACACCTCTCTACAAAGGACAGTTTTCATTTGCAAAATTACCATTTTACTATTGTGTAACTCTCAGGTAAGAGGACACCTCTCCCTAAAGAACACTTTGGCTCTGCAATTAGGTGTTGTCCTTTACAGGGAGGTTCTACTGTATTTCAAGATAAAAAAATGTATATCCTGACCACGTTCAAATTAACTTTTTAGATGGTAGAGCGCCATCTAGGGGAATAGAAATTAACTAAACGTTGATTTAGTCTGTTCCCTGATATTTGGCCAACCCATTTTTTTAATAAATCAAGAAAAGCCAACTAAGAACGCGTTTCAGTCTGTTGACCTTCGTCAGCGGGCGATGTAGGTTGTACCTCTGCGACTAAAAATATTTTGGTCCCAGAGGCTTCTTGAGAAATCGAGAAATGGCTATTTGAGGCCAAAAACTTGCGTAAATATATTTCAAGATATATATTCCCAACTCTTCCTGATGAGCTGTGGAATAGCACAAGTAGACAAAGTTCTCGCATCGACAAATTATTTAGAGAAAAGCATGTAAATCTTTGACATGGTAGGTTAATAGGCAAGCTGCCACTCTGGAAATTGATATTCTGAAAATGTATTTTATCCTGATTCTATTTGAAAATATTTTTCTAAACATTTGAGGTTTAGACATTTAGTTTCACGATCAGTAAATGTCTTTTTTTTTCTTAATTTATCCACCTGATCCAAGTAGAAATTCACTTTTGTACTATTTTTCTCATTTGAGGTTTAGCCTGGCAAATACTGGGTCAATATAGTTCTATTCGATAAAATCAAGGACAAATTTAAGGACATTGTAAAAACAAATTGTCCAAAATGGTATACTGAATTAATATTCAATCAATAACATATTTAGAACTTTTGCTCGTTTTTTTAGAAGGAAAAAACTTCGTATGTAAATGCACGAATAATCTTTTGAATTTTCCTTGTGTCTTATGCAGAAAAACTTTTTCTTCAATATTTCCTTGAAAGTATTGTGGATAGTTCCTATTAAAATTTGTACTTGCATGCTGAGCACATATTTTTGTTTACTTTCCTTCCTCAAATATTTAGAAATACTCTGTGCTTTGTTCATAGAATATTTATCATCATCACGTTCACACACACATTTTTAAGGATTATCATTACATCTTAAAATGGCTATCCATTTATTGTATAATTTTGCAGATACTATTCATGGCCATATGTAACGTTGGATAATTACCTGAAGTACTATAAATCAAGAAAACAATGATGAATATGAATATCTTTATTTCGGTTGAGATGTTCACCTGTAGAAGTATAGAGATGTCCGGCACCTTGTATAAGCAAAACTCAAATTAACGAAATTCTTCACCTTTTTAGCGATTCATAATCACATATATTCTTCTTTTGAACATTTAAGATTGTAAACATTCTGTTGACTTGTACCAAATCCTCTAAAAAAGAACTCTGGGAAAACCCCAGGACTATAATAAAAAAAACTGAAACAATTAGACGTAATGGAGATCGTTTAAACGACTTGAGGAATAAACAATAACAGATTGTAAACATATGCCTTCTGGGATTTATCTTGCTTTAAAGCACACATTCGATAGCCATTCTAATGCTAGGACCTAACAAAATATAAAAAGACAAGAAAGAATCGAAATGTTTCAAGACCAAACGATACCAATCCATCTTCATGCCAACTGTCACAGATTGGAAGCTCGGATAATGAGTAATTTTACACCAAAGACAGATATCACTGTTTAGTATATGGAAATCAAAGACTCAACCTGTCTTAAATGGATAATAATAAACGATAATCTAAAATAATAATTTCAAAAACAGTTAATACCCAGCATCTCCACCAAATGTCACGGTAGATAAGAGAAGTATTCCAAAATCTTAATTAAAAATACCTATATTAAAATACCTTAATTAAATGGTAATTTATTAATTAAACTTATATAATGCAAAATGTGTCAATCAATTTTACAAGTGATAATTTACAAGCATGGTAAGGGGTGATGATTAAGCAAATATTTGTGATGATAAACTGACAACAGAGTATTCAAAATAATTATTCAGTGACAATATGTTTATAATTCTCCAACAAACAGTTCATGAATATCTATATTTGAAAGAACATCAGTTGAGAAATCTTTCATTTTCACGACGTGTATTCACACCTGACGAGTGAACGATATTCCCTTGAAACGTCCTGGAAATAAAGATCTTCATTTAATCAGGGAATCAAATATCAAATATTAGGTGTGCAAGTATGACTCCGCATTTTTTTCCGGTTATAAAAATCAATGAAATTGAAACAAAATTATACTATACATTTATTAAAAATAATTACAATAGTTAGATACACAACTTTCTTCCATAATTTGTGTAGTTTATGGATGCCATCATGAAAAATAAAAAAAAAGATTTGGTTTCGAGGCAATCCATTCATCAAGCCAATTTTCAAATTCTTCGAAATTCTGGAAGCGCTGGTCAGCCATCCCATGTGGCATCGACTGGAAGAGGTGATAATACGAAGGAGCGATGTCTGGAGAGTATGGTGGGTGGGGTAAGACTTCTCATATATATCACATTTATTGTTATTGGAAAACGAGTGTTATTTCTTTGTGTTTGTTATGGCTAATAAAATTACTTTCCAAAGTTTGCTATTGTGCTCAAGGGAAATATATTTTACCTATCTCTCCACATGATAATGGTAACAAAATTTGTTTTTATGAACAGTCAAAACATTTAGATCAAAAGTAATTCTTATTTTTACTTCAAAAATTATCGTAAAATTAGAGGCTGCTCGGCCGGCATTCATATTTATATGAAAAATATACACTTCGGCCAGTTAGAGTTTTTTTATTTTCTCAACGCTTTAGATGTTGTACTAAATTTGAAAAATCACGTGAGAGAACGCCCTTACAATCTCAGAACAATTTTTAAACACCTTGTCAAATGCTTTATTTTTATTTTCTTCTCCTGACGAAGACAAAATATTTTTGTCAAAGGTTGAGAAAATAAAAAAACTCTAATTGGCCGAAATGTCTATTTTTCATAGAATTTCAAAAAAATAATAATTTTCAAACCTTTGTTATCAATATAAATGACTTTTTGTTCTTGTCTTGATACATTCTTCACAGACATAGCAAAATGAGTCGACTAGATGTTTGAAGATTCCAGGCGCTACTTTATTCACCTACATAAAGTATAAATACAGTAGAACCTCCCTGTAAAGGACACCTAAATACAGAGCCAAAGTGTCCTTTAGAGAGAGGTGTCCTCTTACCGGAGAGTTACTAAATAGTAAAAAAGGTAATTTTTCAAATGAAGACTGTCCTTTGTAGAGAGGTGTCCTCTAGCGGGATGTCCGCTAAAGGGAGGTTCTACTGTAAATCAAATTACCACATATATGTAATGCGAAAATATCCTAATACCACATTTCAATTACCTGGCCATAAAAGTAAACTTTTTGCAGCATAATTGGTATTTCTGTACTTTCTTGATATGGGGAAACCGTGTAATATCTAACAACATTTAAGAACAGAAATACTGTTACATAGTTAAAGTGAAATATCAGACTTCTAGGGAGCTTTTCCCTAGACCTGATGTTTTTACTTCAATATGTTTGTCGTGGTGAAGCTCCTTAAACGTTAGACCAGACCAAGTATTTATCTCTCCTCAGTCCGTCCAGTGATGGTAGTTCTACATCTCAATAAAATATCTTCTCTGATTAATCCAAGAGAAATGCAATCTGGGGAGACTTTCTAGGTATTGAACTTTTAAGCAGTTTCTATCTTTTTGATATTTTAATTTAATATTGATACAAGGAATTATTCCATCGAATTCTTATATAGTATAATCAATGAACAGAAAACACACACACAACGAAATAATAAAAAAGTTACAAAAAAAATTCAGCATAGCACAAATTCGTACCTAACCATCCCTACTCCAACGTTCAACTTGATGTGTATATTTAAGTCAGGTCAAATTTTCTGCCCCACTGGGTGAAAAATGAAAGGACTTGTCATCCTGCTTGAGGTCCTTATAGAAAGGAAAACTTTCGACACAGTTTTTAGCAACTTTTCCTTTTTGTCAATATGTTTTATTCATGTTTTTTTACAAACCCGTTGAAGCAAATTCGTCTAAATTTTTGTTCAATGTGATTTTATCGAAATATATTTAACATGATTTTCAGTATAGATAGAGAGTGTTAATAACAAATAAAATCTATAACAATAAATTTCTGTCAATGTGTTTATTTTTTACATAAATCATACAATATTATCTCTTTACAGACCTTTATCTAAAAAAGAAAACATTTCCAGAAATTTGTTGCATATATTTTATCGATAGATGGCAATTAAAATTTTATAAAAAGTAAATAAAATGTTAAATTCAGAACTTTAGTTTAAATTTCTTGAGCTTTATATATAGCCAGAATCGTTTACAGATAGCATATTTCATGCCCTCTACACATATAACTTGTAATACAATATAATGCACTGCGGCCTGTGATTGTAAAACGACACTTGAAGTTACACCGCATGAGTTTCTTTAATGCAAAAAATCAAAATTTATTTCAAGGTGAAATATTGACTATTTCTAACCTTTTTATATGAGGTATGAAAGGGTAAATTATGAAGAGTAATGATGAACGGAAAAATAAAAGTGTCCAGGGATGGGAAACGAACCCACAATGTTCCGCTTACCGGGCAGATGCCATGTTCACTTCGATTTCCATCCCTGGACACTTTTATTTTTCCGTTCATCATCCGTTAGAAATAGTCAATATTTCACCTTGAAATAAATTTTGATTTTTCGTTGAAAAGAAACTCATGCGGTGTCGTTTTACATATAACTTGTCTTCTCTTTGGGAAAAGTGATAAGCAAAGAATTGATTCTCTATGGATAAAACTAAGAAAGATCTTCAAATTAAAGGTACTTCGCTCAGTAAATCTTTTTTTTTATTGTCTCGACGTTTCGACAAAAATCTTTTGTCCTCGTCATAAAAAAAGATTTACTGGCCGAAGTATCTTTAATTTGAAGAACTATGAATTCCGGCCAGGCAGCCTCTATCTTTACGATAACTGAGAAAGAAACTTAAACTGTAGAACAGTTGGGCAGTTGGTAATCTATGGTAAGTTCCCGGAGTCTTAGTTAGCCATGTATTTGGTTATCAAAATTAATCGCCATCTCAATTAATCAAAAAAGGCGAAGATCTGACCATTGTTTATCGTGGTGAAGTTCCTTAACCGTTAGACCAGACCAAGTATTTTTCTCTCCTCAGTCCGTCCAGAGATGGTATTGGGTTGATGCAAAAATAATGGCCGATTTGTAGTGAGAACTATAAAAAGCAATAACTCGTTACAAGCAAACCTTTATTAATCAAAATAAAAACCATTGGCATCGATACATCTTTGCCAACGAGAGCTGGTATATTCCAGTTTTATCTGGAGTTCTAGAGGCAATGAATTCATCGAAGGACGTTTCGGCATCACCTTGGTTTTTAAAGCATTTTTCACCCAGAAAGTTGGCGAGATGCTTAAAAAAGTGGTAGTCGGTAGGCGAGAGGTCGAGCGAGTATGGTGTAGGTATGGTAGGTGTATGGCGAATATTTATACACCTAAAGAAAATATATTTTCTGATTAATCTAAGAGAAATGTAACGTGATCTAGGAAGGCTTTCTAGGTATTGAACTTCAAGCAATTTCAATCTTTTTGTTATTATTATATTTAGGTATTTTAGAGTATTTTGATATAAATATAAATGAATCATATCTAAACATACCCCATGGCTCATTTTATTCTTACATAATTCCAACCAACCAGTGTGTGAGAACATGTATCCATACTTTGTAAGTGCATTTGAACGATATCAACTTATGTGTAAAGTGGCATATTGTGCATAGTTATGTGAAATGTGGCAAGTATAAGCAGCTAAAACTCACCAACCATCATGTAGAAGCGTTTTCTTTGGAGTAAAGATATTGTGCTGCTCAGATTATCTGGATGTTGCTAGGAGCTAGCCTGGAGTGCCAATAGCTCTCGGTAGACACCGACTATAGATAATCAGTGTCATCTATACCAATGTTTTATCAATTGTCTACCATTTCATCAAAGATGGTTTGAATGTCGATAGAAAATATTGAGAAGGTCCAAGATTTTTCAAGATACGTTCATCATCACACTCAACTAAATCAGTATTTTTAACATAGACTGCCATTGTTTTGTTATGCTTGAATGTAAATAGAAGATAAAGATTAGAGGTCTCTCTCCAAGAGTTTTCAGGAGACGTCCAGTATCATAAACAACTAAATCAGTATTTTTAACATAGACTCCCATTGTTTTTATATGGTTTGAATGTAAATATAGAATATGTAGATGAGGTATCTTTTTCTACAATAGTTTTCTGAAGGCGTCCAGCATTACACAACCGAATCAGTATTTTACCATAGACTCCCATTTTTTGTTATGGTTTGAATGTAAATAGAAGATATAGATGAGGTCTCTCTCTCCAAGAGTTTTCAGGATAAGTCAAGCATCACAGACAACTATATCCTTATTTTTTCTATAGTCTATGATTGTTTTGATATGGTTTGAATGTCTATAGAAGGTCCAAAAGTTTTCAGGAGACGTCCAGAATCAAGCACAACTATATAAATATTTTTCAATAGATATCATTGTTTTTTGATATGGTTTGAGTGTAGATATATGGTCTATAAAGGTCTAAAGGTATTTTGAGGACGTATAGTGTAGACACAGCGTTTAATATGCAAGTGATTTTACAATAGTCTACCATTGTTTTTTGAGATTGTTTGATGTAGATAGGGGATCTAGATAGGATCAAGATATCTCATTTAACCTACAGTGTAGATACATAGAGTCAGCCACACACACACACAAAAAACCTTTATTAAGACACACAGGTCTTACAGAGGATTCTCCTTAGGGTTACAAGACGGAGAAACCTATGAAAGTGGGAAATATACAAAGGGGTAAAAATGGAGAAGGATTATATACACATGATAAATATATACAGATTATTATTTGAATGATCCTATGGAAATAGAGTCAGCCACACTAGTATTTTTCCACATGATCTACCTTTAGTTCTAAGAGTTAGCTTGCATACAAGAAAATGGAGAGAGCCAAACTGTCACAGAAAAGCGTTCAGTATAGATGTATAAAATAGCGATGGCTCTACCAGAAGGTCGTTTACAATGGTCTACCATTGATTCTGAAAAATGTTTAAATGCAGATAAAATATTTATATAGGGCCACACAAAATTCTTTTCATAAACGTTATCTATACCTAGCGTGTGTGTGTGTGTGTTAACTCTAAAGGCTTACTTCAATATACGAACGGATATTTTAAATGCCAATTATGAGGAGAGAGAATTATTACATCTGTGTTACTGTGGTCATATTGATGTGACAATATAATTATTGAATCTGTGTTACTGGGGACAGATTGTGTGATGTGACATTGTTATTATTGGAGCATGAAAACAGCCGGAATCTATCATAGTATATTTTTGTTTGACGAACCGAATCCTGCCTGGTGAATTTCCTACTTCAACCGTAGGATCTGATTTCAGCTAAACAATAAGAATACAAAAAAAATCCTTTATATGAAGGTATTTCATCTTATATAGACTCGTCTCAGAGTCAAAGGAGATTAATAAAAGGCAAAAATGGCATAAAGTATCAATAAGTAAATAGGTAATCAGCTATACACTGTCTTGGTGAAGAGTCATACCAATAACTGCGTTCCTTTTAGAGTCATCTTCTTTTTCATTTTTTAAACGATATTCTCAGCTTTTCTTCTGAAATGTAAAACTTGCAATACAAGTAGACAAAGAGATCTCCTCAACCAATAAATCAAAGAAAAGCTTACAAATATTTGCACTGTTATGTCGATAAACATATGAAATTGCCCTTTTTTTAAATTTCCTCCTCTAAAACCAAAGACATTGAGGAATACTATAGACAATCCTATATTAGCTTTCTTCTTCGCATAACTCACATTCTAAGAAACATTTTTTCTTCCAATATCCTGAGAGCGGCTTTTAGAATACTACCGGTAAAGAGAATCCTCTTGTTTTTGTTTTTTATTTTTGCTTATCCCTAGTACACGTGGTACAGGCCATGGTAATCATGGTGGGTAGTTAGCGACTGCTTTTACTGTAAGCGCACCACATGTCTACACATGTGAAAAGCAGTTCGAATTTGCACTTACAAATGCCAGAGCCCCCGTTTGGTTACTTGCACTCGCTGGTGGGGTTGGACTTTTGCAAGAATCGGGGGCCATTGGAGCATTTTTTTTTAACAGAAAAAAGTGTCCAATGCGGGAATCGAACCCGGGTCCTAGTGGTCTAAAACCAAACGGTTTAACCAGCCTTCCAATCCTCTTGTGGAATTGAAGAATTGCTAGAAGTATTGCTAAAGTAGATAAAGGATATATTTCTAGAAATAACGCTATACATTAGGACACATGAAGTACATTTCGAAATTGGTCAATATATTAAAGAGTCTAACGAGGCCATTACGGGAGGGGTTCTGGGCAATCTCAATGGGTGGGGTAGCGCGAGCTATTTCAGGTCCCCCAAGAAACAATAGTGCGGACATCCTTCCAGCTCTGGGTCCATTACATATCCAGAGATGACGCCCATATCAACCGTGGGAGTCCTGGACAATGACGTCCAGTAGCTGGAAATATCTGGACTTCTGGAAGGATGGGCGTCTCTCAAGACACGATAAATCCTCGAGTCTGAGGCAAAGAGTTATCCGTAAAGCAATAACGCGTCACCTATACCCAAGAAAAGAAACCATTAATTCGCGAATGTTTCTTTTCAAATAAAAAATACTTATACTATCCTTTTTTATTACGTTGATAAAATATTATATGTAAATCTACTTTCCTAAAAACTTAAGATCATAGTTTTCTTCGCCAATTTAATCTACCAGACCGTGGGCTTCTTAAAGCTCTAATACTGTATTTGGAGATTCTGCTTATATATGTTACACTGAAGGGTGGAATAATAGTAATGGTATTCAATCAAACTATGGACATAAGCTTCAGGACAGTATAATTACATATACCATTTCTATAGTTTGCTTGAATACCATTTCTAAGATTCCACCAATCAGTGTAGCATATATAAGCAGAATCATCCAATACAATATTAGAGCTCTAAGAAGCGGTCTGGTGGATTAAATTAACGAAACCGCTGGGAGGGTTAAACACTGATGAGCCAACCCTCCCAATATTTTACCTCATTACAGTAAGGACAGTATAATTTTGTTCCAAATAGCTATGTTGGAAATGATATAGTCGGATCAGATATGAGCAACGCAATCTATAATGTAATACGATAATATTGCAACCATTCTGAAACGTATCTCTCACATATACAGCCTTGTAAGCATTTAGTGAACTATATCCTTATGTTTTTATTATATGTTATTATTAAGTTGTTAACGTGATAATCCTGTTGAAGGGCTGACAAGTCCGAAAGCTTGAAAATAAAAGGTTGTACAAAAAAATTAACCCTGGAAGCTTCATTTATTTTATAATATATCCTTATATGTATTGAAAAATCTCTTAAGACAAATGGGTGAGAAACGGAAAAAAGTTTTGTTCCGGAACCTTCAAACATTTAAAAATAACTCTTGTAATCAAATTAAAGATACTAATTTTGATCAAACAAACAAATGCCACAGATATCTGGAGATAAGGTTCTTATAATAAAGATAAAAGAAACTCATCTGCAGAGATCATTTGTTTGATTGATATCCAGATTTAAATCAATTGATACTAATTTTGAAAATTTTGAAATTTTCGAATAATTTTCCTTACTCATTTTATAATTACAATTATTTTATTTCCAAAGCGCTATATCCCGCAAGGGATACTTGCGCCAAACAAGGGGAAAAGTTTATTTACATAAGTTATTTACATTATTCACCGCATGAAAACATTAGAGATCCATATTTTGTAGAAAGTTTAGAATGTATTTACAAAATGAAATGAACTTTATAAATATGATTTTTTATCGAAAATCAAATCGTTAAGTTCACAAACAACTAGTTCATTCTTCATTCTATAATCTTGAAATGCTGGGCAATCGATCAGTAGATGTCTTGAGGTTTGTTCCTCAATACCACAAAAGCAACTTGTTTTTATTATAAACATTTTATAAAATATTATAAAAATTTGGACGAAAGTATTTAGGGATTTCTTGAGGAAAAAAGCTTAAGAAAGTATTATTTGCTTCGTTTTTCAGAACATTCATTCTTGATATTTTAAACACTTAAATAAGTGTTGGAACTCTAGTACTAGCATAAGTACTAAGTACAAGTACTAAGACAAGTACTAAGCTTGTAATCAAAGATACTAATTTTGATCAATCAAACAATTGTCACAGATCTCTGGTGATGAATTTCTTATATAATAAGATAAAAGAAACTCAACTCCAGAAACCTGTGGCATTTGTTTGTTTGATACCCTGGAGATTAACATCAATTGATACTAATTTTGATTGATTTGAAATTTTGAATTTTCGAGAATAATTTCTTACAAATTTTAAATACTTAAACAAGTGTTGGAACTCGATGTCTAAACTGTCATTTAGAGCAACCAGATTTGAAACCAACATTAAAGCAGTTTTATTTTTTGCTTATTCCCCTAGTACACGTGGTACAGGCCATGATAATCATGGTGGGTAGAAGTAGGCGACTGCTTTTACTGGAAGTGCACCACATGTCTACACATGTGAAACGCAGTTCGACTTTGCACTTACAAATGTGCCAGAGCCCTGTTTGGTTACTTGCACTCGCTGGGGGGTTGGACTTTTGCAAGAATCGGGGGCCATTGGAGCATTTTTTATTATCAGAAAAAAAAGTGCCCAATGCGAGAATCGAACCCGGGTCGTAGCGGTCGAAAACCAACGGTTTAGACCATCCTTCCACCGATCCCCTCAACTACAGTCAACAGTAAATTTAAATTTCTACAATGGCTTCCATGTTTATTGGACAAGTTCACAATCACCAGTAAGTACAGATAACAAACGATTGTGTCATCTGTAAGTACAAAGTCGAAGTGTTCAGTCTAAGTGGATAAGTTCTTATAGTATAAGTGATAACAAATCTGTAATGATAACTTGCCGTTGTAATTATTTAAGATAAAAAACAATCTCAAAAGAAACATTTGCTGTATAATTGTCAAATTTCGTTCTACAATCATAAACCGCATTATATTGTATTATAAATTACTTTATATAATATTTACGAACGGAAAAATATGTCCAGGGTAGCCTAGTGGACATGGCTTCTGCCCGGTAAGCGGAAAATTGTGGGTTCGTTTCCCATCCCTGGACACTTTATTTTTCCGTTTATCATTACTCTTCACAATTCATCTTATCATACTTCATCCCTAAGGTTAGAAATAATCGTTATTTCTCCTTAAAATAGATTTCGATTTTTCGTTCAAAAGAAATATTTGCGGTATAATTGTCAAATTTCATTCTACAAATACAACCTCTTAAGGAGCCAAAGCCAAGACGCGCATCTATAAGTACTTCCTCGGCGTGGAACTGAGAAGTGTTCAAGAAGACCTTGTCTGGAGGAGGACTCTCTCAAGGTGGGGGAAGCCTTCCTTGCTGAAGAAATTTGCACACATACACAACTATATATATTCCCCTACATTTTATCTACCCTTTATTTACTATCTTATTATATATTTTACACCTCTGTAACAATTGATTAGAAGAATCAATACAATTGTTTAAATTGTCAAAATATTACATTACAAGAGAAACTATAATTACATAAAAACACACATTAATCAATTGTTCATATTACATTTCCCAGAGATGAGCTAGAGAGAGATTATTATTGAATCTTTCGAATAATTATATTTATTAAAAATAAAGAAGACATATCCTTACCAGGAGCACATATGCTTTTTAGATGGCAGAGCGCCATCTAGTGGGAACAGAAATCAACTAAACATTGATTTAACCTGTTCCCTGATATTTGACCAATCCATTTTCTTGAGAAATCAAGCCTCTGGAACCAAAAATATTTTTGGTCGTATTGGTACAGCCTGCTCCACGCTGACGAGCGCAAACGCGTTCGTGGATGGCTTTTCTTGATTTATCAAGAAAATGGGTATCTAAATATCAGGGAACAGGCTAAATCAATGTTTAGTTGATTTCTGTTCCCCTAGATGGCGCTCTGCCATCTAAAAAGCACATGTGCTCCTGGTCAGGATATGCCTTCCTTATTTTTAATATCAACACCTGACCTTTTTATTTTTTATTTTTTCTATTATTTTTCACAATTTTATTTTTATATTTTTAAAGTTCATTCTAACTATGAAGATCTTGACCTGTGCCATGTGTACTTGGGATAAGTTAAACGGCTCCTGGGTAGAAGGGTCTCCTTAAATTGTCAAGTTGTCAAGAATGTTTTCCCAAGTTGATTAGAAAAACAGATTTTTTTGGGTTATTGGTAAATTTAATTCACATATGTGTTTTCTTCTTACCAGACTCGGAATTTAAAATTTAGATATATTCATGGAATTGAACATGTTTGGTTTACTTAATGGTTTAGTCTTCACAGAAACATTTGTTTGTTTAAAGAACCGAAGTTTTCCAGGTCATGACCATCGTCAAAAGTAAATATTTAATTAGAGCAGTTATAACCCAAATTTCCATACCTAAAATCGGCCGAAGGCCTGTAGAGGAAATCCTTCTTTGAAACACTGAGATCCTAAAAATATTTTTAAATATCGTGATATAATATAGAATATGCTTCAAGAATGTTGAATCTATCCAAGTACACATATACCGATTTCAAGTCAATGGACGAAAACTTTGTTCTGGATTCAGTGACGCCGATAAGGATGGTCAAGTGTATCTAAATGACGTTCATATCCAGCTGATATAAATAAATTACGAAAAAAAATCTTCATTAAACTGGTGTTACTTTTGCTATGTACCTCGAAGATCAAGACGTGAGGAGAAGAACAACTCCAGCTGAACGGTAAAGCGAAAAGAAAGAAAACGGTAAAATAAGAATTGGACCGATGTCCATATGTAAATACCTGTTTTCTTTCCTCTTTTCGCTCTCCACTTCTCCCATCCATATTTCCAAAAATTTTTTTTTTTTTTCTCTTTTTTTGATTTTTTTTATTCTTCTTATTTTTTATTCTTTCTTATAATCTGTATATATTTACCAAATGTATATAATCTTTCTCCATTTTTTATTTCCCACTTTCATAGGTTTCTCCGTTTTGTAACCCCAAGGAGAATCCTCTGTAAGACCTGTTGTGTCTTAATAAAGGCTTTTGTGGGTGTGTGTGTGTGTGTGAATTGGACCGATGGATTTGATGAGAAGCAATGAAGAAATAAGAGAATATACCAAGATTTAGAAGCATGGCATCACTAGAGAGACCAGAAACTGTGTGATTAAGAGTAGATAAACTAAAAAAATGTAAATATTCAACTACAAATGTGCGTATGTGTCATTGATTCCTTACGACATCGATGGTCTAATGTCGACAGAAATAGAAGAATTCTGAGGTCGTAAACACAACGCAGGAAGTGGGGGTTATCTCACAGGAAAGGCTTCCCGCCCGAGGCGCCAATGAGAGACCGGTTTCCTGGTAAAGGATCCAGGGAGAACCTGGATAATTGGAAGTACAACAGCAGCCTTGAGTGAGGACATCAGAGCGAGGTCGGGAGAACAGGAGTTCCCTGTCGCGATATGAACTGAACACGACATCTACCGAGGTCTAGCTGTCGTTTCAGACAACCAATCTGTTCGACAATTGACAATTTAAACAATTCTATTGATTCTTCTAATCAATTGTTACAGACATGGAAAAAATATATAATAAGATAGTAAATAAAGGGTAGATAAAATGTAGGGGAATATATATAGTTGTGTATGTGTACACATTTCTTCAGCAAGAAAGGTTTCCCCACCTTGAGAGAGTCCTCCTCCAGACAAGGTCTTCTTGAACACTCCTCAGTTCCACACCGAGGAAGTATCTATAGATGTGTGTCTTGGCAGACGTCAGGATGGCCAGGGCGTCATCGTCTAGGCCATGCCCGAAGACCTTTTACAATATAATTCAACAAAAGATGAGGAAAGATAAAAAATATAATAAATAAACTCTGTGAGAGAAGAATTACAAAAACAATAACAAGACTCAGAACGAAACACTATAAAGGAATGAAAATACATCCAGATGGCACAAGAACCTACAGGACATACAACAACTGTCCTGGTGGTGAACTAACACCTACCCACAAGTTCTAAGGCCTAGCAATACGCAGCATTGCAGAACTTTGACATGGACCCAGAAAAGCAGCTTTACACACCCAAGATAGAGGACATTGCAACTGCTGTAATAGAGATGCATGGAGACATCTGAGGCTCTTCATGGTCATGACAACAAAGATTTTATTTAACTTGCTTTACCTGTCTGTATCTGTCATTCTGTCTGCTCACAAATCTTGTGATCAATTTTTAATCTACTTCAAGAGCATGTAGATATGGTAATTTAAACCAACAACCCTATATTGTATAATTACTTATAACAAGATTGTCATGTTGTATATAGAAACACATCTATAAATAATTATGCGCATGATTAATCTGTGTCATTGCATCACCATATGTAATGTACTTGGTACAAACTAAAGACAAATAAATAAAACTATGTAATAGATTAAGAGCTGAGTTTAAAGCAAGATTGAAAAGTTCAAAAACGTCTACAATCCAACAACCCTGAAAAGGAATTCGGCAGCCGTTGCCATCTGGTCCAAAGGGTGCGGAATGCCGCAGACGTTTAAAGTCCAACTCCCCCCCCCCCCCTCCTCGGGAATGGTATATAAACACCTCGCTTTTTAGCCGAGCGCAGTTAGTCCGAAGTTAGTCCATAGCTAGTCAGCAGTAACCCCTTTCATCGTCAGCGTGAGCCCTTGTCGCTAATAGCCAGGACCACCTCATCGACCATGTAAAACAGTAAGAAATCTTCTGTCTCCATCTTGCTCTTAGCTCAACTCCTATCTGTTCATGGAACTTTCCTACTACAGCTGTGTCTCTTCGTTTTGTGTGTGTGGACATTCCCAAACTTTCCACTCTGCCTCGACCACGACTGCCTGTACTCTGTGAAAACTGTTAAAGGTCTTCCAAAGTGCAGAGAGGTACTGGAAAACTCTCCACGCCCTGACTGTCCCTCTCGGTTACTACAGGTTTGACCCTCGGTTACCACAGCTTATAGCGAGAGTCGACAGGATGACCACAACGAAGGATGACAACAACGAAGAAGGTAGGAAGTCTGTCCAGATGGAAGTTGAGCTAAGCAAGATGGAGTTAGAAGAGATCTTACTGTTTTACATGGCGATCAGTTGGTCCTGGCTATAAGCGACAAGGGCTCGCGCTGACGGTGAAAGGGGTGACTGCTGACTAACTAACGGACTAACTCTGGACTAACTGTGGTCGGCTAAAACCGAGGTGTTTATATACCATTCCCGAGAAGGGGGGTTGGAGATGTCTGAGAATGTGAACTTTGGACGTCTGCACCCTTTGACCTTGATGGCAACGACTCGCTAAATTCCTTTAGAGTTGTCTCGATTGTAGACGTTTTTGAACTTCTAAATCTTGCTTAGCTCAACTCCTATCTGTTCATGGAACTTTCCTACTACAGCTGTGTCTCTTCGTTTTGTGTGTGTGAACATTCCCAAGCTTTCCACTCTGCCTCGACCACGACTGCCTGTACTCTGTGAAAACTGTTAAAGGTCTTCCAAAGTGCAGAGAGGTACTGGAAAACTCTCCACGCCCTGACTGTCCCTCTCGGTTATTACAGGTTTGACCCTCGGTTACCACAGCTTATAGCGAGAGTCGACAGGATCTCATCACAGATAAGTCGACAGCAACTCCAATATCACATCTAAGTCGACAGGATTCTACAAGGCTTACCAGACCTCACTCTTCATCACATAGACGTCTGAAATTTTGTATGCTCTCCATTCCTAGATATAGTGCAAGTTGACACTAAGTAAAATACTAACAATATATGTATTGGCTCAAAGGACCATTGTCAAGTGTGTCAAGGAGAGTGTCACGCGTTCATGTATTGGCTCAAGGTCAGCTCCATGATCTTTAAGAAAAATACTGTCTCTACATTGGTTACGTCGAATTTCCGATACCCCTTTCTCTCAGGAAATTTATTATTCGGAATATTTCTGAATATATATTATTTATTTAAGAACAAAAAGGCATATCCTGACCACTAACACATTTGATTTTTAATATCAACACCTGACCTTTTTATTTTTTTAAATTAATTTTTCACATATCTATATATATAAAAAATAATGTATGTATGTGTGTGTCTGTGTGTCTGTCCTTTATGCCTGACCAAACCACTCATTGGAACGCCATGAAACTTTGGGAAGTTATTTATTATAGTACTGGGAAGGTTTCTGAAAAATAAATTCTTGAATATCTTGAATATCCTTAGAGTTTTTTGCAGATTTGTAGATTTAACTCGCAAGCAGCGCCACCATTGCGACGATGATAACAAGTTTTTTTTATCTATAAGTTTTATTATTACTAAGTTTATTATCTTAAAGATTACACTGATAGACAAAACTTAAGGAAGTTGTATCTTATAGCATATATATATCGGGATTCAGACAATAACTCTGAGAGATATTTTCTGAATCCCGATATATATATGCTTTAAGGTACAACTTCCTTAAGTTTTGTCTATCAGTGTTATTTATCAAAAGTAAGATTATCTCAGGATGACACGGCAATTTATTTGAGACAAGAATAATGATATAATTCCAAGGCAAAGATACTATTCCTTTAACTTCCAATTACCGACGGAACCAATTAATATTGATTTTATTCAACTTATCGAGTATTTTTCAAGGGACCGGGAAACACTTGATAAAACGATGATTTTGTAATGTAGAAAATTAGGAAAGACAAAATTCAGGATGACACGGCACACAGGGACCGGGAAAATAAGTTCACTTTATCGAGAGATTCAAATTAACGAGTTTCAAATTATCAAAATATATCTTTTTCTTTATAAGTTTATAGAGAATTGTTTTAACAAATGTTCGTTAGACAAACCTTTACTCAGGTAAAACCCGGGCGAAGCCGGGTACATCCGCTAGTATTATATATATATTCTCAATTTTTAATGAAAAAAATCTATTTTTGATATACATTGTTACCAGGCCAAAACAACACATTGCTTATATTTTGGCTGTATCAAGTTCCATTCATTATACGAACCATAGCAATTGAAGAAGTCAAAGGTTGAAAATAGTACATTTTTAAACCTAGCTTTTCTCCACATGTTCCCATATATTGATTATCATCAACATGGTAGCCTTTATCAACTATCATTTCTTTCTTCTATTTTATATTTAACTGGTGAATCGGCAATGAAAAATACTGGGATTCCTTCAGTACACGAGACTATATTCCAAAGTCCATCACTGCCCATCAAGCAATGGAATGCAAAATGTCATTTTGGTTTCCCGTTAGTGTCCATTCTCCACAGATGTAGTGGTAGGCCTATTCTTTGGTGAATCAACAACCATCTATAAGATGGCGGAGAGATAATCTCTCTTGAATGCCAACACCATCCTAGAACCCCTGTATAGAGACTATTATAGGGAGGAGATAGAAGACGCTGTTGTATCCCCTTCTAACAGGGGGTCGTCCTCGAGTACCTGTCGCCTGAGCAGAGGTCTGTTCTGAAGCTATTTCTCGACATGGCAATAGTCGGGGAGAAGTCCGATCTACGCGGAACGCTGTCCGACTTCAGGACGTGACATCATACCAGACGACCCTCAGTGAGATTCCTCTGATAAAAATAATATTTAATTTTACTTTTTTTTTCTTTCTCCTATTAACCCTATATAATATTATATGAACGTTGTAATAAAGTAGTTTCAATCTCACTCTCTCTCTCACTTCCTTTCAAAATGCTAGGGCTATACTTCAAGTTGTCATAACCCTACCAGAGTTTGCGCCGCTAGAAGTTAGGATGGACTGTAAGGCTCTGTATTGACACTCACATACAATTAGAAAACTTATCAATTCTGTACTTAAATAGGTATCTGCGTATATTCCTGTTGTTTAAGTTCTAACGTATCCATCTCTCGATAAGTCCATTGACTCATATTTGAATAAACAAATCCTCTTATTATTTCTTATCTTCATGGCTGGGTGAAGTAGAATGCTTCTGCCTTTGTCATTAAGACTGGGAGCACTACTCAGTAGCAGGCCGACTTAGCTCCAAAAGAAATGGCCGCCTCTGACATAAGGAACAGACGCCATGTGCAGCCGCTCCTAACATGGAGTACAAACGCTGCTCATCCTGTATCCCTGGATTATGAGCCCTTACAGGATACTATCAGCCAGGTCAGCTGAACCCAGGTTTTTTAGTGAGCTTGTTACTGCTCCCCCTCCTCCTTTTTCATCCGGGCTTGGGACCGGCAAAGGCGGAGAACAAGTCCTAAGGATACGTAGCGGTCAATCCCAGGTCGGAATTCCATTTGCATCGTAACTAGTCCAGGAAGAATAGATCACCATAGGACATGCTCCAAATCCGGGGTAGCCAAGGTGAGCCAAGCATGACTGAAGATGACCCGATCAGCAAAAACCTGACAAAATGAAGACGGGGCGGCGGAAATTCCAGTGGCAGCAAGTGCAGCCAAGCGCAACTCTATATCCGGTGGATGACCAGCCATTTTGTTTTTAACCTGGCCCATTGTTGCTGGGCGTAAATTGATTAGAGCCCTGGGCGAATGGCTCCAGGGATCCTAGATGTGACTTTAATGCGGATTAACACACGCGGGGTTGTGTAATCAAGCCTAATTACACCAGCATAATGCACGTAGTAAGAGATAAGGATACTGGTCAGGTGGTCTGTTCAACCTGTCTATTCATCACACACAATACACTTCAGTTAGAATAGATTTAATATAGGAAAATGAAAGTTTCTTACCACGTTACCCTGTTTTTCCTTTTGAATCTTACAACGTGGCTATATGATGTCAGATCCTAACCTTGAAAATGAAAGTGTTTTATTCCTAGTACACGTGGTACAGGCCATGATAATCATGGTGGGTAGTTAGCGACTGTTTTTACGGTAAGGGCACCACATGTCTACACATGTCAAAAGCAGTTCGACTTTGCACTTACAAATGTGCCAGAGCCCCATTTGATTACTTGCACTTGCTGGTGTTTTTGTACTTTTGCAAGATTCGGGGGCCATTGGAGCATTTTAAAAATTAATTAGATAAAAGTGCCCAATGCGGGATTCGATCCCGGGTCGTAGCGGTCGGAAACCAACGGTTTAGACCATCCTTTCCACCGACCCTCTCAAAAAATTAAAGTAAAAAGCAAGAAAGGTTAATGTTATCTATATTCATTTTTTTAAACAAACTTTAAAAATTATCCTATGTCTCATTATACAAGGCAATGAGGACTATATATAAGTACATTGATAAGATGTAATATTTGTTTAGGATTATGGTACAAGTATTCTCTAGTGGCCTCCAATCACGAGAGAAGCTGTTATGGGGCTATCTTCAACCTCTTGCAGAAGATACAGGTTGGAAATATGCTCACCCCCCTCTCATACCTGATTTGCCTAGGGTGTTCCGTTTGAGACAGGACAAGCAGTTGGCATCTCCGCTGAACAACTTGGTATTGATGATCTCCCCTGGTATCTCAAGTAGACACCACTGATGAGAAAGGTTCAAGAAGTCAGTGTCCTCTTCTGGTTTGACTTGAAATAGTCAAAGTCAAGACTGTCACTTGGCATAGCTGTCTTTGCCATGGAGACTTCTAAACAAACTTTACGAACCAGAAAATGATTCCTACAACGATTAGGTCCAACTTTTGACAACCCACACAGGCAATAACGCAGGAATCAACGTTTATATATATATATAAAAGCACAAACGTTCTAGGTGCGTTGAAATTCAATCATGAAAGCAAAGGAAAATAATTGACTCCTCCCCTAGAATTCAAAATCCCAGTATATCTTAAAAAGGAAATGGAAATATACTCATAGACAAAACTTAAGGAAGTTTTACCTTTTAGCATGTATATCGAGATTCAGACAATAACTCTGAAAGATATTTGATACACAGTGATCTTTATTAGAGACACACGAGATTAACAAGTGAACCAAATTTTCTGTCTACTTAAAAAAAAAACAGACTACAGGCGACATCAGACTTTCCAGTTCCTTAAGTTTTGTTCATGAGTGTGAACAAATAAATAACAATAAAACAGCTTATGTTATCTATATATTCATTTTAATGATATTTAATATATATCTGTACACTTCATTGACCTGATAAAAGCATTAAGAAGGCAGTTATTATAAGTACACAGACAAAGCACAAAACATATATTCCCAATACTCCATTCTCTAGTTGAGGAGTGACTCCTGGCTGGGGAAATGTGCATATATTGCAGTCATTATTTGTTCTTCATGTAAAAACATAGTATTTTTCAGATCTTATAGTAGAATATCCACGATACACGAAATGTGTACTTAACTATTTTATAAATATTCACGGACAAAATTAAGGAAGTGGAAAGTCCTTGATATCGCCGGTCGTCTGTTTTTTGAAGTAGACAGAAGCAATATTTTTCACACTTGGTTATCTCGTGTCTTCAATAAAGTTCACTGTGTATCAAATATATTTCAGAGTTATTGTCTGAATTCCGATATACATGCTAAAAGGTAAAACTGCATTAAATTTGGTCCATAAGTGTATTTTTAAGATTTTACATTGTTTCTTGAAAATTCGTTTGAATAAAATGAAACAAATATGTGGTAAAGTTTGAAATATATATTTGGGGTTCTCTTATATTTTTAGGAGAGAAAATAAACTTTGGCGATAAAATATTTTTATAGTCTTGCGCGTGATGAAGAAATATTTTTGTCAAAAACGACGATATAATAAAATATTTTTCTAGTCTTAGTATCCTTTTATTCAAGAAAAGGAAATACCAGCTACTGTACATCATTGTTGGCTTTGTTTTAATGAAGGAATGTTATGAAGATATGAAAAAGATGATTATTCGAATAAATCTTATTTTAATAAAAATAATTTTTATATCGTTCTGAACTCAAAGCTGAATTTAATTTTAAACTGTTAGAGAGAGAGTGTGTGTTCTGTCAATAAATTATTGAAATTGATATAAGTAGAGAAAATACCGTGTTGATATATATTTCTATAAAGGTCGAATTAAAGGCGTTATAAAACAGTTCTGTCTGTTCTCCAAGTTAAGAACGGCTACAAGAAGACCCCATAGATCAACATAAAGGGTATATATTACACCTAGACCTAGTTGAATTGGCCAAACACCTACTGCAGATATAAAAAAGCAGCAACAAAAACCTACTAGTGCTGTATAGGTCATATACATTCATGGACACAACTTAAGGAAGTGAAAAGTCTTTGATATCGCCCCAATCGTATATATTTTTTAAGAAGACGGAGGCAATTTTGTTTACAGTTCATTGATACAATTACTAATGAGCTATTTCACCAATTTAATCGATTTCCCAATATCTGGGCAGATATTAATGGAACAAGAAGGATATTTTCTAAAGATCACCAAACAATTGTTAGAGAAATTTCACCCAGACAGTATTCGTGTTCACAGCAATTAAATGGAACAAGAAACTTATCCAAGGATTATCAAGAATTGGTAATTAAAGAAATTTCACCCAGACAGTATTCCTGTTCACAGCAATTAATGGAACAAGAAACTTATCCAAGGATTATAAAGAATTGGTAATTAAAGAAATTTCACCCAGACAGTATTCCTGTTCACAGCAATTAATGGAACAAGAAACTTATACAAGGATTATCAAGAATTGGTAATTAAAGAAATTTCACCCAGACAGTATTCCTGTTCACAGCAATTAATGGAACAAGAAACTTATCCAAGGATTATAAAGAATTGGTAATTAAAGAAATTTCACCCAGACAGTATTCCTGTTCACAGCAATTAATGGAACAAGAAACTTATACAAGGATTATCAAGAATTGGTAATTAAAGAAATTTCACCCAGACAGTATTCCTGTTCACAGCAATTAATGGAACAAGAAACTTATCCAAGGATTATCAAGAATTGGTAATTAAAGAAATTTCACCCAGACAATATTCCTGTTCACAGCAATTAATGGAACAAGAAACTTATACAAGGATTATCAAGAATTGGTAATTAAAGAAATTTCACCCAGACAATATTCCTGTTCACAGCAATTAATGGAACAAGAAACTTATACAAGGATTATCAAGAATTGGTAATTAAAGAAATTTCACCCAGACAGTATTCCTGTTCACAGCAATTAATGGAACAAGAAACTTATACAAGGATTATCAAGAATTGGTAATTAAAGAAATTTCACCCAGACAATATTCCTGTTCACAGCAATTAATGGAACAAGAAACTTATCCAAGGATTATCAAGAATTGGTAAATAAAGAAATTTCACCCAGACAATATTCCTGTTCACAGCAATTAATGGAACAAGAAACTTATCCAAGGATTATCATGAATTGGTAATTAAAGAAATTTCACCCAGACAGTATTCGTGTTCACAGCAATTAATGGAACAAGAAACTTATCCAAGGATTATCAAGAATTGGTAAATAAAGAAATTTCACCCAGACAATATTCCTGTTCACAGCAATTAAATGGAACAAGAAACTTATCCAAGGATTATAAAGAATTGGTAATTAAAGAAATTTCACCCAGACAATATTCCTGTTCACAGCAATTAATGGAACAAGAAACTTTTTTTTATCCAAGGATTATCAAGAATTGGTAATTGAATATATTTCACACACGCAGTCTCAGTATTTCCGTTAACTAAATGATTGGAAAGATAAAACTTGTCAAAATAATGATTCAAAGAGATATTTCACACACAGACAATATTTCCGTAAACTACCATCATCGAAGATTGGATGAAAGAGGGAATATACCGTCCAATGACATCCAAGATCACCAAAGATAACAATACATCAAGACAATTAACACTCAGACAATATTTACGTTAACAACATATTTATAAAAAAAATAGAAACACTTGTCCTTTATAATTATTATATATACACTTTACCCACACATCAGCAGGGGGGGGGGGGGGGGGGGGGGAGAAGTCCGACCACACCTCCCTGGACCCTTGGAATATTCGACCAAATTCTGGTTCGTTTCCAAGGTGACTAACGTGGCAACGGCACCCATTTTCCAAATGAAGAACAATAGACCCAGAGCAGCAGCTTTACACACCCAAGATGGTGGACATTGCTGCTGCTGTGATAGAGATGTATGAAGACATCTGAGGCTCTTCATTGGACACGACAACAACACATCAGCACAATATTTCCGTTAGTTGTCATCATTGAAGTTTGAATGATTAGAGGAAATATACCTCCAAGGACATCCAAGGTCACAAGGAACGATGCATAGAGACACAAACAGAATTTCCGCTATCGATAATTATTGGAACAAGAGAGAGGAAGCAGTTCAAGGATCACACCAAGGAGATAATGAGGCGAAGACACTGATGAGGGAAAGAGCTATATTCAAATTGGAAGGATGCGGTGATAAAACTTTTCCTTCCTTCGCTGGAGGACGTCTTGATAACGGTGGTGAAATACCCCTTCTATTTCCGTCAGGTAGAACGAAACTTTCCAGCTACAGGTGCCTTCGTCCCTGCCTGTGTAGACACTTGTACATTCATTCCTAACCCTGTAGGCACCTATACATTAATTCCTACCTTTGTAGACACCTAGACCTTCATTACTGCCTTTGTAAACACCTGGACCTTCATTACTGCCTTTGTAGACACTTGTACCTTCATTACTGCCTTTGTAGACACCTATACATTCATTCCTTCCTTAGTAGACACCTACACCTTCATTCCTGCCTTTATAGACACCTAGACCTTCATTCCTGTCTTTGTGGACACCTAGACCTTCATTACTGCCTTTGTAGACACTTGTACATTCATTCCTGCCTTTGTAGACACCTATACCTTCATTACTGCCTTTGTAGAGACACTTGTACATTCATCCCTGCCTTTGTAGACACCTATACATTCATCCCTGCCTTTGTAGACACCTAGACCTTCGTTACTGCCTTTGTAGACACCTGAGACCCTCATTACTGCCTTTGTAGACACTTGTGCATTCATTCCTTACTTAGTAGACACCTACACATTCATTCCTGCCTTTATAGACACCTAGAACTTCATTCCTGTCTTTGTGGACACCTAGACCTTCATTACTGCCTTTGTAGACACTTGTACATTCATCCCTGCCTTTGTAGACACCTATACATCAATTCCTGCCTTTGTAGACACCTATACATTCATCCCTGCCTTTGTAGACACCTAGACCTTCATTACCGCCTTTGTAGACACCTATACATCTATTCCTGCCTTTTTAGACACCTAGACCTTCGTTACTGCCTTTGTAGACACCTACACCTTCATTCCTGCCTTTGTAGACACTTGTACATTCATTCCTGTCTTTGTAGACACTTTTACATTCATTCCTGCCTTTGTAGAAATTTTTACATTCATGTCTGTCTTTATAAACGCCTAGACCTTCATTCCTGCCTTTGTAGACACCTAGACCTTATTACTGCCTTTGTAGACACTTGTACATTCATTCCTGCCTCTATAGACACCTATACATCCATTCCTGCCTTTGTAGACACCTATACATTCAATCCAATATTTGTAGACACCTACACATTCATTCCTGCCTTTGTAGACACCTACACATTCATTCCTGCCTCTGTAGATACCTACAACATAGGTCAGGCAACCCCTATCTTCAAGTTAACAGAATGTACAATAGAACTTTAAACTACTCGTATTACAGGGCAATAGCATTTACCAGGAAAGCTTCTATCTATCAAGCATTTTAATTCATTAAGAGAAGTATGGCTATATATATTTCAGGTAAATCAGTCGTAAGACTGCCTACCTCCTCTCAATCAAGTTTCTCCAAGACCACAGCCATTAGTTTTCAAATGCTGGCAAAAGTATAAAGATGTATGCAGGCCTGATAGTTTGAACAACTATATTAAAATATTAAGAAAAAGGCATCTCCTTATCGTGCAACTGAAAGTTGCTGATGGCTTGCGCCATCTATCGGAATAAATATCAACTATTCTCGTTGATTTTTAATTATTCCAGAATTGGCCAAACACCCATTCTTGATTAATCAAGAAAAGCTAACCACGGACGCGTTTCGGGCTGTTGGCCCTCATCAGCGTGGTGCAAGCTGTACCTCAACGATCAAAAAATTGGTCATTAAGGCATCCTGAAAAATCATGAAACGGGTAGTTAAGGCCAGAATTGCGTGAGGAAGCTACACATTAAAATATATCTAGAAAAACTTACAATTAAAATTTGAACGATACAGAAAAGATTAGCATGGCCCCTGCGTAAAGATGATACGCAAAATTGTGAAGCGTTCTAAAAGAAACATATCCCTGTATATGATTCTTATCTTCAATGGAACATAGACCATTAGTCGCTGCAGTGTTTAAGATGGTCCATATAAATAAATTTTGAATTATATTATGTAAATTCGAATCTATGCTGAATATAGATACATAATTGGAAAACAAACATTTTGGTATTAATCACGGTCAATTTAAAAATAAATAAATCGAAATTAGAACTCTAAAGAATGTCGTTCCTCAATCCAATATTCTCTTTAAAATGCGATCGGTCTTATTTTATGACTAGCTCTTCTATCAAATTTGTATTTGGAACTACGAAACAGCAAATTCTCGGTCTAGAATTCGGTTAGATCTTCAATCTGAAGGATATCTTAAATTTATAAATGGTTTATCTAGCTGAAAAAAAAAAGTTTGTAAGTCTTGATAGATTTTTTTATTTTGTTACAACATAGTTTCTTCCTCTCTGTATTTGTACACGTTTCGCACGAGCGGGTTTCTATAATCTCAAAACAAATAAAAGTACACTCATGGACAAAACTTAAGGAAGTTTTACCTTTCAGCATGTATATCGATATTCAGGTAATAGCTCTGAAAGATATTGAATGCATAGTGACCTTTTTTGAAGACATACTAGATAACCAAATGTGAACAAAATTGTTTCTATCTACTTATAAAAGACATACGCGACGACATCAAAGGATTTTCACTTCCTTAAGTTTTGTTGATGAGTGTGAATAATAGAGAAATTACCTTTAACAGTTATAAAATTCAGTTTTTTGTTGTCTTACTCACACATTAGTGATGATCTCAAGTATTCGTGTCTGTGGCTTTCTCCTGTCAAACACTGGTTTCACCTAACGCCAGTCTTCAAAGTGGTGTATAGTGGTGGTGTCTTATCCATTGAGCAGATCAGATCAGTCCATGCACCCTGATCACAATACAGGGCAACTGAGGTCCTTGTTCGTATGGATGTCCTCTTCTGGATTGATGTGGTGTACAGTTCAGGTAGTTGTAAATATTCAGTAAAACCTCCCTGTAAAGGGCAATACCTAGTTTCAGAGCAAAAGTGTCCTTTATGAAGATATGTCCTCTTACCGGAGAGTTGTTAAATAGCAAAAATTGAAATTTTTTGACAATGAAAACTGTTCTTCGTGGAAAGGTGTCCTCTAGCCGGAGTGTCCTCTCATGGAGGCTCTACTGTATACGCTGTCGAAATATTATACATATAATCAGCTAAAATTAAATTTATATCAATATTTAAAATAATTTGAAAAAAAGATTGACAAAAAAAGGCGCATAAATCACGATATACACCAATATATTGAAAAATGCTCTTTTTCTCTTTATAACAGCAAGGAGTTAATAAATGAAGTTAACTTATACATGCTGGCAATTAAATGATGATAAATTCTTTCAATGAATTTTTTAAATCGCTGATTGGTTGAGCGTTCAGCCTCACGTCAATTATTCTATGATAAACGAAAGCAGAAAAAAAATTTCAATTGACAATATGACCAAATTAGGGCAGTCAAATACAATTGGTTGAAGTGTGAATTCAAAAGGCACACAAACACAATTGGAATTTTTTTCAATTATTAATAAGGGAATGGCGATAAAAAAAAAGCTTCTGTGTATTATTCTGGCCTCTCCTAGAATGTTCATTCTTCACTTCCAACCTGAATGTTTACAATGAGTTCCATAAGGATGAATATCTTTGTCATTTTTGTGATGGACTTCCTGCATAGTTTTTTGTGAAGTAACTGCCTATATATATATATATCATGATCGAATGGAAGGGTGCAACCGTTATGAAGACATCTTCAATAATTAGTTCCAATCAAGTGAGCAGCGCACCCGCGATATCTGCCATATTTTTGTACAGTTTTTATAGATGGATAAATTTGAATATTTACATTTTAACACAAGATTAACATATTTACATACTTATTTTGGCCAAAATAAATTATACACCTTTGATATTTTACAAATTATGACATATATATGTACATATGCTATTATGATCAATAATCGAAATTTTCACTAATTTAAAATTGGTATGGAGATTCATTAGACGAAACTGCTGAGAGAGTTCACCACTGATATGCTAAGTTTTCTCATTCAACAACTTTTATCATTGCAGTAAGGTCTGTAGATGATATATGTGAAAAGAAACACATTGCTAAATTTAATTGTTACAAATTCAATCGATATATTAATAAATTTTACAATTAGTTGAGACATTCTAAATGTTTCCTTTCATGATTTTCGCAGAAGATTTGATTATATTCTGAAATTCAATTCCAAGCTGGGTGTTAAATATTTAGAAAATATATCTTATCTTTTTTTAGGAGGACCTACATAAACTTGTCTTCTTCGTATATTCACTGTCAGCTTTACAGACATTGTTACACCAGCTCTAAATTTTCCTTGAAGAAAATTTCTCTAAAACAAGGCAATCTTCACAGGGACACCCAAAATCACCTTCCAATGGATCCAATGGGACTTAAGAACAACGATACAGCAGTCGCGATTGCAAAATCAGCAGCAATGCCTAACTCAGACTTTGATTTCAACTCCTTCAAATGCCTAAAAAAAGAAACATCCAGGTGAATACATATACAGGAGTCAACATTCCATCATTGGTATCTGAACCAAAGGTCTGGAACAATTCTGGAATGTGGGATAAACCGACAGGCAGCAACCTGTATTTCCAGGCTCAAAACTGGCCATACAAGACTGCTCCTTTTCCAGGATGGTGTCAAGGCCTTCCTACAATTCACCATCTACAGGACCAAAGATGCCTCATCAGACCACCTCTTGGAATGTATGGGAGCCTCAAAACAGGACCTATATTCCAATCCTACCAAGATAGGGTTGGATTTGAGAAAGAATCTAAAGCAAATTGAAACATTCTATTAAAGTGTTACCAAATTTGCTGAGCTTCCATCGCAGGTCTTGTTTGCCAAACGAACGGTTTAAACTGACAGACGACCTATATATCTATAGCAGCATACAACTTACAATAAAATAGCGTTAAAAAAGTAGCACAACATAAATATATATAATATATGATCCATTATGTCATTTTCTATCAAAAATTACCTCCATACGGTATTTCCAATATATATGTTCATCATGTATGCAACTTTTACTTTCAAAATCGTCAGGCAATCTAAAATTGCCTTTCTTTAGACTCCGAAAAAAATAATTCAATTTTTAATAACAATACTTTCCTCATGCACACACAACCAACCTATGGTGCTTTCCATTTTTAATTTCCTTCTTACGCTTCCTTGTTCATATATCTTTCTTAATAAGATGGATTTTTCTTCGCCGGGGGGATTTTTCTTCCAATCTTTCCCAAGATTGTTTTCCCCTCTTTCTTCATTCTCCCGCAAACATTCCATCTAGCACATCCTTTCGATCATTTAGTTTCAACGTATTTCCTAGCGTTTCATCCCTTTATAAAATTAAAACAATTTAAAAGCACGAATGTTTCTTTTATACAGAATACAAACTTCTACTGTCCTTACTGCGATGAAAAAATATATTGGGAGGGCTTGACTCATCAGTGGTGAACCCTCCCAGCGGTTTCGCCAATTTAATCCACCAGACCGCTTCTCATAGCTCTAATACTGTAATGGACAATTCTTCTTATATACGCAGCACTGAATATATTTTTTCAGTATTAGAGCTCTGAGAAGCGGTCTGGTGGATTAAATTGGCGAAACCGCTGGGAGGGCTCACCACTGATGAGCCAAGCCCTCCCAATATATTTTTTCATCGCAGTAAGGACAGTAGAAGTTTGTATTCTGTATAAAAGAAACATTCGTGCTTTTAAATCCTTTCATTTTATATGTATAGATGGCGCGTTATTGCTTTGTGTTTCATCCCTTTCTTTGTTTTTAAGCTTTTAAGGATTCAACACTTTAGATTGATTATAATTTAGAAAGAAGGAATTACAACACTCTTTATATGTGTTCATTTAAACTATTTAGAGCAATACATAACAATAACGCACCATCTATATAATACAAATGAAAACATCAAAACGCGAATGTTTCTTTTCACAAATAAATTAAAATTCTACTGTCCTTACTGCGATGAAAAATATATTGGGAGGGTTTGGTTCATCAGTGGTGAACCCTCCCAACGGTTTCGCCAATTTAATCTACCAGACCGCTTCTTTAGAGCTCTAATATTTTATTAGATCATTCTGCTTTTATATGCTACACTGAAAGGTGGAATCTTAGAAATGGTATTTAAGTAAACTATGGACATAAATTTTTAGGACAGTAGAATTACATTTAAATATTTAATTACAGTAAGGGCAGTAGAGGTTTGATTTATTTGTGAAAAGAAACACTCGCGTTTTGATGTGTTCATTTGTATTATTTAGAGCAATATTTTTACTACTTACTATTACAAATAAAGCAGCTTCATACTGCACTTACTGTGATGAAAAATATTTGGAGCGACAGACTCGCCAGTGGTTAACTCTCCCAGCGGTTTTGACAGCCGTTGAGCTATAGTGCTTACAAACGGCTTTATTTATTCTTCAAACGTTGTGTTCAGTAATATTTCAATTACCATAAAATAATCCCTTGCATAAATATTGAGCAAAATCAATCATTCCTCCAGGGAAGAGTGTCTTCTTCTCAATTTGTATAATAGTTAATATGTAAAAATAATATTTTTATATCTTCATAAAAATATGTAAAATAGTATCCGATTATATTTAACCCGTGTTCTATTGGCGTATCATCATGTTTCACTTTTGAAAACTAAGACCATAAAATGCACCTTATGCAACGTTGAATTTAGTCTCGATTTTCCACACTACATGTTCTACTGTACGGCAATGGAAGAAGAGAGAGAAATTCTTCGTCAAGAGACCGGCTACAATAGCAATTCGCCTTATGTTTTAATGGCAAAAGTCGTAAAATCCAGACCCTTTGCATTCGCTTTTTATAAATACTGGAAATCAGCTCAATCAAAATATTTAGCACAGACACCGGATCCAACTCGATAATTGGTCGAGGTCAATACCCAATATTTGTATATAACTATGATGCTAATTTGTTATTTATTTATTTTGTCCTACCGGGAGAATCCTGTATGGCACGTGTGCCTAATAAAGGCTTTTGTTGTTGTTGTTGTCTATTGGCGTATCATTATACCATGTTTTCTCCTGTAGAAGGGCGTACGTGCCCGAAAGCTAGAGAACAATAAAATGTTTTTTGATTAAAAAAAATAGAAGAAGACACTCTTCCCTGGAGGAATGATTGATTTTGCTCAATATTTCAATTAATTTAACAAGAATTTAGTCATTTCTTGATTTTTCCTGAATTCCGCCATCTCCAAATTCTCTTGCTGTGATACTTATTGAGAGAACGTTTCGCTCTAGCTCTACCGTACATAGATTAAAGGATCGATGAAAATTTGATTTTTCATACCGTTTTGATTTTTTTTTTTTAAGTTGTACTCTAGATTTAGCGAATTTAGTCGTTTTCACCTAGTACATACCTCCAGAATATTATTCTACCTGACAGATTTGACAATTTTTACATCGTTATTTACAATTATTTACTATTCTTTACAATTATATTACGAATTATCTGTCATTAGTTTCGAAAATTATTTTTTTTAATGCAAATTGTGTGCCACGAAATGATGAATAGAGTGAATCATGATGGAATTATTGCCTCTTTAAAGGCCATTAATTTCGATCTCAGTAGCATGAGGCGTTTTTAAAAAAAACTCTTAGACTATAAACCTCTTAGATTGGGTACTTGAGATCCCCCTAGCCTCAATGTATCCCCATGGTCTGTTAAAAATAATATTGAAGAAGACCTCCATGTCATAAAATAGACTCAACCATTATGTCCATGAGATCCTAAGTTAACTCCTAAAACCTATGGGTTAACAATAGGGAAAATTATTCATATTTTTACATAGGATTGTGTTGAAGGTATTACTTTGAATGATGGAAAGGACCATCGATCAATCCCCTGAGGTTAGGATAAACTCCCGCAAGTTCCAGGAGCTGGAGTACTTCCTGAGAACGCAGCTGGGACATGTTCTACCGAGAAAACCTAAAGGGACACCCTGGGAACTCCATGATACCTATACCTTCATAAAGAAAAGTCATGAAAACAAGGAAGCGCAGACTATCCTGAACCAAGAGTGGGAAAAATTCAAGACCCAAATGCAGTGTGTTGACGAGAAGAGACAAGAACTCTGTCTTAAACACGATTTATTGCTCTCCCATATTAAAGAACTAATACCTTTCCTCGAAGAAAACCGAAGAAAAACTGTCTTCTTTAAAAGACAAATTGTATATGAACGGAAGCTTCAAAAATCTAAAGAAAAGCGTCTAACGGAACTTAAATCTCTATTCAACGATCTTACAGCTAAAAGAAGCAGATTACTTCTACTCATAAAGAAGCATAGGGTCGCTAAAAACTTTCTGAACAGTGCAGCAGAGAGGCTGCCAGGCTATACAAAATTCAGCGATATTGTGGGACGTTATATGACACTCAAAATGGTTTATAATGAACTTGAAAATCGAAGGGTAAGCCTACGTAAGCAAGTCGAAGATAAAACACACCAAACTAGTCATATGAAGATGCAGAAACGGACTGAAGCTCTGATGTATGGCAGTAAGATAGCTGAGAGACAAGTACTGTTAGACCAACTTGTACGGAACACTCAGCGGCATGAAGCGGAATGGAACGTCAGCAAGGATCTGCGAGTCGAAGCCGTAGCCTTGAAGGGATGGGTGAGATTATCAATTGAGAACCTGTACAGCTTCGTCCTGTCAAGGTCTGGAATCGTAGGAACTCGAGGAAGACCTGCTAAGGACATCGCCCATAAACTACAAGCCATCAAAAACTACGTTATAGATATGGAAGAGATATTATCTTTGTCCAAATCAATAGTTAACACAAAATAAATTTTCAAACTATCAGCGAAATACCTTCAATTTGAAATGTAATATATCGTTATGAAAAATGGATATAAAATACGGACAACTATAGACAATTCACTTAATCTCTAGACATCTAGTTGGCATAAATGTCGCTCCCTCTACTTTCTCGTGTGTGATATTGTCGTTAACTGCGGGTCTAGGCATCTAGTTGGCATAAATGTCGCTCCCTCTACTTTCTCGTGTGTGATATTGTCGCTAACTGCGGGTCTAGGCATCTAGTTGGCATAAATGTCGCTCCCTCTACTTTCTCGTGTGTGATATTGTCGCTCACTGCGGGTCTAGACATCTAGTTGGCATAAATGTCGCTCCCTCTACTTTCTCGTGTGTAATATTGTCGTTAACTGCGGGTCTAGGCATCTAGTTGGCATAAATGTCGCTCCCTCTACTTTCTCGTGTGTAATATTGTCGTTAACTGCGGGTCTAGGCATCTAGTTGGCATAAATGTCGCTCCCTCTACTTTCTCGTGTGTGATATTGTCGCTAACTGCGGGTCTAGGCATCTAGTTGGCATAAATGTCGCTCCCTCTACTTTCTCGTGTGTGATATTGTCGTTAACTGCGGGTCTAGGCATCTAGTTGGCATAAATGTCGCTCCCTCTACTTTCTCGTGTGTGATATTGTCGCTAACTGCGGGTCTAGGCATCTAGTTGGCATAAATGTCGCTCCCTCTACTTTCTCGTGTGTGATATTGTCGCTAACTGCGGGTCTAGGCATCTAGTTGGCATAAATGTCGCTCCCTCTACTTTCTCGTGTGTGATATTGTCGTTAACTGCGGGTCTAGGCATCTAGTTGGCATAAATGTCGCTCCCTCTACTTTCTCGTGTGTGATATTGTCGCTAACTGCGGGTCTAGACATCTAGTTGGCATAAATGTCGCTCCCTCTACTTTCTCGTGTGTAATATTGTCATTAACTGCGGGTCTAGGCATCTAGTTGGCATAAATGTCGCTCCCTCTACTTTCTCGTGTGTGATATTGTCGCTAACTGCGGGTCTAGGCATCTAGTTGGCATAAATGTCGCTCCCTCTACTTTCTCGTGTGTGATATTGTCGTTAACTGCGGGTCTAGGCATCTAGTTGGCATAAATGTCGCTCCCTCTACTTTCTCGTGTGTGATATTGTCGTTAACTGCAGGTCTAGATATCTAGTTGGCATAAATGTCGCTCCCTCTACTTTCTCGTGTGTGATATTGTCGTTAACTGCGGGTCTAGGCATCTAGTTGGCATAAATGTCGCTCCCTCTACTTTCTCGTGTGTGATATTGTCGTTAACTGCGGGTCTAGACATCTAGTTGGCATAAATGTCGCTCCCTCTACTTTCTCGTGTGTGATATTGTCGTTAACTGCGGGTCTAGGCATCTAGTTGGCATAAATGTCGCTCCCTCTACTTTCTCGTGTGTGATATTGTCGTTAACTGCGGGTCTAGGCATCTAGTTGGCATAAATGTCGCTCCCTCTACTTTCTCGTGTGTGATATTGTCGTTAACTGCGGGTCTAGACATCTAGTTGGCATAAATGTCGCTACCTCTACTTTCTCGTGTGTAATATTGTCGTTAACTGCGGGTCTAGGCATCTAGTTGGCATAAATGTCGCTCCCTCTACTTTCTCGTGTGTAATATTGTCGTTAACTGCGGGTCTTGGCATCTAGTTGGCATAAATGTCGCTCCCTCTACTTTCTCGTGTGTGATATTGTCGTTAACTGCGGGTCTAGGCATCTAGTTGGCATAAATGTCGCTCCCTCTACTTTCTCGTGTGTGATATTGTCGTTAACTGCGGGTCTAGGCATCTAGTTGGCATAAATGTCGCTCCCTCTACTTTCTCGTGTGTGATATTGTCGCTAACTGCGGGTCTAGACATCTAGTTGGCATAAATGTCGCTCCCTCTACTTTCTCGTGTGTAATATTGTCATTAACTGCGGGTCTAGGCATCTAGTTGGCATAAATGTCGCTCCCTCTACTTTCTCGTGTGTGATATTGTCGCTAACTGCGGGTCTAGGCATCTAGTTGGCATAAATGTCGCTCCCTCTACTTTCTCGTGTGTGATATTGTCGTTAACTGCGGGTCTAGGCATCTAGTTGGCATAAATGTCGCTCCCTCTACTTTCTCGTGTGTGATATTGTCGTTAACTGCAGGTCTAGATATCTAGTTGGCATAAATGTCGCTCCCTCTACTTTCTCGTGTGTGATATTGTCGTTAACTGCGGGTCTAGGCATCTAGTTGGCATAAATGTCGCTCCCTCTACTTTCTCGTGTGTGATATTGTCGTTAACTGCGGGTCTAGACATCTAGTTGGCATAAATGTCGCTCCCTCTACTTTCTCGTGTGTGATATTGTCGTTAACTGCGGGTCTAGGCATCTAGTTGGCATAAATGTCGCTCCCTCTACTTTCTCGTGTGTGATATTGTCGTTAACTGCGGGTCTAGGCATCTAGTTGGCATAAATGTCGCTCCCTCTACTTTCTCGTGTGTGATATTGTCGTTAACTGCGGGTCTAGACATCTAGTTGGCATAAATGTCGCTACCTCTACTTTCTCGTGTGTAATATTGTCGTTAACTGCGGGTCTAGGCATCTAGTTGGCATAAATGTCGCTCCCTCTACTTTCTCGTGTGTAATATTGTCGTTAACTGCGGGTCTAGGCATCTAGTTGGCATAAATGTCGCTCCCTCTACTTTCTCGTGTGTGATATTGTCGTTAACTGCGGGTCTAGGCATCTAGTTGGCATAAATGTCGCTACCTCTACTTTCTCGTGTGTGATATTGTCGCTAACTGCGGGTCTAGGCATCTAGTTGGCATAAATGTCGCTCCCTCTACTTTCTCGTGTGTGATATTGTCGTTAACTGCGGGTCTAGGCATCTAGTTGGCATAAATGTCGCTCCCTCTACTTTCTCGTGTGTGATATTGTCGCTAACTGCGGGTCTAGGCATCTAGTTGGCATAAATGTCGCTCCCTCTACTTTCTCGTGTGTGATATTGTCGTTAACTGCGGGTCTAGATATCTAGTTGGCATGAATGTCGCTCCCTCTACTTTCTAGTGTGTAATATTGTCGTTAACTGCGGGTCTAGGCATCTAGTTGGCATAAATGTCGCTCCCTCTACTTTCTCGTGTGTGATATTGTCGCTAACTGCGGGTCTAGGCATCTAGTTGGCATAAATGTCGCTCCCTCTACTTTCTCGTGTGTGATATTGTCGTTAACTGCGGGTCTAGGCATCTAGTTGGCATAAATGTCGCTCCCTCTACTTTCTCGTGTGTGATATTGTCGTTAACTGCAGGTCTAGATATCTAGTTGGCATAAATGTCGCTCCCTCTACTTTCTCGTGTGTGATATTGTCGTTAACTGCGGGTCTAGGCATCTAGTTGGCATAAATGTCGCTCCCTCTACTTTCTCGTGTGTGATATTGTCGTTAACTGCGGGTCTAGACATCTAGTTGGCATAAATGTCGCTCCCTCTACTTTCTCGTGTGTGATATTGTCGTTAACTGCGGGTCTAGGCATCTAGTTGGCATAAATGTCGCTCCCTCTACTTTCTCGTGTGTGATATTGTCGTTAACTGCGGGTCTAGGCATCTAGTTGGCATAAATGTCGCTCCCTCTACTTTCTCGTGTGTGATATTGTCGTTAACTGCGGGTCTAGACATCTAGTTGGCATAAATGTCGCTACCTCTACTTTCTCGTGTGTAATATTGTCGTTAACTGCGGGTCTAGGCATCTAGTTGGCATAAATGTCGCTCCCTCTACTTTCTCGTGTGTAATATTGTCGTTAACTGCGGGTCTAGGCATCTAGTTGGCATAAATGTCGCTCCCTCTACTTTCTCGTGTGTGATATTGTCGTTAACTGCGGGTCTAGGCATCTAGTTGGCATAAATGTCGCTACCTCTACTTTCTCGTGTGTGATATTGTCGCTAACTGCGGGTCTAGGCATCTAGTTGGCATAAATGTCGCTCCCTCTACTTTCTCGTGTGTGATATTGTCGTTAACTGCGGGTCTAGGCATCTAGTTGGCATAAATGTCGCTCCCTCTACTTTCTCGTGTGTGATATTGTCGCTAACTGCGGGTCTAGGCATCTAGTTGGCATAAATGTCGCTCCCTCTACTTTCTCGTGTGTGATATTGTCGTTAACTGCGGGTCTAGATATCTAGTTGGCATGAATGTCGCTCCCTCTACTTTCTAGTGTGTAATATTGTCGTTAACTGCGGGTCTAGACATCTAGTTGGCATAAATGTCGCTCCCTCTACTTTCTCGTGTGTGATATTGTCGTTAACTGCGGGTCTAAATATCTAGTTGGCATGAATGTCGCTCCCTCTACTTTCTAGTGTGTAATATTGTCGTTAACTGTGGGTCTAAATATCTAGTTGGCATGAATGTCGCTCCCTCTACTTTCTAGTGTGTAATATTGTCGTTAACTGCGGGTATAGACATCTAGTTGGTATGAATATTGTTTCATTCACTTGCTGCTGTGTGACATTGTCGTTAACTGAGGGTGATAGATTATTCAAATTTAAGTTCTAATTTATGTATTTCCAGTATTGGACTCTTTGCATTACGCCCTGTTGTGTGGACAGTAGAGGACAATCCAGTTGAAATAGGATGTAGGATCTCAAGATGTAATTCTACTGTTCTCTAAAAGCTTATGTCCATAGCTTAAATACCATAATAAAGTGTCCACCATACAGTGTCATTTATATAAGCAGACTCCCTCAATACAATATTAGAACTCTAAAAATTATATGGTTAAATAAATTAGGGCAATTGCTGGGAGAGTTCACCGTTGATGAGCCAAGCCTTCCGAATATTTTTTATCGTAATAAGGACAGTAGCAAATTTTGTTTTATTTGAAAAACAACAAAACAACAACAACAACAAAAAGCCTTTATTTAGGGTCACTGACCCTATACAGGATTCACCAGAGGTATGCATAAGAACAAAGCAGTGAGACAAAGGAAACAACGATATAAACAGAAGAAAAATAAAAAAGAAAAGAAAAAAAATAAGAAAGAGAAAGAGGGAAGCAAGAGAAACAACGCAAAAAGAGTAGCAGTAAGAAAGTGAGGAGTGAGTGTCACTTGGCCTTCTTCTGAGATATGGACTTGTGTAAACCATAAAACGCCGTAGCAATATACTTATTCTGGGTTATATTGTCAATTATTGATGGAAGTGAAGCACAGAGTTGCCCAGTTTTGAGCATAAAGGTTCTTCTATCTTCTTTCAGAGCAGAGCAATCAAATTTATTTGAAAAACAGAAATTCGTGATCAATAGTTTTATATATTAAAACGGCAAGTAGGTAAACAGCGTGGTAAGTTTCTTTATTGGGAACTACGAGCTTTCGGACATCAGCTGCCCTTCATCAGGTACAATGGGTGGTTGGAAAAAGTGAACCAATATATATATGCAGTAAATTAGCATAAGAGAAAGCTAACTAACATCTATTTAAAATAATTAAGAAATTTACATAGGAACTAAAGATAAAAGTACGAAATTTCTAGAAAATAGACTAAAAATCTGTATATGACGGATAAAAGGTAAAACACGAGAAAAAAGGATGGGAAAACAAGAAAAGCGTAGGCATCTAGGCACAATGAAGGAAGGAAGCGAAATAAGATGTCAGTGGCCAAGTTTAGAAAAAGCAGTATATTGAGGGGGGAGATCTATTTTTCTATTAAAACTAGGGATGGAGTTGGACACGAGAGCCTCCAGGACCAAACGTTGATATTTATTCTTAACTTCACTGTATACCGGAATCGTGTTGCCGAGATTAAAAGAGTGGTTAAATTCGTGGCTGTGTTGATATAGTAGTGACTTACGATCGTGGGAACGGATGTTACGTTCGTGTTCTAGGACACGAGTGGCAATGGTGCGGCCAGTTTCTCCGACGTATGATTGTGGACAGTCGTTGCACGGTATTCTGTAGATGGCATTGGAGGAAGATTGGGGGCTGGGCCTGACGGAGCTTTTTGTGAGGGGATGGCGTAACGATGTGCCTAGGGAAGGTGATTTTTTAAAAAACGTGCGGATGCCAAATTTACGCAGATAAAAACCGATGTCGGAATTCGTAGTAGAAAACGGAAGAACGCAAACATCTTTAAACGGGGGAGGAATAGAACTGTCGTGATTTGGTGAATAAAAATGTCGATCGATAAAGTTACGTGGGTAACCCGCGGATAAAAGGTGTAGGTAAACGATCCGTTTTTCGATTCTACTGAATAAAGGAAGGAAGCAATGAGTAAAAACGCGCTTAGAAAGAGTTTTTACGGTGGTAATTTTATGGGAGACGGGAGCATGTGATGAAAAATGCAAGTAAGAAGGGGTAAAACCAGCTTTACGAAAAACAGTTGTATGGAAACGACCCTGGAGGTTAACCACTAAAACGTCTAAGAACGGGATACAATTAAAACGGGAAGAATTGTGGGTAAAACGTAAATCGGAATGATAGGAGTTTAAAACAGTCAGGATAGGGGAGTGGTCGGTGCTCTGATGCAGACAAAAAATGTCATCAACATATCTCGCCCACATTACTACTCCTAGGTGGATCTGGGAAACTAACCATCGGTCCAAATATGACATTACGATCTCAGCTGCGATTGTAGAGAGAGGGCTGCCCATGGGGGAGCCTCTTATCTGCAAGAAAAAGCGGCCATTAAACTCTAGGGTGTTCATGCCCAAGCAGATGTTGAACAGCTCGAAAACTACTTTTTGATCTTTGTTAGAGACAGAAGGAGAGTTGAGGAGTGAGCCTAACCCATCAAAAATCAAAGAATGTGGGAGGCTTAGGAAGAGAGATGTGACGTCAAAAGTGGACATAGTGGGGCTGCCAGACTGGGAAAAGTTTTTTAGTTTGGCGATAAAATCAGAGGAGTCCTGAATGGAGTAAATATTGTGGGCTTTGACAAGGGGCTTAAGGAAGTTTGAAAGATATCTAGCCAAATGCAAAGCGGGCGAAAGATGATATGCGACGATGGGCCTGAGAGGGATATCGGGCTTATGAGTCTTAGGGAGTCCATAAATATAAGGAATGCTGGAGATGTTGGAGGTGAAAAGCTTGAATTGTTCAGGGGTGATGCAGCCCTTCTTAAGGAGGGACCTGAGTGATGCCCTGTAATTGCCTGAAATGGTCTTGACTCGGTCAGCGGAAATTTCTTGAAATGTATTAGGATCAGAGAGAATGTTGAGCATTTTCTTACTGTAATCTTCCGCCTTCATCAAAACAACCTGTGAACCCTTGTCCGATCTAGTGATGATGGTGTCACGTTGATTCTTTAGAGCCTTCAGGGTGGTGAGGTCTCTCTTGACAGCACAAGGAAGGGAGAAAGACTTCTTTGAATCAGCAAGGAGTTTGCCAGTAATGGTGGAGCGGATGTGGTGCTTATCTGTCAAGGCCTGGTGCTGGAGTGAGGCCTCGATGCAGCTCACAGTATACAAAAGATCAGGTTTCTTGGGTAGGCAGAAATTAAGGCCCTTCTTCAATAGGGATATTTGTGGTGCGGAGAGTTCAGTGTCCGTTAAATTCACTATATTGTCCTTAGGAAGGGACTGGGGAGGTGAAGGGAACCCATGCTTCATGCGCCAGAAATCGAGCTTACGTTGATGTCGGAGCCCTATATCGGATTTCAGAAGATCCACTCGGGAGGTTAAGCTCAGGAGAAGGGAACCGAGTTCAGCGGGGGGAATTCTCGGGGAAAGCAAACCAAGGAGGCCTCTGATGGTTTTTTGCAAAAAACGGATCATAGATCTGGAGCCTCTGATCCTCGAGATGAGGAGTTGTTCTTCAGCTCTTTGGATGATGCGTGAAGAGTAGTGGTTTCTCACGGGGTCTCGGATCCTGAGAGAAGGCGGTATGAAGGAGGACTGGAGGCATTTTTGATTGAAAAGGAGGTGACAATTCCAACGGGCCAGCTGTAATGACTTCTTGGCGAGCTGACGCTTATAAAAGGCAAGATGTACAAGGTTGGTATCAGACATAATATAGCCACGCTCAATAAATTAAAACAGCAAGTAGGTAAACAGCGTGGTAAGTTTCTTTATTGGGAACTACGAGCTTTCGGACATCAGCTGCCCTTCATCAGGTACAATGGGTGGTTGGAAAAAGTGAACCAATATATATATGCAGTAAATTAGCATAAGAGAAAGCTAACTAACATCTATTTAAAATAATTAAGAAATTTACATAGGAACTAAAGATAAAAGTACGAAATTTCTAAAAAATAGACTAAAAATCTGTATATGACGGATAAAAGGTAAAACACGAGAAAAAAGGATGGGAAGACAAGAAAAGCGTAGGCATCTAGGCACAATGAAGGAAGGAATATATATGTATATGAAAAATAGTACAAAAGTGAATTTGTACTTGGATCAGGTAGATAAATTAAGAAAAAAGGCATTTCTCTTGATCGCGCAACTGAAAGGTGCTGATGGCTTGCGCCATCTATTGGAATAAATATCAACTAATTATTTTAATTATTCCAGAATTGGCCAAATAATTAATTAATTCTTGATTAATCAAGAAACGGTATTTGGCCAATTCTGGAATAATTAAAAATTAACGATTAGTTAATATTTATTCCGATAGATGGCGTAAACCATCAGCACCTTTCAGTTGCGCGATCAAGAGAAATGCCTTTTTTCTTAATATATGCTTCAGCTTTCATCTCTGTCACCGTTTGCTTTTTTTGGAATGGCGCTCTCCTATTGGTTGGCTACGATCACGCCACCTTTGCCCCCCCCCCCCCCCCCCCCACTCGCTTCTTCGTTTTTGTAACTATTGTGTTGGAGCGGTTCGCTCCTTAAATAAATGCATATATTAATTAATAACTAAATGGAATCCTCTCTTTCTTTTTTCCAGTAAGAGACGCCTACGGAAGCCAACAGTACATAGACAGATAAAGCACATAGGCTATAGTTATTAACTAACATATGCATTTATTTAAGGCGCCAATTTATAATTGTAACAAATAGTATTTGAATCAAAACATTCAATCGGGTAAAACCCGGGCGTTGCCCGGGTCATTCGGCTAGTTATCATATATAGATGAGAGAATACCTAAATATATAAAATTTTGAGCCATAAGCCTTCTCGCTCTAGTGTTTATTATAGTATTTAAACATCGCTCAGAAAAGCAGAGATACCACTAGTCACACACACACACAAATCTTTATTAAGACCACCGGTCTTACTAGTATACAGATTTACCACAGGAAGAAAGGAATAATAGATACCTCTAGTCTTTCTTGGAAGCGATCACTTATCTGGTTGAAATCCTGCCTGTAGACTAGTCTAAAAAATTAAGCCATACCTGTCCAGGCTCCAGCAAGGCAAAGCTGTGAATTGGCTCGTTGAATCTCTGTTTCATTGGAAGCTAGATGTTGTCAGATCAGGTCATTGTTGATTTTACAGTTGTGGTCTCTCATCAGATGGGTCGATCACGGTAGTTTACTGTATCATACTGGCGGCATCAATCCCCCCGAGATTCTCTTATTGGCAAAGAGGTTTTCACAAGAGGAATTCTTCTTCTTCAAATTATCAGTCATTTGAAAAATATATTAGTTAAAACAAAAAAAAGATTTCTTCGATATTTTTTTATAATGAAACAAAATAGTAAGTTGTGTCAAAATTAAAATATGAAAAATCATTATTAAAAATATCAATGTTTTTACCAATCGTCTGTTTCAAGGTTCATTTATTTTGCTAGGCTTTTTCAGACAAATAGCCCACAATATGAAAAACATAATATTCTAAAGAATTTGTAGCAAAGAAAGAGTATATTCGTCCAAACCTTGATGCAAATATTTCAATAAACAGTTGTATATCCTAAGCGCCAATATATAAAACAGATTTTGGATTTTAAAAATGTCGATTCCAAAATGTCATTTAGAGATTCACTAGGCTTCGGATGTCTCGTTCTCTTTGCCTGTCGATATTTTAAGAATTCTGAGAGAAGAATGTGAACTCTTGTTGAGGTCATTGACTCTACATCCTCCAATTTCATCTTTCGGTGCAACCGGCTCAAATATCCTGTCACCTTGCTGCATCTGCATGATCGAATTCACTACAAATCTCTTTCTATGACTTAGCTGTGGGTATTGACAGCCCACGGCTTAAGGCTCTTAAAATTAAGGCATTATAGTATGTCAGAATGATTGTTGTTGTTGGTGTGTTCTTGCTCTTCATTGGAAAATGGGTGCCGTTTCCACGTTAGTCACCTTGGAAACGAACCAGAATTTTGTCGAATATTCCAAGGATCCAGAGGGGACAACAGGGATGTGGTCGAACTTCTCTCTCTCCCCCCCCCCCCCCCCCCCCCCCCCCCCGTCAGAATGATATGATCGAGATAAGAAAGAGGAAGAGAATGGTATGATGAGGTAATGTAGCCGTTGGTTTGTTATCCAGTGGCCACCCCGTCTTCTTTGGAGATAGCAGTCAGATTTATATAATCTCCATGACATCTAGAATAATGAAAAATTATACATAATATATATATAATGAAATGTTTATAAAATAAATAAAGCTTCCAGGGTTAAGTTTCTCGTACAACCTTTTATTTTCAGGCTTTCGGATTTTGTCAGTCCTTCAACATTCAAGTCCATCAGTAAGTATAATGCTTCCTTATTTATAAAGTAATTGAAGAATAAACATGAAGGTTCTTCAGAGAAGATATGGCAATGGCCTTAGAGAAATTAAGAATTAAAATAATTGTATTGACATCAGTCAATTGCTATAAGGAATATACACCTCTTTGATTTTATCTTTAATTTATTATCTAGATCCGTATTAGAAGCTACTTCAGAAGGTAAATACTAAAATCACGCAGAAAATACACTCGTTACTGGAAACATTGGAGAAGAACTGCATTCTACAATGGATTCCTGCCCATATTGGGATCGGGGTAATGAGATGGCAGATGGATTAGCAAAGGAAGCCAGAAAGTTGAGCCATAAGAAAGAACAAATGTCATTATTTGACGCTGATTCTTTGGCAAAATACAAGATAATTCAGCAAAAGACAAGGAAAGATCAAATATGCGAAATAAACTCTGAGAGAATAATTATAAAAACAATAGCAAGACTCAGAACGAAACACTTTAAAGGAATGACAATGCATCTAGATTGCACAAGAACCTACAGGACATGAAAAAACTGTCCTGGTGTGGAATTAACACCTACCCAAATATTCTCATGCCCAGCAATAGCTGCAGCCTTGCAGAAAATTGACATGGACCCAGAGCAGCAGCTTTACACACAAGATAGAGGACATTGCGACTGCTGTGATAGAGATGCATGGAGACCTGAGACTCTTCATTAGACACGACAACAACAACATATATAATATTGGCCATAACAACAAAATTAGAGTATAATATATAGTAAACTTGAAGTATACTCATTTTTTAAGAAGTACAGGTTGACATCAACGAATGTCCAAGTGGAAAACCTCAAGAGTCCACCACCATGACATTGAGGCAATAAATCACCAAGCCGGGCTATAGAGATGTCCAAACACGGGATGGATAAATCTTCCGCGGCGTTTTGTAACTAATCGATTAAAGGCTCAATGGCTGGGGCGCTGGGGCCTCACAAAGAAAACATGGCAGGTATTACCCCGATGTGAGAGACCTTTATTGTAAGGGCGTCCTTCGGGGGTCCACCCCTCCCCCGACTATGCAAATTTGAGAAGGGTGGCCAGATCGCAGATCCTTCTTTATGCAAGGGCACGTCCGGCCGTCGTCTTCTGTTTCAGAATTATTGCCTCCGGGTCAGATAACATCGAAAAAAACTTTATATTGCTGAGTGATTGTTGTCTAGAAAGCAATTTCGATTTGGGCAATTAGCCTTTAGAAAGCATAGCATTACTGGAGTGACTGTTGTCTAGTTCATTGTAACCTTTTTAGTTTTATTAGTTAAATATAAATATACATTTCAGAATTTGATGTGTATACTTATTTTAAAAACGCTAAGACACTGAATAAGAGTCCGTTTAACGAACATATCTATAACCACAAACAGCCAGTCCTAAGTCTTATTAAAATGCTACTTTAATAAAGCTAAATGAAAAAATATGTTATTTAAATATATATTTATATGAAAAAACAATAGAAAAAAATAAAAAATAAAAAGGTCAGGTGTTGATATTAAAAATAAAGAAGGCATATCCTGACCACGAGCACATGTGCTTTTTAAATGGCAGAGCGCCATCTAGTGGAAAAGAAATCAACTAAACATTGATTTAACCTGTTCCCTGATATTTGGCAAACCCAATTTCTTGATAAATCAAGAAAAGCCATCCACGAACGCGTTTCGCGCTGTTGGCGCTCGTCAGCGTGGAGCAGGTTGTACCATTTCGACCAAAAATATTTTTGGTCCCAGAAGCTTCTTGAGAAACCAAGAAATCGGTATTTAAGGCCAAACTTGGTTTCTCAAGAACTAAGTTTGGCCTTAAATACCGATTTCTTGGTTTCTCAAGAACTAAGTTTGGCCTTAAATACCGATTTCTTGGTTTCTCAAGAACTAAGTTTGGCCTTAAATACCGATTTCTTGGTTTCTCAAGAAGCGTCTGACGGAGACCGTGTTAAAGAGCATGTTGGCCCGAAAGCTTGAGAAATAAAAGAATTGTAAAAAGAAACGAAACCCTAGATTCCTTGTTGATTTTTCCAAAGTGTAAAAACAGGAAAGAATCTTTATTATACATTTATACTGTCTTCTAAGCTTATTATGTCCATAGTTCGTTCAAAATACCTTTGCCAAAAGTTCATTTTCAATCCCGGATATAAAAGCAAAACAGCCCAATACAATATTAGAACGGCTTGGTAGATTAAACTGACGAAACAGCTGGGAGGGTTCACCACTGATGAACAAAACCTTCCCATTATTTTTACCATTGCAGGAAAGACACTAGAATTTTTTTATATAAAATGAAACATGCGTACTATAATTAGTTTAAATATCTAACTACTTATTTTATATAGGGAAATTAGTCCTTCGCATAAGAGACGGGGAATTTCACCTAAAAATTACTGTTAAAGTTTACAAAACTTGTGGATTCAACAATTTAGAAATACTCAGGGAAAATCTTGTTGCTTGTACTTACTGTACTATGACTTACCGCGAATTATCATCCCTAATTGTGCTAAATAAAACAACAATCAATAACGGAAAAGAATAGAAAAAGGTTTTGATTGAATTACTCTTTTGAATATGCAAATCTGAAAGAAAAAAAAGGATGCCACCCCTGGGATTTGAATCTATGATTGCAAGAGTTTGAAACTACGCATTAAACCTTTAAATCACAGGCATCTGTTGAATTGAACCTAGGAATGTATGTTTGGGAACAGTGTATTAGACACAAATGAATAAATTTTCACTTAAATTTGATGTAAATATATAGGAATTTTTTTATATATCTACAAGAATTCACACTTTCATTTTTATCACACAATATCATACATGATTATAGATATATATATATATATATACATGTGAAAAAATAGTACAAATGTGGTATTGTACTGGGATAAGGTGCATAAACTGATGAGGGCCAACAGCCCGAAACGCGTCCGTGGTTAGCTTTTCTTGATTAATCAAGAATGGGTATTCGGCCAATTCTGGAATAATTAAAAATCAACGAGAATAGTTGATATTTATTCCGATAGATGGCGCAAGCCATCAGAAACTTTCAGTTGCATGATAAGGAGATGCCTTTTTCTTGATATATACATGTATGACTGGTTTTCACCAGAACAATAAATACGATTAATAGATAAGGATAGAACATTTTAATGACATTTATCAAAATTAGTTATAAAAAGTGAAATGAGTACGGAATTATTCAGGTTACCAGCACATGTTGCTGCTTCATCAACATGGAGTAAGAAGCAAGAAATCAATGAAAGAAACTGAGACAACAATGGAGTTACATAAGTGCCCCATCTGGCATGGCCCACTGAAGAGAAATATAAACAGCAGGTGAGACATGAATACCCTTCCATTTTCATCGTTTGACAGGATCTAAAGCCCACATGTGTATCTAACTCTTACATCAAACTTTTTAAAAACTAGTTTGATGTTACTAATCCAAAGTACATATGGTAAACAATAGTGCGGAAGCTTCTCCGGAACATATCATGCTCAGAACTGACAATAGAGGACCTATTTTCCAGGCCTATAACTACCATCACAAAATTGAGAACATGTTAATATTATAATCTCTTCGGTAAAATTATAAATAAAAGAAAATTCGCTGGGGGAAGAGTATATTTTTATATAACGGCAATACAAGATTTCGGGCGCATCAGTCCTTCGACAGGTATCCTGCAATTATTAATTTTCCAAGGTCACGAGTATCTGGCTAAAGTGAGCTGCCAGAAAATCAGATTGAAGGGAAAGCTGATGTCACTTGACAGTCTAGATGAGAGTTCTCACGTAGACTTGTGTCTACACTTCAACTGTAGATCAAGACAACCAGAGACGGTTGCTGTCGGAAGAGTGACCGAGGCGTGGCCAAGGTCGCAAGTTGATAATGACCTATCTCCCAGAGAGGATGTTCCCAGAGCTACTTGTCATGCTGTCTGGGAACTCTCCTTCCTATAATATACCTCACTTTCTCTCATCTACCTCTTTTTTACCATCTTTTTTTTGCTTTAACTCACCTTAACTTGGCCTCATCTTATGTTTACCATCGTTTTCGCATCTTTAACATCTTACCTCACTTTACATCACCTACCTCTCACCTTGCTATAATATAGTTTACCTTACTTTCTTACCTACCTCTTTATCTTTTTTACCTGAACTCACCTTAACTTTGCCTCATCTTAAGTCTACATTCGTTTTCCCCTCATTTTAACATCTTACCCCACTTTACATTACCTACCTCTCACATTACCCTGCTATAATATAGCTTACCTTACTTTCCCATCTAACTCTTTATCTTTTTGTTTACTTTAACTCACCTTAACTTGGCCTCATCTTAAATTTACCATCGTTTCCCCATCTTTATTTAACATTTTACCTCACTTTAAATTATCTACCTCTCACATTACCTTGCTATAATATACCTTACCTTACTTTATCATCTACCTCTTTATCTTATTGTTTACTTTAACTCACCTTAACTTTGCCTCATCTTAAGTTTACCATCGTTTTTCCATATTTAGCATTTTACCTCACTTTACATTACCTACCTCTTACCTTCCTATAATATAGCTCACCATACTTTCTTACCAACTTTTTTTACCCTAACATATGTTAGTTCATCATCAGGCCAATGATTTCGCAAAAATACCTACAATATAAATAGAGGTGTAGAAGGAATTAACATATTTACATCTTTAAAAAGTTTACCTAAAATCTAAAATACTTTTAAAACCTTATAAATCACTGTCTCTGTATAAAATCTATATTCTAATACTAATGTTCTGGTTATTTAATATATTGATCTCTCTATTATAGATTATTATTACATATTTACATATTTTATATACATCTTTAATTCGAATATTTATCTTGATCTCTCTGGTCATCTACGGACAATGACCGTCCAGAATGGTTACAAGGTTTTCTCACTATGTACTAAGTGCAATTCTCAACCTGCAACCCCAAAACACATTATTGACTGTATTGACTCATCCAGCTCTACTCATCCCCGGCAGACACCATCAAAAGTCTCAAGCTTTACAAGCTTGATACGTTAATATAATTGAGTGGAGATAAGAAAGAAGAAGAAGAAGAAAATCTTGGTCCCTAAAATTTCCTATAAATAGAATTTCTGTTTTTAATTCGAATTTTTGGATAATTCGATTTTTTTTTTTTTTTTGTAATTTAGCTTTGAATTATTCAAGTTCAACTGTATATATAAATTCACAAATGTTCACGAACATTGTTTACCCTTTTTAAAGAGAAAGTTGAATATTCAAGTAGTATTTGATTTATGTATGGGAAATCCAGTGACCCTAAGAGTTTTCCTCAACTGACACAAGTTGCCTGGAGTTTCCAAATATCTCGAGTCAATTGCCTCAGGTAGAAGGTTAGATCTTCTTATGGATAATGTCTTCTATATATTAAAACTTTGATCGAATTTTTGATAGGGTTTGTTGAAAGGACTTTTCCTAAATATCCAAAAAAGAGCAGTGACAAAAGTAATTTAATTCTATATTATATCTACAGAAAATACCAAAAAGATTTTAAAAATTTGATTTATCTTGGATATTTATATTGCGGAGAAAAATATTGTAAAAATTATTTTGCGTGTTTTATTATTTTAAATATTTTGTTGTAAGACAATAGTGTCTTAATAAAGGTTGTTGTTGTTGTTGTTTTAGATATTTTGTTACTCAGTACTTTTCTCGAAGCGATGTGATTTTATTCTTCCTACGAAATATTCCCAACCGTAAGTTATCGGTAAATAATGAAATTCCACCATTGTCTCATGAAACCTCATAGCCAATCAACAAAGATATTTCTATCACCACTATCCTGAAAAACTTAATGAATTTTACTATGAAATTACAAAATATTTCCTCACGATGAATTTCTTCTTATTTTAAATTGCTAGCTTTCAAACGATAATCGCTCTCCAATGGGCTTAAAAAAACAATGTTATATAAAATTTAAAATAAAAAGAAACTCATTGTGAGTAAATATTTTGTTATTTTAAAAGTTTTTCACAATTTATCATGAATAGAATTTTGCTATGACTACTCAAGATTCTTTGATTATTCCTATGAAAGATTCCCAACCGTAAGTTATTGGTAAATAATGACATCACATTCCGCCATTGTCTCATGAAAACTCACAGCCAATCAACAAAGAATTTCTAGCACCACTATCCTGCAAAACCTTAATCAATTTTGCTATGACTACTCAAGATTCTTTGATTCTTCCTACAGAAGATTCCCAACCGTAAGTTATCGGTAAATAATGATATTCCACCATTGTCTCATGAAATCACACAGCCAATCAACAAAGATATTTCCAGCATCACTATCCTGCAAAACTTTAATCAATATTGCTATGATTACTCAAGATTATTTTATTCTTCCTACAGAAGATTCCCAACCGTAAGTTATCGGTAAATAATGACATCACATTCCACAATTGTCTCATGAAAACTCACAACCAATCAACAAATATATTTCCAGCACCACTATCCTGAAAAACTTCAATCAATTTTACTATGACTACTCAAGATTCTTTGATTCTTCCTACAGAAGATTCCCAACCGTAAGTTATCGGTAAATACTGACATCACATTCCACCATTGTCTCATGAAATCTCACAGCCAATCAACAAAGATATTTCTAGTCGTCTTCTTTGCTGGCAACAACTCCATTGTTTTCCACAGAAGTTTCTCATTTTTTTCCAGCGCTTTCTCTCTTCATTCCTTCAGAGATTTTTCTTCATTTTTAAACATACCTGTCAAAGTCTTTTCCTCTTTCCTTTGTAGTTTTTCCATTTCTATTGTTCCTTTTGAAAGTATTTTTACTTGCCTTACGTAATTCATTCTTCTGCAGTGTACTGCAACACTAACTTCCCGCTCTTTCTCAAGAGGGACATCATTATCTACTTATTCTACAGTACCACACACAATAAAAGGTAAATCCATTCCTAAGTACCACAATAAAAGACAAATCTCAATACCATCTCTTTCAAAAAACTAAACTAGCTTACAAGATAGGAGTAGGAAGGACATGTCATGAATTCCTCAAACCCGTTAGTTCGGAAGAGGAATGGCTGACACTAGTTCTCTACATTTAAAATTTGAACAGGGGGGGGGGGGGGGGGGGTCGGTGGAAGGCTGGTTAAACCGTTTGGTTTTCGACCACTACGACCCGGGTTCGATTCCCGCATTGGACACTTTTTTCTGTTTAAAAAAAAATGCTCCAATGGTCCCCGATTCTTGCAAAAGTCTAACCCCACCGGCGAGTGCAAGTAACCAAACGAGGCTCTGGCACATTTGTAAGTGCAAAGTCGAACTGCTTTTCACATGTGTAGACATGTGGTGCGCTTACAGTAAAAAGCAGTCGCTAACTACCCACCATGATTATCATGGCCTGTACCACGTGTACTAGGGGTAAGCAACAAAAAAAAAATTGAACAAAATTATTTATCGTTCTTTCGGATAGTCCATATTCGCGCTTTGATCAAAAGTCTGTGTGTCATCCTTAAATTGTCTTTCCTAATTTTTCTATGAGGCAGTATGTACTATCCCTCATTTATTTTACATATTATGTAAAGCGGTGATTTCTTTTAACTATAAGATTTAAAGAATCCGCAGATATGTGGAGCCTAAATTGAAAATTTGCGCAAAAATGGCCGTGCTATGGAAACATATTTCTAGCATCACTATCCTGCAAAACTTCAATCAATTTACACCGGTACTCAACCTGTTGTGCCTTTATTTGTTCTTCCTTGTAGTACCATTTTCATAGTTTTACATATTGGTGCTATAAATAGGATGTGTAAATTAGTTAAGCCGTCCAGAGTTAGGTAGTGCAAATCTTATCAGTTAACTCTCAGCAGTCTTGTTATCTTAGACACCATGTTTTATATTGTAGTCTTAGCTTGGCAATAAAGGATAACTCTGTTCAAGAGTTGGTTCATGGTTAAAGTGCAGCAACGCGACACAGTACTACCTGTAAACTTTACTGAAAAAAATTCCGCAAGATTTATTTAGCAATTTTTTTACTTTTACCAAGATTCTTCAGCTGAAGACTGTTACTTTAAAAATTCGAAAATTTTCTATCGGGCATCCAATGCGGCATTGTACTGAAAGATCGTGTCATTCATTATTCCCTTCAATATAAGTGCGTTTTCTTATATATACCTAATATCAGATATAAATTGTATACGAGTATGCAAACTAGTCAAATATTGGTTCCACAGTAAAGAATTCGATAATTGGCATATATTGATATTATTAAATTAATTATTATTAAGAAACAAAAAGGTATCTACTAAAAGTTGCTGATGGCTTACGCCATCTGTCGAAATAAATATCAACTAATCGCTGCTTTTTAAATTATTCCAGAATTGTCTAAATTCCTTCTCTGGATTAATCAAGAAAAGCTAACCACGTACGCGTTTTGGGCTTTTAGCCCTCCTCAGCGTGGTAAAATCTGTACCTCAACGATCAAAAAAGCTGGTCTTTGGGGCATCCTGAAAAATCAGGAAGTAGATATTCATAAAGAATATATGTGTCTCAATTTGTAAATTCAAAGTACTGAATTATATAAAGACTATCGAGATATAAAACACAATATAAAAGGTAAAAATTCGAATATCGCATTACAAAAAGTCGTGTTGATTAACTTAAACATTGAATGAGTGAAAATGCATGGCTCACGTGTGCAAATTCATGCATACTATTTCCATATTAAACACATAAGATGAAAAAATGCATATTTACTGTTAAATAGGATATTTTTTCCAGAATCTCTAGGTTTCAGAGGCTTCCATTGTTACACACACTAAATCCTTTATTAAGACATAGTAAGTAAAAATATCAAGCTTCGGGGGAAAAAGTAGAAATCGTGTTTTTTCCTGTAGAAGGGCGTTCGTGCCTGAAAGCTGGAGATTAAAGTTTTAAAATATACTTTTCCCTGGAGGTTTGATATTTTTTACTCAATATTGATTCAAGGGATTATTGTATTATGAAGACATATAGTGTTATACACACACGAAGTCTGCAAATTAATCTTCTTCTTTCTTATCTCCACTCAATCATATTAGGGTATCAAGTTGTGACCCTTGATGGTGTCTGTTTGACAACCATCATGACTGGGTGAAGTAGAATGCCTTTGTCATTAAGACTGGGAGCACTACTCAGTGGCAGGCCGACTTAACTCCAAAAGAAATGGCCGCCTCTGACATGAGGAACAACGCCATGTGCAGCCGCTCCTAACATGGAGTACAAACGCTGCTCATCCTGTATCCCTGGATTAGGAGCCCTTACAGGGTATTATCAGCCAGGCCAGCTGAGTCCAGGTTTTTTAGTGAGCTTGTTACTGCTCCCCCTCCTCTTTTTTCATCCGGGCTTGGGACCGGCAAAGGCGGAGTTAATTAAAATAATAATAATAATGAAAGCTAATTACAAATTTAATGGTAATAATGAAATTTATATACAGGAAAACTTAATTAAGACAATCAAACTCATAAATAGATTAGTCTAGGTAAATCCGAGGAAATGAAATTTCTCTTATACATGGATTTACCACTGAGTCTGCAAATGAGAAAAAAAGTAAAAGATAATATCATTTAATGATAATTATAAAATTTATATATAGGAAAGCCTAATTAAGACATTTAATCTTATAAAGAGATTGGTTTGGATGAATCCAAGGAAAAGAAAAATATACAAAATAGCACCCATTGTTACAATCTATATGGCAGCGTATACAAGCACAATCATATACACTTATATACCCATCACTATGATACACCTAGCCTTCTAAATCATTTTATAGGTTAGCGATTTTATATTTCCCTACGCGGTCCAGCTCTTAGGTTCTTCCAGCTTAAAATTCAGCCGTTTTCTTGGCATTTCTTTAAAAACTACTTGTTTATTATGTGAAGATGTCTCGAATAAGTTGGAATTCGAAGTTCAAATAGCCTGGAATTTCTCTGGCGCATATATGTTTGTCTAATGCTCTAATAATGTATATCTCTTAATATAGTTCTATATGTAAAGCAGGAAGATTTGCATATCCCCCCACCAGGACAGTACGGATGGCTCGGCCAGGTACGGAAGGTCGTCAAGGTTTGCCTAATTGTCACAACGTCGCGTGATCCATTGTCAGCAGCAGACACAATTTACATTCCAGACGATAAGGTGGTTGCGGGGTCAGTCTCCTCAGATTAGAAGCCACGGCTCGAATTCTTGTTTGTAAATATGCGGCCGGCCATAGCTGCTATAAAACGACGCTTTGGGCATTGTAGGAATTCTTGTTTGTAAATATGCAGCTAAGTTCGATCAAACCTTCTATAAGACTTGATGTTTTGGGATTGTATGAATTCTTGTTTGCAAATATGCATCCGGCCATAGTTGCTATTAGACTTTATATTTTGGGCATTGTAGGAATTCTTGTTTGCAAATATGCAGCTAAGTTCGATCAAACCTCCTATAAGACTTGATGTTTTGGGATTGTATGAATTCTTGTTTGCAAATATGCATCCGGCCATAGTTGCTATTAGACTTTATATTTTGGGCATTGTAGGAATTCTTGTTTGCAAATATGCAGCTAAGTTCGATCAAACTTCCTATAAGACTTGATGTTTTGGGATTGTATTAATTCTTGTTTGTAAATATGCAGCTGGCCATCGCTTCTATAAGACTTGACATTTCGGGCATTGTAGGAATTATTGTTTGTAAATATGCAGATAAGTTTGGCCATAGCTTCTATAAAACTTGACTTTTGGGCATTGAAGGAATTCTTGTTTGTAAATATGCAGTCGGCCATAGCTGCTATAAGACTTGACATTTTGAGCATTGTAGGAATTCTTGTTTGTAAATATGCAGCTAAGTTTGGCCATAGCTTCTTTAAAACTTGAAATTTTGGGCATTGTGGGAAATCTCGTTTGTAAATATGCAGCTAAGTTTGGCCATAGCTTCTTTAAAACTTAAAATTTTGGGCATTGTGGGAAATATCGTTTGTAAATATGCAGCTAAGTTTGGCCATAACTTCTTTAAAACTTGAAATTTTGGGCATTGTGGGAAATCTCGTTTGTAAATATGCAGCTAAGTTTGGCCATAGCTTCTTTAAAACTTGAAATTTTGGGCATTGTGGGAAATCTCGTTTGTAAATATGCAGCTAAGTTCGGCCATAGCTTCAATGAATAACATCTTGCCGGGCAGTGAAAAAATCAATAACAATTTATTAAACAATATTCACGGTAACTGTGGAAGACCATGAAACATTTTACTTCAAATATTATGTAGTTCTCAAACTTTTCTGAATTTTTAAAGAAGAATCAATACATTTTTTAGAATCGCAAGGATTCCAAGAGAGAATTTATAATCAAAAACGTAAATGATGCTTTATATATTACTGAAGTATGATATTTGAATTTATGATATATAAAACACACACATGTAAATATAATTTAAAATACCTTTGATCTGTAATACAGTGAAATACGACTGAAGATCCATTCAGGAGTACCTATGCAAAATGATTGCATAGCATATGTCTTATGAGATAGCTTTGGTATACGAAGTGCCGCCGTTCCGAGGGCTGTATGCCCCGGAGGAGATGTCTTGAGGGGTCCCTATCCTCTCTCCCTACTCCCTTCTCTCCCAAATCTTACAACTATCATCTAATTATTTAATTGACGTTGTAAACAATATAATGGGGAAATTTTAAATTGTTATATTGATATCATTATGGTTATTTTCTACTTTGTGGTCTTCTTGTGGCGCCTCCTCTGATTGATCCCCTGGAGTGATGACCCGGCCCAGCGTCTTGGGTAATGACATAGTCTACCACCATCATGTAGTACAGTCCCATCTCTGATAAAGTCGATCATCATGGCACTCCATTCCACGCTGTTCTATGCAATTCTCTTAACATCTTCGTATCTACTTTCACGAGCAATTTCGTGAAACAAGGGTTTCTCTCCAGCGATACGGAGGATTTACCTCCATATTCATGTTAGAGTCAGCAGCAAAGGCTTCCATGTTAGGAACGACCTCAAATTACAGACAAAGTCAGACTTTCACCAAAGTGTGCCTGGATCATGGTGCCATGATCAACGAAAGCTGCACCTTACTCATAGAATTCGTGTAATCAAGGGGATAAGAAACAACTAATATCTGACCATTATTCTTTGAGATTTTCGAACCATTCTTCCTTGTTCTTCCTCGTAACTCTATTCCTTCATTTTCCAAGATGTACCTCACAGTACTGTCAATTATAAGACCTGCCATATACCTGCCATCTATATATAAGAAATTGAAGCATTATGAAGCACGAATATTCCTTTTTTAACACAAAACAAACTTCTGTTATTCTTACTGCGATGAAAAAATATATTGGGAGGGCTTGGCTCATTATTCCTGGTTCAAATTCACATTAATAGGTACCGCTCAGCAAGAGCAACCTAGTTCATGATAATTGAAACAGTGAATAATATGTGAAGGTTATTCACATATTAAACAAAATTTTAACTCGGGATTCAATCCCGGTTCATGACTGTCGGGAATCGAGGGTGTTACCCTCTAATCCCCTGACTTTTATTGGCTCATTATTAGTGTACCCAGTACAATTTCACTTTTTTATACTATTTTCTACAAAAGTAGTCAGCTCCATTGAAATGTTTGAATATAAAACACACACATAGGGTATAATAAAGGCAAATCCAAATTAATAGAGTGTGGCGTTGGTTTCATCAGACAAAAGTACACAAATTATTTATACATTTGTATTTGGTCCTATTATCTTGTATTTCCAATATATAATGCATATTTTTACCTTATCAGTTTGAATAGAATCAGTGGACGAGTGGGTAAAACCCTCGATTCCAGACAGCCATGAACCGGGATCGAACCCCGCGTTGAACTGTTTCATCTCAATAAGAACAACAGAAGTTTGTTTTGTGTCAAAAAAGGAATATTCGTGCTTCAAAATGCTTCAATTTCTTAAATGTACGATCACATGAGATGATCCTCTCTAAAAGTACGTGTCATGTTATTCCATTTCTTATTGCTAGGCATTGATAGACTCTTAATCCAAGCCGAATATATCTAGTTTCCGTTTAAGATGGGAACCGCTTAAGACATTTTACACTCGTTTCAAAGTCGTGTATCGCAGTAAAGCCCAAAGAGGTGATACCAGAGGGAGAGGAAAATCAAATTCGGTGAAGTACGCTGAACAATACCTCTGTCTTTCAATTAATATTGCGCCAAGATGGACACTTCAGAGAGAGACAGGTCAAGTAGCATACGACAATTAATTGGAACTCCTGCGACACTTTCAGACAATGTCCAGCAGCTCTTGACCACTCCAATGATAATGATAATGATGAGTGTGTGTGTCTTTCTTTCTCTCCTGAGAGGATGGCTGACCTAATTACATTACATAAGTCGTGTCAAGAGTCGAGTCGAGGATTCGACTTGAAAGATAAATCCTCAATAATGATTACACATCCATAGACACGCCTCTTCATTATATATATACAGTTAAACCTCTCTATAGCGCCCCCTCTAAATTTGCGCCTCCCTCTCAATAGCGCCCGATTATAAATACGTAGTACGATGCGATTTACATTAAAACTGACCTGTCTATAGCACCCCCTCACTATAGCACCCTATTTTGGTGAGTAAGAAGGGGGCGCTATAGACAGGTTTAACTGTACTTATATTGAAATAATGCAAACAGATTTCTGGAGAGATGAGTTTCTATTAATTTTAACATTGCATTCTATAAAATTCTCATCTAAAATGTTCATGTGAACGGTCAGGATATGTCTTTTTGTTTTTAACTGTTTTCAACTGTGATATTATAACACTATGCGGCGCTGAGTTTGTGTATGCAAAAATGTAATGCCTTGATAAAGGTTGTCGTTCAGCCAACCGAAATATTGGCAAATAAATATTTTATTCAATCCAATATATGCCTTTTTATTATCTAATAAATATATATATATATATATATATATTAAAAATGGCATATCCTGACCAGGAGCACATGTGCTTCACAGAAGGCAGAGCGCCATCTGGTGGAACAGAAATCAACTAAACATTGATTTAGCCTGTTCCCCGATATATAAATATATATGTTATAATTAGCATAATATGCAAGATGTATAATTTTTTTTCGCCAAAATGAGTATGTAAATATGTTAAGCTTGTGTTAAAATGTAAATATGCAAATTCATCCATCTATAAAAACTGTACAAAATAAACGTGGCAGACATCGCGGGCGAATGCTACGGCACGTCGCGGGTGCACTGCTCAATTGGCTGGAACTAATTCTTGACGATTGCATTGCATAACGGTTGCATCCTTCCATTTGATCACGACATATATATATTGTATGGTTAAAAAATAGATATAAATAAATATAGTTTAAGCATTTATTTAACGCTTAGATATCTCTATGCATAAAAATGTGCATCTTTTTGTAAAAAATAAATTGTAACTTTGAGAGAAATTTTCCTGATAGTTTCAAAATTTAGTGTATACCTGCCAAAAAAAAAAAGTGGAGATGCCGGGGATCGAACCCGGGACCTTTCACATGCAAAGCGGACGCTCTACCACTGAGCTACATCCCCGTCTGTTTTGATGAATGTTTAGATGAAATTTTGATAAAAACGACTTAGTTAGGTTTTTTTTTGTTTTTTTTTTTTGTTTTTTTTTTTTTGTTTTTCAGAACTTGTAATTGCTGACATCATTTCTAATCATCATCAACTTTATTTGAATATTCTTGTGTTATTGTTGAAATTAGGGTCTTTCGTTCTTGTTGGGTTAGATCTGGAGCATGATATTATTGACATAGATGTTCAGCTATATTGATGTTGTCAAAGCCACCTCTTGTAAGATCCAAGACAACCAAATTCCTTTAAAGTCGCCAAAAACTGAATTTAAATATATAACGATGATGCAGGATTTACATTTATTTCTTCTTATCGGCTTCGCCTCATCCGGGTATTAACCCTTCAGCTTTCCGTTCTTCTTCATATCACATGGGGATGTAGCTCAGTGGTAGAGCGTCCGCTTTGCATGTGAAAGGTCCCGGGTTCGATCCCCGGCATCTCCACTTTTTTTTTTTTTTTAATTTTGCCATTCGAAATAATTTTAATAACAAAAATGACCAGTATTTTTTTTGTCATTAAGTACAGTTTGCACCATGCTTACGAGAGCCAACAGTCAGGAAACGCGTACGTGATTAGCTTTTCTTGATTAATCAATAATGGAGTATATGTGGGCACAATTCTAGAATAATTAAAAAATCAATAAATAGTTGATATTTATTCCGACAGATGGCGCAAGCCATTAGCAACTTTTAGTTTCAAGATCAGGAAATGCCTTTTCTTTTTTCTTAATTTATCTACCTGAACCCAGTACAATTTCACTTTTTTATACTATTTTCTACAAAAGTAGTCAGCTCCATTGAAATGTTTGAATATAAAACACACACATAGGGTATAATTTAAGGCAAATCCAAATTAATAGAGTGTGGCGTTGGTTTCATAAGACAAAAAGTACACAAATTATTTATTAATTTGTATTTGGTCCTATTATCTTGTATTTCCAATCTATAATGCATATTTTTACCTTATCAGTTTGAATAGAGTCGGTGGACGAATGGGTAAAACCCTCGATTCCAGACAGTCATGAACCGGGATTGAATCCCACGTTAACACTTTGTCTTAATATGTGAATAAGCTTCACATATTATTCATTGTTACAATATCATAAACTAGGTTGCTCTTGTTGAGTGGTACCTAATAAAGTGATTTGGGAACAAGAACAAAGTTATGAAGTTATCTATTGTGACTTCATAAAATATCATGTGCGGATATTTTAAATTTAGCAAACTACAAGAATCCCACATTTTAGTGGAGATTTGAAGGTTCTTCCACTTTCTTTCACAAAAAATAATTCAAATTTCCTTGCGATCTATTTTTAATCTTTCCAGAGTTGTTGCATTTCTTCGACAATGAATCTGAAATTTGTAACAAAGACTTTTGGCGAAACCTCTGGGTTTATTCATTGCAGGATAAGAGGACTGCAGAAATAAAATTTCATTATATATTTTTAAAAGAAAAGTAGCGTGAAAAATTATATATGTTCCACAATTTGTTGTGGTTATAACAACCATGGCATTCAAATGGCAAAATTACAAAAAAAAAAAAAAAAAGTGGAGATGCCAGGGATCGAACCCGGGACCTTTCACATGCAAAGCGGACGCTCTACCACTGAGCTACATCCCCATGTGGTAGGAAGAAGAAGGGAAAGTTGAAGGGTTAATACCCGAATGAAGCGAAGACGAACATATGGAGAATTAAACGAAAATCCTGCATCATCGTTATATATTTAAATTCAGTTTTTGACGACTTTAAAGGAATTTGGTGGCTTGGATCCTACAAGAGGTGGCTTTGACAACATCAATATAGATGAACATCCAAGTCAATAATGCCATGCTCCAGATCAAACCCAACAAGAACGAAGGAGCCCTAGATTTCAAAAATCTCACAAGAATATGCAATTAAAGTTGATGATGATTAGAATTGATCTCAGCAGTTACAAGTTCTGAAAAAAAAAAAAAAAGCCTAACAAAGTCGTCTCTCTTCATCAAAATTTCACCTAAACATTCCTCAAATCAGACGGGGATGTAGTTCAGTGGTAGAGCGTCCGCTTTGCATGTGAAAGGTCCCTGGTTCGATCCCCGGCATCTCCACTTTTTTTTTTTCGCATTGTAGACACTAATTTTCAAAACAATTGTAGACACTAAATAACTACTTAGCTACATCTTCGTATGGTTTGATGAAGAACACAAGACTGTATATTGTAAAGAGAATAAAATTTAATTATTAGCGTGATAAAATATCTATGATAGTGGACATTGCTCTTGCTATGATAGAGATGCATGGAGACATCTGAGGCTATTCATTGGACACGATAACAACAACATAAAATATCTATCAAATGAGGCAATAATTAGTTTCAACTTTTCTTAAAGAGGGATATTGTCAGGTTGAAAATTAGGAAAGACAAACTTCAGGACGACACACCAATATATTTAAGCCAAAAACAAAATCAACATTTATAAGATACAAAATAAGCAATGAGGGAAGTATCCAGATATAGTAGAAAAATATAAATAAAATAAATATAAAAATTTTAATAATCTGTTTTATAAAATATAATGAATACTTTGCTATAATTATCTTAATAGTGTTTATATATATATATATATTTTTTTTTGATTGAATGGGGGTCGGTGTAGGATGGTCTAAACCGTTGGTTTTGGACCGCTACGACCCGGGTTCGATTCCAGCATTGGGTACTTTTTTTCTGATTAAAAAAAAAAATTGCTCCGATGGCTCCCGATTCTTGCAAAAGTCCAACCCCACTAGCGAGTGCAAGTAACCAGCTCTGTCACATTTGTAAATAAAAAGTCGAACTGCTTTTCACATGTGTAGACATGTGGTGCACCTTACAGTAAAAGCAGTCGCCTACTTCTACTCACCATGATTATAATGGCCTGTACTACGTGTACAAGGGATAAGCAATATATATTTTATATGGATGTGTTTTTAGAACATACTTTTCCAAATTGGACGATTGTGATGTGGCTATAGATGTTTGCGTTCAATGCTTGTTGCGAGGAGAGAAAGCCTCCAGTTTGGATGAAGCCTGCTCCGGGACCAATTAGCCAACCTGCTCAGCCCAACAATAGACCGCGTAGCGTCAAATCCCATTATTATAATTTCTATAATTAGCGGATAGATTAGGGGTTCGGCGCGTGGTCGTCTATTGTCCCTTAGATCCCATGGTTGGCCTTCCTTAGATTATCTATGTAGTGAGACCATATTGTCTTGTAGATTCAGTGAATGGTCTTTCTTTGATTAGTTTATTACTATCTAGTGACCATAACGTGCCATAGAACCTATGGTTAGCTTTCCTTTCGATTATCTATTCCTATGTGGTGACATCATATTGTCCCTTAAATCCCATGGTTAGCTTCATCTAGACTATTTATTCCATTGTAATGAATGACAAATTTTTCTATCGGTGTTTTAAAAATTCACCTATTTCCCCCTTATTTATCTTTAAAATTCACTTTCATTAAATAACCTCAAGACATCTACTGATCGATTGCCCAGCATTTCAAGATTATAGAATGAAGAATGAACAAATTGTTTGTGAACTTAACGATTTTATTTCCGATAAAAAATCATATTTAAAGTTCAATTCATTTTGTAAATACATTCTAAACTTTCTACAAAATCTAGATCTCTAATGTTTTCATGCGTTAAATAATTTAAATAACTTATGTAAATAAACTTTTCTCCTTGTTTGGCGCAAGTATCCCTTGCGGGATATAGCACTTTGCAAATAAAATAATTGTAAATTGTAAATAAAAAAGGCATATATTGGATCAAAATATCATTCATTTTACCAATATGATATTTTGATCTAATATATGCCTTTTTAATTAAAATTTATTTATGGATTGCTCTATTTTCAAAAAAATTCACTTTGTAATACAAATGTAATAAACTTAGGAAGATATCGATGCCATCAGCTGCCGTCGACTAAAGTAACAGTAGGAGACCAATATTTCAAATGCTAGATCTCACATCCCAACAGGATTGCTCTGAACAAAGTAAGGAATTTCATTCATATCAACCAGGCCTTCAAAGATTTTCAGAATTAAATATAGTTTCTTAATATCATGCACCTATTTGTAAACATAAATTATTATAGATGGAAATTTTTCAGGGAGTGTAGTGTATTTGCATATTGAATTAGGAATATGCAAATATCCTGTTTTGCATAGTGGTTTTCATAGAATTTTGTATATAAAGAGCGACAGTTTTTAACTACCAGCAGTCAGTCAATTGATGTTAATAAACGAAATTACTGGAGTCCGTTTTGCCTCAGCCTCGACACCTCACTCTTGGCTACCTCCCAACCTTAGAGGATAGAACAGGGAGGAAATTGATCTATTAAAGCATAGGGCTTCCTCTCCCGTCAAAACCTGACGCCATCTATTGACCGTCGCCGCAAACTAGCGGCCTAGAGTCTGTGACAAGGCACAACACCAGCTTTGGAAAACTGAGAAGCGCAAACCTAGAGACCATGGTTTCGGACTAATGACCTTCGTCAGACTAGGGCGGACTTCAGTCTATGAGATCCACACAGGATCTAATGTAATCTTCACATTCCGCCAAAGAGGTGTTTAGCTGGCAAAGTGGCTCGGCCAAATCTATGGCCAAAATACAGATGGACATTTTTACGGGAGGAAATTGATCTATTAAAGCATAGGGCGCCTCTCCTGTCAAACGTCAAAACTAGACGCCATCTATTGACCGTCGTATTTAAAATTCATTTTCTGGTTGGAAGTTTGTTTTAAAATAATACAGATTCTCTTTTATCTCTCAACCGTTTTTGAGTAATTAATTTCCAGATGTTTCGGTAGCTCACTTGAATTCTGAGGATTCAAATACACATTCCCTGAGAAAGACCCAGTGAATTACCTAAATGTCGGAAAATAAATAAGAACAATTACTATGATCTTTTAAAAATACTCAAACATGGCGTGACAGTAGCCTAAATGGCTTGATGTGTTCTTGACAACCTAGAGATTCTATCTTTTAAAATAAATAATTCTGTGAAAATAGCATTTATCGCCATCTATCTGCAAAAATATGAAGTAATTAGTGCTAATGATTATAATTTCACACTTTCATTATGATGATAAATGTTATAGGGTATATATATATAAGGGCTAGCCATATAGCTTACATAACTACCTAGCTACCACTAGTGTCCCAGTTAATAGCATTCTATCCATTACATGTTTATCTTACGCCATATACAAAACCATGTAACCTATATAACCTTAAGAAAAAGGCATCCCCTTATCGTGCAACTGAAAGTTTATGATAAATTACGCCATCTATCGGAACAAATATTAACTATTCAAGAAAAGCTAACCACGTACGCGTTTCGGGCTGTTGGTCCTCGTCAGCGTGGTGCAAGCTGTACCTCAACGACCAAGTATATAACCTTGTATCATAAACCTTTGTAGATAGTTTGAGTAAGACGTGACGTGTAGAATTCACATAAAACGAATGGTGCAAGCGGGAGAAATAAAAGTTGATGCTTACATAACTCTCCAGCCTCTAATCTGTACAATGTAAGTAAAATTTTCAAAAAGTATCAATAAAATAGAAACATATATATGGAGTTATTTCCTAATTTACACAATAAAGATGGTTTTTGTCGCTAATTTTCACATAAATAGTTGGCTAGTAAAACCACGCGTGGTAATGATTTATCATTAATTAAACAGGTTCTCCTAAAATATAGTTTTTCGCATTCCATCATGATCAGCAGAACATCCTCTTCTATTTTGAAAAGTAACACTAAAAGCCTCTAGATTTGAAAGCGTGGGGTCTGAAATTTAATAAATCGAAATACGAATTGTCGTCTACTCATAGGAGCTAAGCAGTGAACTTAGAGTTTACACTTTGCTTAGTAGCCCGTAAAACCATATTCTCCCTCTGAACTTAGAGTACTGGTAATCCTCTACCCACCATGATTATCCAGACATAGACAATGATATGCGTACAGATGTGAGACGATAAAAAAAGGAAAGTGTTGTGTATGTAAATAGTTAAACATCTGTATTTATTTTGCATGTTTTTATCATTATTATCATGTAAATATATATTTGTATATATATAGGACATTAACTGTGTAATTAGGGAGAATTGACTAGTAGATCTCGGCATGTGGTGTGTACCTGGAGAAGGATAAACGGATGCTTGACTGTGTCTGACTATTACTGGAAGGAGACACAACAGAAAGCTATTGTATGTGTAATGTTACGTAAGAATTTCTCAAGCGTATCAAGAGACTAAAAGCAGTGGAAGACTCGAGTTGTTTTTGTGGACATGAGGAACAAACCTCAATACATCTTTTACTGAGTTGTCATGTTTTCAAGACTATAGAATCGACATTAATTTATAATAATAGGTCCAAGTATTTTTATTTCCAGTAATGTATATTAAATTTAATACCTTTTGTAGATAGATTTTGAATTATATAGCAATAAAAACTTTTAAGAAACTAATAATTTATATTATGTTGATTGTACATATTTCCAGACATTTCATTCTTTTATACACAATTCCCTTTTTTCGTTTTTTCTCTCTTTCTCCTTGTTAATATCATATGATTATTCTCTTTACGGCCTAATATTATTGTAAATATACAGTTAAACCTGTTAATAGCGCCTCCTCTTGGGCCTCACCAAAATAGGGTGCTATAGAGAGGGGGTGCTATAGACAGGTCACTTTTAATGTAAATCGCATCATACTACGTATTTAAAATCGGGCGCTATTTAGAGGGGGCGCTATAGACAGGTTAAACTGTATTTATAAACAAATATATTTTTAAAAGAGGAGAATAAAAAATGTATCTCAAACACATATAATATAGATGGATAATTACTAGAACAAAAATGAGATTGTATGGTGACGGGGCTCATCATATATACCCTCATAGACAAAACTTAAGAAGTTGTAACTTTTAGCATCTACATTGGGATACAGAATATAGCTATGGGAGATATTTGATACACAGTGACCTTTATTGAAGACACACGAGATAACCAAATGTGAAGAAAATTTTCTCTGTCTCCTTAAAAAAAAAAACCGGCGGGTCTATATTCAGAAAATATTTGATTTATTTATAGTGAAACATTTTAAATATCTTGATAATAATGTGTTTAACGTTATAGACAGGTTTAACTGTATATGTATAGATAAATGTCAAGGCATACATGTATGACAGTGAAAGTGTCCCTAGGGGGACATAACACGCTTTAAATTGGAATCAATAAGTAATAGAGGCAAAGAGCTAATTTCCAGATCATTTTAAGAGGATCTTCAGTAAGACCTCTGAGTAGATGTAACCAGGAGATCAATAAGAGCGTGTAGCCTGAGGGTAAACAAATACCTCAAAATATCTTCAATCCTGAAACAATGAATCAATTAGCATGGCGTGGGTTCGTTAGGGGTTCCTTTGATCAGACGGACACGGCTGAGAGATCCTGAGGAATGTCCAGTGTCCATTGTCACGGTGGTGTGTTGGAATGCTGCTATCTCTTCTAATGGAGATTTCTGAAGTGGCGGAAGATTCTACTTGTTGTAGGATTAAACATAGCTTTGTTTTGTTTTTTTTTTTCTTACCTTTTTTATATAACTCTCATGAGATCTTTTGGCCCCCTCTAGACCGCTTGTTAAAATACAACCATGACAATGTTGTTAATTGTCATATATTCTCTGGTAGTAGGTTGTATTTTCCACAATTATTTTATCAAAATTCTTATAAAATTTGTAAATTTTCATTAATTTTATCTATCTCTTATTGTATTTATATAATGTTCTTTAAAATCTCGGAGGAATCGCCAGCTATGATATCTAAGAAGATACTGAAGGCGACAAGAGTTTATTAGTGTTTCTTATAAATAGTTATAATACAATATAATGCGACTTATGATTGTAGAACTAAATTTGACAATTATACCGCAAATGTTTCTTTTGAACGAAAAATCGAAATTTATTTTAAGGAGAAATAACGATTCTTTCTAACCTTAGGAATGAAGTATGAAAGGATGAATTGTGAAGAGTAGTGATAAAAATAAAGTGTCCAGGGATGGAAAAAAGAAACATTTGCGGTATAATTGTCAAATTTCATAAATAGTTATATTGTAAGGTAGAAAATCAAGAGAAGGCACAAACAAAATCAACATTTATAAGATACAAGATAAGCAATGAGGGAAGTTTCTAGAGAGAAAGAGAGAGAGTAGCAAAATATAAATAATATAAATATCAAAATTAATACTCTGTAAATAAAATATAATAAATACTTTGTTACAATATATAGTTTATCTCTTTATATAAAATCATCGCTATCAGAGCTTTTATCTCTTCTTAGATATAATAATCTTTGTAAAACGAAATTTGAAAACTATCCCGCATGTGTTTCTTTTCAACGAAAAATCAAAATTCATTTCAAGGAGAAATAACGATTATTTCTAACCTTTTGGATGAGGTATGAAAGGGTGAATTGTGAAGAGTAATGATAAACGGAAAAATAAAAGTGTCCAGGGATGGGAATCGAACCCAGTGTTCCGCTTACCGGGCAGATGCCATGTCCACTAGGCTACCCTGGACATACAAGGTGCGTTCATTAATTTCCAGGACTGCTCTGTATCTTTGAAAAAATAAAACAAATAAAAAAACTAATTTAATATTTTTCAAAATATGCCCCTCCTGCCTCAATACACCCGTTCCATCTTTTTTTCCAATTGTCGAAGCAGGAGATAAAATCACTTTTTGAGAGGTTCCTCAAGGTTGCCTTCGATTCAGCTTGTATCATATCAACGTTGTCAAATTTCCGTCCTTTCAAGTTAATTTTCAATTTAGGATAGAGGAAAAAGTCATTGGGGGCTAAGTCGGGGGAATAGGGTGGATGAGGGATCTGTATGGTTGAATGCTTGGCCAAAAACTGCAAAACAACATGGACTGTGTGCGGCCGCGCATTACCGACGTGAAGTATCCAGTCATTGTTTTGCCATCTTTCAGGTCTTTTAAGGCGCACTGCCTCCCTTAAGCACCTCATTATCCCCAAATAAACAGATAGTCCAGTCACTGAAGATAATTCTTCTGTTAGATTTAATTAACTCCTTTATTTTGAGCTTGTTTTCCTCGCAACGAAATGATCTTGGACGCCCAGTATGCTGATCATCGTTTACCTTTTCCCGACTTTTTTGGAAGCGTGAAAATCATTCAAAAGTTCTTGAACGGGATAAAGCTGCATCGCCAAAAGCTTCTTTAATCAATTCATAAGTCTCAGTAGCACTTTTTTTCAATTTAAAACAAAACTTAATGCAGATTCTCTGCTCTTCGAAAATGGCGATTTTAAAATTAGAAATGCGAACCTTACAAGGAAGTTGTTTTGTTCTATTTTTAGATCGGCGCGTGCGCCACGAGACTCGTGCTTTCAGTCAAGTGTGGTCGAATGTCCAATATTCAACTCTGTAAAAAAATATTTTCTCTAGCTTTTTTATTTATTTTATTTTTTAACCAGTCCTGGAAATTAATGAACGCACCTTGTATTTTCCGTTCATAAATAAATACTTTAATTATAAATTACTTTATGTATTATTTACGAACGGAAAATATGTCCAGGGTAGCCTAGTGGACATGGCATCTGCCCGGTAAGCGGAACACTGTGGGTTCGATTCCCATCCCTGGACACTTTTATTTTTCCGTTTATCATTACTCTTCACAATTCACCCTTTCATACCTCATCCAAAAGGTTAGAAATAATCGTTATTTCTCCTTGAAATGAATTTTGATTTTTCGTTGAAAAGAAACACATGCGGGATAGTTTTCAAATTTCGTTTTACAATCACAAGCCGCATTATATTATAATAATCTTTATTTCCTCGCACGCGAGCAAAAAGGCCACAAGAAACCAGTGTTAAAAGTTTTCAATTTTCGGGCTTCGACTCTCATCAGTACAGGGACGACTTGGATTTAATAACAGCCTACTGGATGGGTTATGAAATCGGTTGAATTTGACAAACAGGGGTATAAGCTGGTGAGGTTGCAAGGGCTGATTTTCAGGCAAGAATAAAACATAAAGTTGCGAGAGGATGATATATATGTACCAAAAAGAGGCACCTCTCCTATTAATTATACATCAGAGCGATGTACTGTTTATCACCACAGTAAAACCTTTGCTAGTCTTCTTCTTTCTTATCTTCACTTAATCATATTAGGGTATCAAGCTTGTTTGACAAACATCATGACTGTGTGAAGTAGAATGTGTCTGCCTTTCTCATTAAGACTGGGAGCACTACTCAGTGGCAGACCGACTTAGCTCCAAAAGAAATGGCCGCCTCTGACATGAAGAACAGACGCCATGTGCAGCCACTCCTAACATGGAGTACAAACGCTGCTCATCTTGTATCCCTGGATTAGGAGTCCTTACAGGGTACAATCAGCCAGGCCAGCTGAACCCAGGTTTTTTAGCGAGCTTGTTACTGCTCCCCCTCCTCCTTTTTCAACCGGGCTTGGGACCGGCGGAGTTACCTTACTTAGTGATGATAAAGAATGAGCCGCAACACCAGCTTCATTAGTAAAGTTTTTTACTAGAGTGATAAGCAATGTTCTGGCGCATAATTAAAAGGAGAGTTGCCTCTCTCTTTTTGGTACCTGAATATCATCCTTCCGCAAATTGATGTTGTATTATAATATATTACAGATAACTTATTTAAATCAACTTCCATCATTGCTTAACATATTATAAATAACTATCTTGCGATTTCTTCTATCTGCTTATGTTGATGCTTATTTGTTTAATGGTTATGTTTATTCAATGTTCTTTTTCTTAATTGTTTTTTTTTTATATAATTCTGTTACCTACTCTACTACAATATGAATTATTGTAAATAGTTTCACGCGTAATTATCCAGATCGGATATAGCGTGTCTTATTTGCAACTGGTAATAAATAAATAATATATGAGAAATATATTCTGCACTACACAAAACTACTATCATTTGAGAAGAAAGGATGTAACTCTTCAGGCATTTGTTGGTCGCAAGATATGATGTATTGAGACTTGTGCAAGTAGATCCAGGTTTTCACCTAATTTTAAAATATTTTATATGATTTTTCTTTCTCACACTAAACTATTTTATTAATCCCCAAAAAGATTATATTTATTAGCATGTAACTAAATTATACAACATGCTATAGCGCTTATTTCCATAATGGCTATGACAAAGGAACTTTATTGGTGAAGCATTAACGTCTTTTTGATCCTTATTATCCCAAAGATTCTGTTTGGAGGTCTGATTGAAATCAAGGATATGTTGTGGATTGGAAGCTCTTGTTTTTACACTTGATTCAATTTGGGATGGTCTAAGGATTTCCTGTAAACTTGATACCCAATCCAGTTCAAATCTGAATATTCTTGATTATTCCTCTCTATAGCAAAAGCAGTGTTTGTTCCCCACTTCTTGCTTGCCGTGCATCAGATCCATTCTTGTTGAAATATATTTACCAAACGAATTTAAAATAAGAATAATTAGGCAACGTATTTACTAAAGGTCTGTGGTTGTTAATTAACAATAATCCACATAAACATTTCTTGCAAAATCAAGTTTTGTTTTATTGTTATCACTAAGTTATACCTTGCTATTGTTATTATATTCAGACAACACAAAAAAAATGAATCCAATTAAATAGAAAAAAATATATATAAATTAGATAATAAAAATTTTGCATATTTGCAACAAAAAATATGAATTTTAAAAAGCAAATAAAATTTACATGAAATAGAAATACAAAACAATAATTTTTACAAGTCCCCCCTACAGGTCTAAAAAAGAGAGAGATGGACTGTTTTTTACCTTCTAACTAACAAATTAATGGCTATCTTGGCCACAATGATACATGGCTATTACCTCGCCGTGTTCAAATACGATACAAATATCGAACAAAATATCCGTCGTCTGATACTTTTACTATTGGTATATAACCTATTAATGAAATATATTAGAATGTTATTTTCAAAATTGATAAAAAAAATATTATAAAAATATATTTTCTTTCTACCTTTTATATCGAAATTATAGCTAAAAATCATTTTTAGTTATAATTTCAATAGAAACGGAAACAAGCAAATATTTAGAATTTTTATTTTCGATTTTTAAAAGAATAATCTGAAATATTTGATCAATAGGTTATATTCCACACACACACACACACACTCCATCTCCCATCACCATCTTGTAAAATATGTTTCATATTTGTATATATTTCTCTTCTCTTCTCATCTTCTTTTTTCTTTTTCTCTCCCTATGATTGAAAATGTATAATATTGTCTAAGATGACAATAAATATTTTTTAATTGTCAAATTGTCACACACACACACACACAAAAAAAAAACACACACACACACACACACGAGTACAATAATCACACAGACGACCAATTTTACTCAGAAAATATAACATAAAAACTATATTAAAAGCAAAATCCTCTTACTCTAAATCCGAACACGAATGCTAATATGTTACATGTATTATATACTTTGAGGTCTCTTTTGCTCTTGTTTCAGAATGCATTCAAAATAACAAGTACAAGTGTTGGAAAACCAATGGTCGCTTGCTTTTTTAGAAAAGCGGTTTCATTGATATTGTGAAGTTAGAAGTTCGAGAGACAGTTAATAGTGACTGGTATACAACAAAATGCCTTCCAGCAGTATTTGAAAAAAATCAAGCAAAGCAGACCAAGAGCTCAACTTAGAGGAGTCCTTCTTCACCATGACAATGCAAGACCTCAGCCCAAACATTAGACTTTTTAGCCAACTCTGGTGTCCAATTAGTTACTCATCCACCATATTCACCAAACCTAGCACCTTGTGACTCTTTTTTTTATTTCCAAAAGTTAAGTCATTGTTGAAAGGGATACAATTTTACACTGATTATGAAAAAAGCACTGCAAACCTTTATCAATGTCGTAAATTCCATCCCCGAAGATGACTGGTGCAAGTGCTTCGATAATTGGTTTTCACAGATGAAATCTTGCATAGCTGCTAAGGGTGAATACTTTGAGAAATTCTGAAAATTTGAAAGTTGAAGCTTTAATAAAAATAAGTGATTGCAAACTCTTTTGGAGAGACCCTTGTAGTAAAAGAGATTATCTAGAATGCCTTGAGGTCCAGCAATAGACAAACCCCAATATTCGAAAGCCGTTAATAATCCATCGGAGGAGTTCTCCCTACAGGAAAATCTCAATTCTGTTTTGTGTGAACTAGAGTTATTAACAAAATTCTAGATATTTAACTGAGGATGTTGGTATTGCCTGATTCTTCAATGATAATTTCCCCACACCGGTTTCGCTAAGTTTAAACTACCACACCTCTTTAATTACTTCTGATTTTTTTTATTTAGTCGAAACTTGCACATTATTCTTTGTAATTGCATCAAATGTAAGTCAATAAGGCATTTTTTTAATGTTGTTGGGTCTGAAGGCTATTCTATTCTTGCCAAAGGAAGTGCTAATTCTTATGTGTTGGGTCCGAATGCAAATTCCTTCCTTGTGTCAAGGGAAGAATTAAAAGTAGATGTTAGATCCGAACATTATTCCATCTTGTCAAAAAAATTGCCAACTATAATATGTTGGTTTCGAAGATCATTCCATCCTTGTCAAAGGAAGAACTAACCGTTTATGTGTTGGTTTCTAAGACCATTCCATTTTGTAAAAGGAAGAACTAACTGTATATGTGTTGGTTTCTAAGACCATTCTATCGTATTCAAAGGAAGAACTAATCGTATATGTGTTGGTTTCGAAGAATATTCCATCCTTGACAAGAGAAGTGTTGTGTCTCTTACTCCAATAACATAAAAAACAATAATCTGAAGAAAATTTGCATAACGTAGAAAAAGTTCATTAAAAATGTCTCCAAGTTACGGCCCGATTGTGGGAAGAAGAACAGGTTGGACGGCTGCCAGGTAGACGGCTGGCGGAAAACAGCCCCGGACAACTCCCACGGCACCTCCTAGGCCTAACGTACTCTTAATTACACCACAGCCCGGGGAATTTATAGGTATGGAAATCAGTTCCTCCGGATGTGACGTCTTGTTTATTGATCATAATCTCTTTGCTATAATTATGGGAACATTCCTCCCACCTAACTTAATTTGGATGGAAAATACGCCGTGAGAATTTAATGGCAATATGATAAGACATCATCCAGATTGTCATGTCGAGCAAAAACTGCGTGTCATCTGGAAACTTCCTCTACTATGATGCAATGTTTACCTAAGTGTTACACTGAGTTAGGCTCGACATCAACAACAATACAACCATGTAGAACGACATTTGAAAATTTTCCGGCATTTGTTTCTTCTGAACGAAAAATCGAAATTTATTTTAAGGAGAAATAACGATTATTTCTAACCTTAGGGATGAAGTATGAAAGGATAGACACTTTATTTTTCCGTTTATCATTACTCTTCACAATTCATCCTTTCATACTTCATCCCTAAAGTTAGAAAAAATTGTTATTTCTCCTTAAAATAAATTTCAATTTTTCGTTCAAAAGAAACACAAGCGGGATAATTTTCAAATGTCGTTCTACAATCATAAGCCACATTATATTGTATTATAAAACAACTATGTATAAAGTAGGGGAACACTATACAATTCTACATCCCTTTATAGAGACCTGGTTGGTAGAAATGATTTCCCCTCAACTTCCTATACCTTGCACCAGAGTTTCTCTTTTATCCTTTTTTTTTTACCCTCGGGCTGGTAAAATTTGGTGAACAAATTACGGTAACCGTGTTTACACACAAAAAAAAAACAATTATAATTAATAAAATTAATATATATATTAGTGAATAAATATTGATTCAAAATCAAAACCTGCAATGCCTGCACTGGCTGTAAACTGCAGGTTTATCTACAGAGAGTGTTGAAAGAAATGTCACCGTATTTCTCATAATCAAATACTCTCATGGACAAAACTTAAAGAAGTTTTACCTTTTAGCATGTATATCGGGACTCAGATAATAACTCTAAAAGGTATTTGATACACTATTACCTTTATTGTGTGAAGACACACGGGATAATCAAATGTGAACAAAATTGACTCTGTATCCTTCAAAAAAATAAAAAAAAGGGGGGCGACGACGATATCAAATACTTTTCACTTCCTTAAGTTTTGTCCATGAGTCTATGGTTCCGTCTATGGAATCTATGGTTCCGCTATAATAAATTCTAAATTCAAAATCACAAGAAAACAGATATAGCACTGTTTCTTTATTCCATACAACTAGGCCGATAGCTCTCAAGCTCTGAGACACTCTTCATCCCGGCCCTGTAGAATTTAACCTATAATATACTAACCTATTTACATACGTGACATAATTCACATTGATTTATTTTTCTTCAATTACAGGATATATAAAAGCGCCATCTGTAGTCAAAAATATAAACTATTTACGCGCGTATATACATGTTTTAAATAGAATTTTTGATTTTATTTTATATATATATATTTTTTTTTCATTAATGCTTTCAACTTTGCACTTACAAGATTCCGTGACCCGCTTGGTACAATATGTATATAGATATTGTAGCAAATTATTTATTATTTTATTAAAACAGTATCATTTTTTATGTTTATATTTTGCTACTCTGTAAACTTCCCTCATTGCTTATCTTTTGTTTATCATTCATAGTTTGTTATGGCCTTAAATAAATTGCTGGGTCATCCTGAAGTTTGTCTTTCCTAATTTTCCACGTGGCAATATATATATACATATATGTGGTAACCGATGGTCAAACCTGTAGTAACCGAGAGGGACAGTCAGGGCGTGGAGAGTTTTCCAGTACCTCTCTGCACCTTGGAAGACCTTTAAAAGTTCTCACAGAGTACAGGCAGTCGTGGTCGAGGCAGAGTGGAAAGCTTGGGAATGTCCACACACACAAAACGAGGAGACACAGTTGTAGTAGGCAAGTTCCATGAACAGATAGGAGTCGAGCTAAGAGCAAGATGGAGATGGAGAAGAGTTCTTACTGTTTTACATGGTCGATGATGTGGTCCTGGCTACAAACGACAAGGGCTCACGCCGACGGTGAAGTGACTGTCTAAGCTCGGCTAAAACCGAGGTTTTTATATACCATTCCCGAGGAGGGGGGGGGGGGGGTTGGACTTTGAACGTCTGGGGCATTCTGCACCCTTTGACCTCGATGGCAACGACTTGCCAGGGTTCCTTTAGGGTTGTTGGATTTCTCTCTCGATTTTAGACGTTTTTGAACTTCTCAATCTTGCTTTAACTCAGCTCTTAATCTATTACATAGTTTTATTTATTTATCCTCAGTTTGTACAAAGTACATTAAATATGGTGATGCAATGACACATGTCAATCATGCGTATAATTATTTATAGATGTGTCTCTATATACAACATGGCAATCTTGTTATAAGTATTACACAATATAGGGCTGTTGGTTTAAATTAACATATATATACTTGCTTCACTGGTGGGATTACTTACTTCACTGATGTAATTGAATTGTACAAGAATTAAGGTCCATTGTGAAGTCATTTATTTGTATTTAGCTGCCCATATGCAGATTTTGAACCAGGCACCAAGTTACAGAAGATGTCAGATCAAACTACTATATTGTATTCAGGGAGTAGGAAGGATAGAAAGAAATGCTCCAGGGGAGGTATGTCGAAGCCAACAGGAAATTCCAGGGTCAAGTCTAGCCAGTGTCGCCAATGTCAACCTGCCATGAAACCGGGAATTTCGCGTCCTACATTCTGCCTGGTTACACGTTCATTGAGAAACTCGCCTCTTTTTACCTCATTGATAGATATCGCTGAGTAAGTCGAGGAGAATTTGTAGAATCTTGCATAATTCTTTATCTGATATCTTCATATTACGTGCTTTTAAATACCTTTAGAAATGCCTGAAACATTCCGCATTTGCTTTATTTTATTTTCCCGGTATCTCTTCAAACCTAACGTCAACATTTTATTTAAAGTTGTTGCTTACTTTCATGAGATTATGGAAATTTTCCGTGAAAAATTTTTCGATTTTTTCGATCGAAGCATTTTTCTTCGATGAGCATTGTACTTCTGGCTCGGGACTTTTACTATTCTCATTTTATAAATATAAATATAAAATTGAATTGAAATATATTTGTAAGCCTTTTATTAGATATATGGACTTCTTCAAAAGAAATCAAACTACATTCATCAACAAAACTTGAGGAAGTAGAAAGTCTTTAATATCACTGATCGTCTGTTTTGTTGAAGGAGACAGCGGCAATTTTGTTCACACTTGGTAATCTCGTGTGTCTTCACTAAAGATCACTGTGTATCAAATATCTTTCAGAGTTATTGTCTGAATCCCGATATACATGTTAAAAGGTACAACTTCCTTTAAGTTTTGTCCATGAGTGTATACACACTTGGTTATCTCGTGTGTCTTCAATAAAGGTCACTGTAATATCTTTCAGAGTTATTATCTGAATCCTGATATATAAGCTAAAAGGTACAACTTCTACAAGTTTTGTCCATGAGTGCATTCCCACTTGGTTATCTCGTGTGTCTTCAATAAAGGTCACTGTAATATCTTTCAGAGTTATTTCTGAATCCTGATATATAAGCTAAAAGGTACAACTTCCACAAGTTTTGTCAATGAGTATATACACACTTGGTTATCCCGTGTGTCTTCAATAAAGGTCACTGTAATATCTTTCAGATGAGACAATTTAAATCTCCTTTGGATTATCTGATATCAGAATATAATCTATTATCCAGAATATAATTTATTATCCAGAAAACACAACAGCATTAATAGAAAAATATACTTGCCCGAAATATATAACACAATATATCCTAGTGACAGCTAATAATATCAACAATAATATGTTGTAACTTATACGTAATAGCCAATAGTCATTATAAAACTAACATAAAATAATAGAATTCCCAACCCATATGATAACTCATAGAATAAAACAAACAATAGTAAAATATGTAAATACCTTAATCAAATAAAAACATATCTTAAGTAAAATAATATGCAAAAATATCCTAGTGTAAAGGTATATATTAAATGCATATAGATTCATAATAGTTTTAGCATCAGGCGGCGTTATATTCTTAATGTATTGTTCTCCTGTGGAAGGGCAGACAAGCCCGAAAGCTTGAGATGATCAAAAATGAAGATTCTTATCTCCATAAACGTTTATATTCTGATATCAAATATCTTTCAGAGTTATTGTCTGAATCCCAATATACATGCTAAAAGGTACAGCTTCCTTAAGTTTTGTCCATGAGTGTATGTCGTCACCTGTCAAGAGATTTGTGACAAATGGCGACGACTGAAGGCCGACAGATGATGATAGCACCTAATGATGATTTCAAAAGTAACGGATATCGAATACTCCAACCGAATAATATAAAACACCGTAAACTGCTGGTGTGTATCTAGACGGTACGTATTCATTTAGTGATAGAGAGCGTAATTGAATATGAAAAATATATAATAGGTAAATAAAATATTTAGAAGAATTTTAATATATACACTTATGTGAACAAAACTTAAGGAAGTTATACCTTTTAACATGTATATCGGGATTCAAACAATAACTCTGAAAGATATTTTATACACAGTGACCTTTATTGAAGACATACGAGATAACTGAGTATGAACAAAATTGCCTCTGTCTCCTTCAAAAAAAAAAAAATAGACGGCCTAGACTTTCCACTTCCTAAGTTTTCTCCATGAGTGTAGCTTATGTTTTTTTTTTTGTGTTTTTTTTTTATAAATAAAATGTTGTATTTACAGCCCGAAGTCGAACAAGAACCAAATTCAAGAGTATACCCAAATTTTGCGTTGCTACAAGTTTTTCTATCATAAGCAGACTTCTGTCTTGCTATCATAAAAACGTCACATCATCATACAGTCCATCCTTCTTCAAGGTCAGCCATCAGCGAACTTTATTTCACCATGTTCTGTGCTATTTGCTTCTTCTAATCTCAGCAGACCTCCATTATATTATATGATAGCAACTAGCAGTTATCTACATTGGTCTACCTCACTCTTCATTCATCAATACATCCAGTCTGGTCAGTAGACGATCTCCTGGTAGCCATCATGTTCCCTGTCCTGCAAACTGCCACATTTCCTAATGATTACTTCATTTAGAATGTTAGACATTCCATTAAATCTTTCTTTGGTAAATAGTGGAATCCATTTAGTTTGCCTCAGCGTGATTCTCAATACATAGCACCCACATCGTACATGTATATAACCATCATCAAAGTGTGTGACATCAAATTTGTCAAGGTGAGGGCACGAAGAATCACCGAAACGTCGAAAAAAATAAAAGATATTATTTGATTGATGCAAAACTGGCATTCTACACTCTCCATCAGCCCAATAGTAGACAATAATTCTAGCAAGTTAACGACATATGCTCTTCCATATGTAATGACAATAAAACACATAATATTTTTGTTCAAGCCTTTTCATAATTAAGAATAGGGTTTCTTCTGGTCGTGTAACTAAAAATACTTATAGCTTGCGTAATATGTCGGAATAAATATCATCGAATATCGTAGATCTTTAATTACTCCAGAATATTGCTTAAATATCCCCTTTCTTTAATATTCATACATACACACACAAGCCTTTATTAATACATATAGTCTTATTTTGAAAATAGAGCAATCCACATAGATAAATCTTTAATTAATAATAAAACGATAATAAATAAAATAATAATAATAATAAAATAAAATAAATTATATTTTGATCCAATATAGTCTTATATATGGATTTACCATGGAGTCTCTGCAAATGAAAAGAATAAAAAGGTAAAAGCTATTCACATTTAATGGTAATAATTAAATATACAAATACTTGTATATACAGAGGAAAACTTAATTAAAACAAACAAGTTTATAAATATTTATTGATAAATCAAGAAAATCCAGCCAGTTACGATTTTCAGGATCTTAGCCCTGGTCAAGCGTGGTGCAGGTTGTACCTCAAGAACCGTTGGTTCTAGATGTTTCCTGAAAAATCCAGGAACGGATATTTAATGCCAAAAGTGTGTGAGAGAACGCAACGCTATTAGAGAAGAATAGTACAGATGTGGAATTGTACTGGGAGCCATTTTCACAATTGCTCTTCACCCAGGCTTGTAAGAAAGTCAAATAAAGAGAGGCCCATGTGAGCGACACATGGCGGAGGCTACGCAAGCAGTCGCACTTGGAACAATGTGAGACTCGGTGTTGCTCCACGGACGATGGGCACACTTCCCTTCATCCTTGTAGGGTGCGGGGGTGAGGCAAGGTGGCCCTTGTTCTGTGGGATAGATGTTCGGCCCCTGCGTGATCTACTACCTACAGATACTCTAGCGTATGTATGAGAGCTACGGGCTCCACTGTGGTAGGTACTCAGTGAGGGTCAAAGGAAGTTAACCAATCCATGTTCCTCCAAGGCTGGTGGATACGTACACGATACAAGGGTGTAGGCGTCAGTAGGAAAGAGGGATGGCTTTTGATCTACAAGCATTTTAGGAGATTGAGTTATCAAATCATAGATATTTTGTGAGTATTAAAAATTAGTACCAAATATATTTCAATGCTAGAGGCGATAAGAAGAAAATGATAATATTTGATTAAGTAATCTCAGGATTATCGCAACGGCCTCTTGGGGCCTTCTCCCGCTGTGCACACAATCTGGCCTTCTATAACTGTGGGCATAGTGTGATGCCTTCTTTTCTATACGTGAGGATAGCACAAGGCTTCCTGAGTCCTTTCATGTTTTAGGTACAGATAGTATAGGGTCAGTTGAGGCCTCTTCTTGCTGTACTATAGACAGTATAGGGCCAGTTGAAGCCTCTTCTTGCTGTACGCATAAGCAGTATAGGTCCTGCTAAGACTTCTCTTACTGTACATACAGATAGTTCGAGGGCTGTTGAAGCTGTTTCTCGATTGAACCCCCCCAAATCCGTATAAATATCAAAAACTAAGGCGATATTGAGATGTTAGAAAGTCCTGCGTCTTAAAAATCCTCAACTAGACGTTCTAGTTTAGTATCACTCATCCGTGTATGAAAATATATGTACTTCCAACAACATCTGAATTATAGGACGATTAGGAGCATTCCGCCGAAATATCAAATATGCGACATAAACTCTGTGAGAGAATAATTACAAAAACAATAATAAGACTCAGAACGAAACACTATAAAGGAATGACAATACATCCAGATAGCACAAGAACCTACAGGACATACACCAACTGTCCTGGTGTGGAATTAACACCTACCCAAATATTCTCATCCCCAGCAATGGCCGCAGCTTTGCAGAAAATTGACATGGACCCAGAGCAGCCGCTTTAAACACCCAAGATAGAGGACATTGCAACTGCTGTAATAGAGAAGCATGGAGACATCTGAGGCTCTTCATTGGACACAGCAACAACAACAACCATTTCGCAGGAGTTATAAATAGTTAGCTAAACAAAGAGGTATAGTTAACTGGGGCTAATTTACACATAAAGGAAGGTATTGTGCAGTCACATCGATCTCTCTTGAAGAACCCACAATCCCTGATTGCTGACACAATGGCTAATTGTGGCGGTGTTGGAGGAAATGTCTTCGATATTCTGGTGACATTTGATATCTCCATCCATTCAGGAGGAGACTCTATTCAGAACACGGTATAGAGATTTATTTCCGTCTTCTGGAGCCATAGTTCATTGTGTGCACATCAATCCATTTACCTTTAACTTGCCCCAAATACTCTTGTTGATGATTTCTTAGCGTTTAACGAGATACTTTTACAACAATTTGTTGTATTTTAACTTTAAAAGCACACAAAAATATAATAAACTTGAATTTGTTTATTTAAGTCTAAAAAAAACAACGCTTTGCATATAGAACAAATAATAATAAAGAAGAAAAAACATTTTAGGAATGCAAAACAAAAGTATTGGTCAAAAAGAAACATATAAAATCGCAGATTAATATCTTCAACACAATTCCATATTCTTTAATCGCTAATTCTATTGTTCTACCCCTGAGGGGGGTAGTATTTCTATGACTTACAATAAGAAATGTATGTATAAGAAAATATGTAAAATTTATTCGATGGATATGACACTATAACTCAAATTATAATCCCCGACGATATGCAACGTTGAAAAAGATTGTTGGGATCCGGCCAACGGCTTCTGTACATATTCCGAAAATAATATATATTTAACTATATAATTTCTATGAATAGTTTTTTTTTTTTTTTAGCTTTGTAAATTTCTTTTTCACAACTATTTAATCGATGCGTTAGGAAAACCTTCCATATACGTATAGAGAGAAATTCTCTTTGATTTTCAATGGATTCTATGAATATCTGTAGGTAGAGAATTATATTCCGTCTTGGGTATAGGTGTACGAAAAATAAAATTTTATCGAAAAGTGAAAATAAAATTATCAAAATTCAATAAAATAATCGATTGTGGCAATATTAAGGTGAAAAGGTGATGGTAGCATCTTTAAAAAATATTATCGTTTGATAAAAATACTTAGCAAATATATTGTAACGTAGAAAATTAGGGAATACAAACCTCAGAATGACACGACAATTTATTTAATGTAAAACCAAATTAAAATTAAATACACCTATCCCCCGATTTACACGGTACTTGTTTTACACGTTTTCGCTTTTACACGGTTTTCCAAATAAGTTTTTTTTTGTTTGTTTTTATCGCACTATACTAAATGCTACTGTGATTGAACACATGCGCTGTGTACACATCTCACGAGGAATCCCGAGCTTATGTGCTGACTACATATTTTAACCTGTCAATGTATTTTATTTTTATTTCTGTGTATACCTATCCCCCGATTTACACGTTTTTCTCAGGAACGTATCTACCGTGTAAATCGGGGGATAGGTGTAGCAGAGTCAATGAGAAAATTTTAGTGTATCAAAATACAAATATCGAAATTTAAAAAAAAATCATAGAATAATAAATAATCTGCTACAATATAATTTGCAATTGTTGGTTTAACATATATACATAATCTCTAGACCGCTTTCTCTAGTCTTGTATTAGACTCGTTTTCTTATCAAGGCCTACTAGGATTGTATAAGAGGGTTTATAATTGATGAGCAAAGCTCTCTTCTCACTTAATATTTGCATGAAGGTCTGCAGAGGGGGTTAGAGTTTCGATGACTTACAAAAAGAAATCGTTCTGAAAATAGAGCAATCCATACTTAAATCATTAGATAATAAAAAAGCATATATATTGGATTGAATAAAATATTTATTTGCCAAAATATTTCGGCTGTAAATGTTGGCGTTCAGCCAGCCGAAATATTGGCAAATAAATCTTTTATTCAATCCAATATATACCTTTTTACTATCTAACAATAAGAACAGACCGCTCTCTCTATTCTTGTATTAGACTAGTTTTCTTATCAACCGTCTAAAATCTATGGAAGACCTAGTAGGATTGTATGAGAGGGTTTATAATTGATTAGCAAATCCCTCTCACCTTATATTTGCAGGAAGGTCTCCAGAGGGGGGGTTAGTATTTCGATTGACTTACAATAAGAAATGCATGTATAAGAGAATATGTAAAATTTATTCGATGAATGTGACACTCAAATGACAATACCCGACCATATGCAAAGTTGAAAAAGAGAAGTATAGTCGTAGCTTTATTTGATCCCCGATTCCCCAAGCTTGTGCCAAAGTGCGTGGAATGTAGCTGCAAGAAGAAGCGTATATTACTGCAAATATTTGCATAATATTGCCACGTGGAAAATTAGGGAAGACCAACTTCGAGTTTCTTTTCTTCCGGGCTAATTGGCATTTTAATAGCAAGGTCTTCCAGCCTCCATCATGACAGCAGAACGCGACTTCCAGTGGTAAGGGATACTAAGATCTGGCAGCAGAGATGTCTCGCAGGGGTGGAGGAAACGTGGAGATGGCAGAAAAAAGACCAACTTCGGGATGAGATAACAATTTATTTCAGGCAAGAACTGTTGGGCTATTAGTTGAAGCTGGACTAGATGATGTAATAGTATAAGGAAGTAGTCAATTAACCCACTACATCTGCTGATTGAAGTGGATATATATGAAGCACATGGAGGCGACGTGAACAACAGGAAAGTTATCTTTATTATGTTATCTAAAAGGGGGGAGGGGGGATGGACTGCCCGCTGGGCAGCTCGGTGATTGGCTGGCCGTGACGTAGTGGTGACGTAGGTCCTCTCAGGCGCAAGTGGGCATATTCAACATGTCTTCATTCCCCCACTTTGGATATGTCGGGTAGTATGCCAGTATCCAGACAATTCATAGCTGCACAAGCATTCTGATGTGCAGTCCTTTTGAGGCCCTTGGTGAAGATGTCGGCCAGGTTGTCGTTGGTAGAGATGTAATTCACATGGATGTCTCCACTGTTGACCTTTTCTCTTATATAATGATACCGTATGTCAATGTGCTTCGACCTATTGTTTTCTATGTTGTTTTTAGAAAACTCGATGGCAGCTCTATTATCACAGAATATTGTTATTGGGCGTGAGGCGTTAGTCAGGCATTTCAAATTCTCTAATATTTGTGCTAATTTAGTTACGGCAAACGTCATATCAGGTCTCGATGAGTTTGCAAGATATAGCAGAGACCCTATAAGTTCTCTGTAAGGGACGTGTTTTATCTCATCCTTTTCCTTATCAGTTGTTGGACAGTCTTTCTTTGTAATCGGGATGGAGTTATCTAATGGAGTAGAAACGTCCCTACATTCCATCATATTAAATCGTTCGAGGATCGACATGGTGTATTTTCCTTGTGAGAGGATTATTGTGTTTTCATCTGGATAACTTATTTCTACACCTAAGAAATATTTGATGGGTCCTAAGTTCTTTATCTTAAATTTTTCTCTAATCTTTTCCTCAATATTTGTCAGAATGTCCTCGCTTTCCGCGAACAAAGCTAGATCGTCGACATATACTGCGATAACCGCCTTATCTTCAAAAGTGTATAAACAATTACAGGCGGCTAAACGACGAAATCCAATATCTTCAAGAGCTTTATCTAGTGTGCAGTACCATTCGAGACCGGACTGACGTAAACCATATATTGGACGGTTTAGTTTAAGAGCTTTGCCCTCACATTTCTCGTCGTTAGATCCATCTGGTGGGCTCATATAGATTTCTTCATTCAGTTCGCCGTACAGATATGCATTGTCGACGTCGAGGTGTCGATTGTACCAATTTTTATTTATCGTCAATGCAAAGATCATTCTGATGACCGAAAAATTTATTACTGGCGAATATGTCTCAAAAAAGTCAACGTTTCGTTTTTGAGAAAAACCTCTCGCCACTAGTCGCGCTTTAAATCTTTCAACGTCCCCTTTTGAGTTAGTCTTTATTTTAAATACCCATCTACTGCTAATTGGGCGTTTGCCAAGTGGTAGGTCGGACAACGTCCATGTATTTCTATCCTCAAGACTTCTCAATTCATCCTTCATGGCCCTTCTCCAGTACGGTGCCTCTTTGCTGTTTATGGCTTGTTCGAAAGTTGTGGGTTCGATGATATCTAGGAAATGCAGTTCTACTTTTGGCTTTCCAGCACGTCCATAAGGGTTTCGTACAATTCTTTTAGGCCTAGTTTGAACAATGTCGTCGTTGTTTACCCCCACTAAATCCTGATCACTCGTATCATCATTACGTTCTCTTTCCGCTTCAGGTTTTAGATTTATATCTCCTTCAAGCTGGTTATCGGGTTCTATCCAAATATGGTTGTATCTTTCAGGTTCATCCTCAACCTTAGTCCACTTCAGTCCTATCTTGGATTCGTCAAATTTGACATGCTTCGTTTGGATTACGTGTTGAGTTTCTGGACACCAAAGACGATAGCCTTTAGTCTGGGAAGAATAACCAACAAGAATGCACCTATTTGCTCGATTGTCCAGTTTCTTTCGTCTTTCTGTGGGGATATGGCTATATGCTAAGCACCCGAAAGCTTTTAAGTGGCGAACACTCGGTTTTCTTGATGACCAAAGTTCATCGGGTACTTTATCTCCTAGGGCGCTATTGTAGCACTTGTTTCTTATATAAGCTGCAGTGTTTACTGCCTCTGCCCAGAATCTCTGAGGGAGTTCGGCGCTATGTAAACAAGATCGGGTTATGTCCAAAAAAATCGATTAGCCCTTTCTGCAACGCCGTTCATAGGTGGCGAGTATGTGTTCGTTAGCTCGTGTTTGATGCCAAGTTGCTCTAGCCTAGTTTTAAATTCATGGTTGCAATATTCGAGTCCATTGTCGGATCTTAGCACTTTTAGCTTATGTCCGGTTTCTCTCTCAGCCCTAGCGAGATACGAGTCGAAGTGTTTCAGCACTTCGTTTTTATGTTTAAGGCAAAACAGGGTTATCTTTCTAGAATAATATCATCAATGAATGTTAGAAAATATGCGCTTCCTCCAATAGATCTAACAGGCATTGGACCACAAATATCAGTGTGAACTAATTCTAACGGCCTTTTAGATCTTATATTCCTAATGGGTTTGTGTGGCTCTTTCGTGGACTTTGCTACACAACAATCATCACACAGACTTCGATCCATCGAGGAGATCTCTAACCCCTTAACTAATTCCCCCTTTGCCATTCTCTCAATTGCGTCATTGTTTACATGACAGAATCTCTGATGCCATAGTTCTAGTGTTTGTTTTTGTGAACCCTTTTGACTGTTAAACAACTCAGCGTTTGGTAAAATGACTCTACCCTTCATGACATACAATCCATTTTCATTATGTGCTATTGCAACAATTCGGTTCTCCGAATCGAAAACTTGCGCTCTTCTGTTCGCAAAATTAACTATCTTGCCCTTATTTTCCATGCTCGAGACTGACAATAGGTTTCGTCGCACATTAGGGACATACAGCACATTACATAGTTTTAGGTCAACGTGGTGCTTACCCACATAGGCCTTGAACTTGATGTCGCCGCATCCTTCCGCTCGTGTAGTCCCGCTCGCTGTTAGGATCGGATCCGACGTTATTCCTTGGAAGTTGGTGAACCACTCCCTTTTGTTACACACGTGGTGAGTCGCGCCGCTGTCGATCACCCAAGAGTTGTCAGGGATGGTGCAGGATAGGGCTGTTAGCATTTCGCTTCCCGCTATCTCGTGAGTGCTACATCTCGGTGGTTGGAAATTTGGAGTTGGAGTTTTAGCCTTTCCTCTGCATGATCTCGCGATATGTCCTTCCTTGCCGCACTTGTAGCAGGTGAAATTTTTCTTCTTCTTGTCTTCCTCCCTGGTCGTTGTCCCGAACTGCAAAGCTTCATTTGTGTTATTCACACGTCGGGCCATCCGTCTCTCGTATTCTGCTAGCAGCACATGTTTTACCTTGCTAGAGGTGAATTCCTTGTCTTCTACGTTGCTGAAGGTCATGATGATTCCGTCGTATGACTCCGGTAGGCCAGCAAGCATTGAATAGGCGAGGTCTTGATCCTGCATTTCTGCGCCTGCCTCTCTTAAGTGATCCGAACAGATCTTCAGTCTCCACAAATAGTTCGTCATCGTCTCTTCTTCGAATCTTATGGAGATGAACTGCTTCTTCAGTTGGAGGATTCTTGACCTTGACTTGGGTTCGTATACTTGTTCCAAGGTATCCCATGCTTCTCGTGCAGTGGTACAGTCCATTATATGAATCTGTTGGCTCGGTGAGATCGTCAGTGCTATCATAGCCAACGCCTTTTCTTGCTTCATGTTGAAGATTGTTCTTGAGGCTTCTTCATCGGGTGTTGGCTCCGTAACATACTTCCAGAGTTCTCTTTCTATTAGCATCATCTTCGTATTATATATACTTCCAGCTTCTGTAGTTCTGATCATTGAGTTTCTCGAGGGGCGTGTTGATCAGCGTCGAGGTCATCTTGCACGTGGTGTCTCGAATTAACCACGCTCTGCTACCAGATGTTGGGCTATTAGTTGAAGCTGGACTAGATGATGTAATAGTATAAGGAAGTAGTCAATTAACCCACTACATCTGCTGATTGAAGTGGATATATATGAAGAACATGGAGGCGACGTGAACAACAGGAAAGTTATCTTTATTATGTTATCTAAAAGGGGGGAGGGGGGATGGACTGCCCGCTGGGCAGCTCGGTGATTGGCTGGCCGTGACGTAGTGGTGACGTAGGTCCTCTCAGGCGCAAGTGGGCATATTCAACATGTCTTCAAGAACAAACTATGAGTGATAAAGAAAAGATAAGCAAAAGAGGTAAGTGTACAGAGTATAGCAAAATATAAACATAAAAAATAATACTCTGCTAATAAAATAATAAATACTTTGTTACAATATAGTTTAAGCATAACCTTGCCACATTGCCAACAAAACACCTCTTTGGTAGATTGTCAAGATTCCATTAGATCCCGTGTGGATCTCATGGAATAAAGTCCGCCCTAGACTGACAAGGGCCATTAGCCCGAAACCATGGTCTCTAGGTGGACGCTTCTCAGTTTGCCAAAGCTGATGCTGTGGCTTTGTCATCGACCCGAGGCCGCTAGTTGCGGCGACGGTCAAAAGATGGCGTCAGGTTTTGACGTTTATTTCGACGGGAGAGGCGCCCTATGCTTCTATATTTAATTTGTTGTTTAAGAGAATTATATTGTAAACCTTGTATAGCTCTTCATATAAAGGCATCAGAGAGTTACTCAAACGGTGAGAAAGTAAAGGTTTGTAAACATCATTCCTGTGTGGTTGGGAGTTTGTTTAAAATAGAATATACAAGGTACCCCGTTCTTGATCTGTTTATTTCCTGACCTTTGGCTGACTCATCTTCCTCAGGAGATTGAGTTTTCGAATTTTATACACGTATACACCGTTTTCTGTGTGTCTATCGTGCATCTTTGTACATCGAGTATCATTGTATATCGTGTTATTTTTGTATATTGTGCATCTATGTATATCGTGTATCTGAGTAAAATATCACACACACACATAGAAACCTTTATTAAGACACACAGGTCTTACAGAGGATTCTCCTTGGGGTTACAAGACGGAGAAACCTATGAAAGTGGGAAATATACAAAGGGGTAAAAATGGAGAAAGATTATATACACATGATAGATATATACAGATTATTATTTGAATGATCCTATGGAAAATAAGAATATGGATTTGGAAGAAAAAAAATTGAGTAAAAATATCAAACTTCCAGGAAAAAGTTTATTTTCAAAATCTTTAATATCTAGTTTTTTGATGTGTTGTAATATCGGTTTAATCTTATGATCTATTTGTCTATTAGAGTTTATTCTATTTTTGTATAAGTGGTGTAGCTTTAACAATATATCTTTATAATAGCAAGATGCCCTCCCCCTTCAGACTTCTTACTTAAATCTTTTGAAACAATCTGTGGGGCCACTGGACATGCGTCAGACCTGGAGGCTGTTGTTGGGTGCTGCGCTGCCTGGAGTACAGGAGCTCAATCTATGCTTCCTTTCTTCTTGTGGTGAATCTGTATAAGGCCGGTGGTCTTAATAAAGCTTTGTGTGGTGTGTGTTTTAAAACAATCTGGATCTTTAAATACTATTCGAGAGAAAGAGAAGGCTTACTACCACCATTTATGTTCGCCTCTCTGTTCAGATGGGGAATGAAACCAGAAATCATAGAAAATAAGTTGACATTTTGTACAAATTTGCCAAAGCTGGTGTTATTCGCCTATTCCGTGGCTTCTTCGCGATCTGCACAGATATCATCAAATAAATTCCTTGTTTTAATATATTTATTGAAACGAAAAAGTTCCTTTTTATTACACATGGTATTTTCATAGTTTGCTTTTTACCTCAAACTTGCTTTAGGATGTCAATGACTTCCATAAAGAGAAATTTTCAAACAAAGTGGGAAAAGAATGTTAGCAAAAAGCTATGAATGAAGGCATGCGTGTCCAACATCAAATTCTTCATGAATCGAAAGATAAAAGACAAAATGAAAGATGTCAAAAAGGCTTTGTGACATACAAAACATCAATTATCATTTTTCACAAGAACCTTTTATTGTGTGTTCGAAGACAATAGATGGACTTATAGGGGAGGGGTTGGAGGGGGGGTTGTTTATTTTCCCTGTAGAAATAATGATGAGGGAATCATCATAACTTACCACATTACGTACTCCACGATGGGAGGTGTAGGTTTAAAAAAAGTGGATTCTTTTTTTAAAACCAAAATTACGTTTTTGTCCAAATGCTCCACCCTACTTGTTACCAATCTAACATATGGAGTTGTGTTGAAAATGTTGGGTTTGGCGATTTTAACAGTAATTTATCTTATTTCTGCTTTCTTTATTTATTCTTCTTCCTCTTTCATCTCCACTCAATCATATCAGGGTATCAATCCTGTAGAGTTTGTTGATGGTGTTTGCTGAGGATGAGTAGAGCTCATCAATGAATGAGCTTTATTTATTGATTATCATGTTACTGACACCAAAAGGGAAATACATGTGTTGAAGAATTGCCTTTAAGAAACTGTTGGAAAGAGATTCAAATATACTCATGGACAAAAGGAAGTTTCATATTTTGATGTCTCTGGAAGTCTATTTTTTTGGAGACAGAGGTAATTTTGTTCACACTTGGTTATCTCGTGTCTTTAATAAAGGTCATTGTGTAAAAAATTACTTTCAGTGTAATTATCTGAATCCCGATATACATGCTAAAAGGTACAAATTCCTTAAGTTTTGTCCATGCGTGTATATCTATATATATAATTTTAATGTTAATTATGACAATTATTTACTTTTTAGCAACAAATAGCAAATGTGTCCTTAAAAATAAAGTTCAAATCTATCAATTTTTTGTTAAAATATATAAATTTTGAATATAAACAATAACACTATTTGAATTATAAAATGCCACCTCCAAAAGGAATTGAATAAAATATATGGACTTTGGGTCAAATTAACTTCTTGAGGCACAAATTTAATGATTAAACTTTATGGGTGGGAGTGACTTTGGGCCTAGCAGTGATAGATAGGAATCCTTGCCACTTCCTTTGTCTATAAGCCTGGCTAATACTTTATGTTTTGGTTTGGCAGAGCGTGGACTGTATCTAGATAGGTCAGACCAGCTGAATATTACCCTTGAATTAGAGCCATCGATCCTTTATAAAACCTTCTGACTACATGAGCAACATCAGCCCTATTCGACTAGGTGAATCTCCTGACGCTAATTGATTGTAGCACAGACTCAAAGAACTAGACCGATTAGATAACTGACCACACACACTTTATTCGACCAGCTAGCTATTTTTATATAATTGAAATTTGCATATCTAACTAGACTATTAATAAAATTTACATAAAAGAAAAAAAGGTTAACTAGATTTATGTAATAGGCGCGAACACTTTGGATGCAAAAAAAATGCCAAATATGTTAAATACCGAAATATTTGTTATGCATTTGTTTTGTATATAGGGATCGTTAACTATGCTAGTTAGAAAGGTCGTGGCTTGTTTTCTGTGTGCTTATACGTACGATTACATATATTGTAAAGGTTGACGCAGCGGTCTAGATCAAGATGTTGATTGTTACCTTGGCTACACATTGACGAAGAGGTCTATAGACAAGGATTTAACTACCCAATCCCCCTTCAGTCTACCAGCCAAGCACCTGCGACTGACATGAAGAAGGAAGTCCAAAGATAGCCAGATGGTTGTGTTTAAAGCAAAGCAGAGGCCGGCCAGCTAACGATGCCACAACACGGACGACTTGTACAAACAAACGAGAAGAGTTATTCCAGCACCGGTGGGATCTCTAGACGTCTGGGGAAGTTCCCGTCTGTTTCCTTCCATCCTTGTTGCGACACCGTTCAACATGCCGCCCGGCTTATCATCCTTGTCAAACTTTTATTTAAAGTCTGGCCGCTATTTATAACTATTTATAACTGAAATTGTAGCTTTGAGGAACACATTCGTCTACCCTTGATCGGATAGAAGTTATCGGTAGCTATTTAAGACATTGTTTTAAAAAAGAGGTATTGTGTTTTTCAAAAGTTAGTCTCTAATCTTGTTCCTTGTTCCTAAATCACTTTATTGGGTATCGCTCTAAAATAGTAAACTAGTTTATGATATTTGCAACAATGAATAATATGTGTTGTGAAGGTTATTCACATATTATAAAACAAAAGGTCCAACGCGGGATTCGATCCCAGTTCATGGCTGTCTGGAATCGAGGGTGTTACCCACTCGTCCACCGACTCTTTCGTCTCTAATCTGAACGTTAAAAAGATCATGATGGTTAAACTGCTGTTTTCCTGAACATTCTGTTATGTACTGGCTTTCACATGTTTCAAAGGAAGCAGGAATAAATTGTTAGTAATCTTAGTCAACTTGTTTGTTTTTCAATGACATTTTGTTGGATGCTATCTATGCCTACGAATAAATTAAAAACTAGAGTTTCATAATTAGCCTACATATCGTTACGTTTTGAAAATAAAGCAATCCATATTTACATCATTAGATAATAAAAAGGCATATATTGGATTAAATAAAATATTTATTTGCCAATATTTCGGTTGGTTGAACGCCAACCTTTATCAAGGCATTACATTTTTGTATACACAAACTCAGCGCCGCATAGTGTGTTTTATAATATATATTAATCATAATATATTATATATAATTATAAATATATTTTTAAAACACTATGCAGCGCTGAGTTTGTTTATACACAAAATGCAATGCCTTGATAAAGGTTGGTATTCAACCAACCGAAATATTGGCAAATAAATCTTTTATTTAATCCAATATATGCCTTTTTATTATCTAATATTGTTACATATGCGATAGTGTGATTATCTCTTCCATAATACATTAAAGCAATACCCCAGCGCATATACGCCTATACACGCTTGTTCGGCAGTACATATATTGAAATTGGAACGATACAGAAAATATTAGCATGGCCCCTGAGCAAGGATGACACGCAAAATCATGAAGCGTTCTACGCTTATTTAGATTAATGAATGGGCCATAACACCAGCTTTAGCAAATTCGAAAAAAAAAAACTAACAATTTGTATACCATGGCTTTGATATAAGGCTCTGATTAGTACAGGGGCGGCTTCGATTACGTCATGTACGTTTATGTCATGCAATCCATTTTGGATTTCGACGAAGGTTTTTGGGGTATTTCGAGGATCAACACGACAACGATCATTAAGGCGTCTCGAGTTCAATAAAGATTGGCAACATGGTCTCTTAAAATGTATTTTTTGTACTGTTTTGTGGAACCCTACGTTTGCTAGAAATTTTCGCATATTTTTTTCAACAAAAAAGAACATTTTTCAAAAGAAAGAGCAGATTAGGCGATCTAGAGTTAGTAGAGATCCTGTAAAGATCTGGTGTTCTTCATCTTGGGTCGTTTTCGGAGTGCATCTTTGGCGGAGTGCATCTTTTACTGTTTTTTGGAATCCCATGTACGACGTTTGCTAGAAAATTTCGCATATTTTTCAACAAAGAAAAACATTTTGCAGAAGAAAGAGCAGATTAGACGATCTAGAGTTAGCATCAAACTTGTAAAGATCTGGTGTTCTTCATCTTGGATCATTTTCGGCGTGCATCTTTACTGTTTTGTGGAATCCCATATACGACGTTTGCTAGAAACTTTCCATATTTTTCAACAAAGAGGAACATTTTGCAAGAGAAAGAGCAGATTAGATGACATAAATTTAGCATCATGGGTCGTTTTCGGAGTGCATCTTTGGCGGAGTGCATCTTTACTGTTTTGTGGAATTCCATATACGATGTTTGCTAGAAAATTTCCATATTTTTCAACAAAGGGGAACATTTTGCAAGAGAAAGAGCAGATTAGACTATATAAATTCAGCATCAAACCTGTAAAGATCTGGTGTTCTTCATCATGGGTCGTTTTCGGAGTGCATCTTTGGCAACCTAGTTATGTGATCTCAGTCAAGGCGACATGGATGGACAGGATTGCCTGGGGACAGCTAGGGACATCCTGCGACACATGTTTATGTGACAACCGGATCTGTGGAACACGACCCGTCGTTAATTTCCCAGAATGGAAGAGTACACCCCGCCCTGTTTGACACCTTGTTAGCGTTCTACTCCAGATACCAACAACACAATCAATGTACTGGCCATAGTCCGATTCCATAGTATACTGGTTGATTCTTGTTCGAATTTATCAAAGCTCTTACTTATTCACTGAACCGAGTCTGCGCGCTCTGCCCAAAGACTTTAAACAAAGCTATTAAACATAACTTTTCTCATAGATATTTTTTATTTCTAGAGCTGAAGAGAATAACTCAATAAATAGATGGTGTATTTATATATTTATGCTAAGGGAAGAACTCTTACATAATTTTTGTTTCTCTTCGCTTTTAATAATAATAATAATAATTGAACAATTTTGATATAAATATTTAATGAAATGTGTTTTTTTTTCCTTTATCCTTGTTAATATCATATGTGACTATTCTTTACGGCCTAAACTTATTGTAAATATGTATAGACAAATGTAGAGGCATACATGTATGACAGCGCAAGTGTCCGTAGGAAGACATAGCACTTTAAATTTAAATAAATAAATAAAAGAGAAGAATTTAATTTGAAGAAGAAGCGAGTTAAGACTGAGCTGGTGTGTAATGTTGTATGGGTCAGAAACGTGGCCAATGGGAAATAAAGAAATTTATATTCATTTGAAATGTGGAACTGGATGAGAATGGGTTAATAGAGAATCAGGAATAAAGAAATATTGATCAGATTGGAAGAAGAACCAAGCCTGTTGAAGGTCATCAGAAAAATGTAATATACGGTTAAACAATATTGATCGGATGACTATGCATTCAGGCAGAATCCAGGAAAGAAATCAAATCATTACAAATAAAGTATATAATGAAGTTTTATCAGTATTTTAAAGTGTGTTGCAAATGTGTGACATTGCAACGGGACAACAGCGTGACATTGGCTTTGGAAGTTTTCCATTGACCCTCTATCCACAAAGTACAAAATTGGAAGATTTGAAGATATTGGGAAGAAAGAGAGGATGATATATGTTAAAAAAGAAATTCAGTAATGGTTAAGGAAGTGATAATACTATCAACAAATGATAGTGGTTAGAAAATTAGGGAGGCGTGGAGAAATTACGGCAAATGAGCACCTTACTAGGGGATTGTAAGTGATTTGGGTTTAGGACATGGAAGAAACCGGGGGAAAACCTAATTGCATAAATCCCAGCAATAAAGGCTTCTAAATTTGTATAGAGGCGAAGATGAAAGAAAGAGAGTTAGCGATAATGGAAAAACTCTTGCAGCAGCTTTGTGAAGGTTTTTAGCCCCAGGGTTGAGATTGGGGTGGGTGCGATCAAAGAATTTCTTAACCTCAAAGGCACTGAGTCAGTATGGGCTTCCTGAAGAGCTGGAAATTCCGAATGGTGATAAGAAGAGGTAAGAATGGACATCTTCGTTTAGAGGATTATCGATTGAAGAGATTAAATTGTTAACATTACTGGGTGTAGAAAGGCGTTGTGAAATTGCGGTGAGTTTCTAATTAATGGTTTGAAGTATTTAATTCCTGCAGATGGTGTGCTTGTGGCAAAGTAAGACGATACGATTTGATTGAAATGAAAGATATATTTTTCAAATTATAATTAAAATTAGAAATTAATAAAGAGAATGGTGATATATAAAGTAGTACCTTTAAAACTTATTAATCACTATATATTAAAAAATAAATGCAATTTTGTAAAGAGACGCTTTCTCAATGCTAAGGCGAGTGTTTCGAAGGTTAGTAACCTAGAGGTCAAAACTGTTGGTTTCATCATCCATAATCTGGGTATGAAATTCGATTTGTGTGTTTTTATTTATAATAATAAAAATGTTCAGTGATCTTTCTTAATTTTTGCACCAATTCAACACCATCAGCGAGTGCAAAGGACCAAACACACACACAATTATAACGAATGAAGACGTTATTGCTTTGTATTAATTTACACACATATATAATTTCAAATTTGAATTATCTCTGTGTGTATTCGATGGATAGTATAGTTAGAGTGTAAGCAGTCACAAATTTCCATCACCATGTTGACCGTGGCCCTTGTACTATATGTTCTTGAGACACAGGTATTCAATTATAACGAATGAAGCCGTTATTGCTTTGTATTAATTTACACACAATTATAATTTCAACTTTGAATTATCTCTGTGTGTATTCGATGGATGGTATAGTTAGAGTGTAAGCAGTCACAAATTTCAACCACCATGTTGACCGTGGCCCTTGTACTATATGTGCTTGAGACAGGTATTCAATTATAATCTTTTTCTATGGTCACAACAAGAGAATATAGATGGAAAACCTGCCGGGAGGAAATTAATCCATAGAGGCATAGGGCGCTTCTCCCGTCAAAATAAACGTCAAAAACTGACGTCATCTATTGACCGTCGCCGCAAACTAGCGGTCTCGGGGCGGTGACAAAGCCACAACACCAGCTTTGGAAAATTGAGAAGCGTCCACCTAGAGACCATGGTTTCGGGCTAATGGCCCTCGTCGGTCTAGGGCGGACTTTATTCCATGAGATCCACACGGGATCTAATGGAATCTTCACAATCTACCAAAGAGGTGTTTTGCTGGCAAGGTGGCTGGGCCAAATCTATGGCTAGAATATAGATGGAAAATCTGCCGGGAGGAAGTTTTTGACGTTTATTTTGACGGGAGAAGCGCCCTATGCTTCTATGGACAACAAGAGAAATGGTAACATTCTACGTTTGGAGAATGATAGAATAATATTAATGAATAATAGAAATAAACTATATATCTCTTTGCAAGGTTTTGCCTAGAGTTGTGAGGAGGGAGGGTTCTTTTTTTCAAGCAGATCCCTTTGTTCTTCTTTTGAAAAATGATGTAATCGAGAGATTCAAATGAATACTAAAAAATACTATTGTAATAAGAGAGGTGTTTTTAACTCGCTGTTAGATATTATTTTTGAGGGTGTTTAATTTAGGCCAGTCGTTCGCAAAGATCAGATTCAGATTTAACCGTTAGGAGAGAGAACAATGACGAAAAGTTAGGTTCTAGCCTTTAGTCTTTAACCCCTCCCCCCAACACACACACACACACTTTGCAAAGGGTAGTCTCTAAAACTATTATTCATAACTTACAGGCGTTATGTCACTCCGGTTAATTTCTCGAGTCTTTGGAATCAGTGGAATATTTTTGGTGAGGTTCTGATCAATTCCTTGAGCTTTCGTAAAGTGCGGCTTCTAAAACTACGGGTCAGAACTTGTAGGCGTTATGTAGCTCCGGTTTATTTCTTGAGCCTTTACAACGTACGGCCTTTGAAATCAGTGGCATATTTTGGTGCCGCTCTGATAAATTCTTTGGCCCTTTGCAGCGTGCGGCCTCTAATACCAGCGGCCATATCTTGCAGCCGTGGTGCCGCCATGATCAATTCATTGAGTTTTGCAGCGTTTAACCTCTAAAACTACAGGTCAGATCCTGCAGACCTTGTGCCGCTCCGGTTGCTTTCTTGGCCTTTGTAAGCGAGACCTTTGTAATCAGTGTCGATACCTTGACAGCGTGCATCATCTAAAACAGCGACTATATTCCGACTCAATTAATTCCTTGGGCCTTGACAGCGTGCAGCATCAAAAACAGCGACTAGATTTCGACTCAATCAATTTCTTGGGCCTTGACAGCGTGCATCATCTAAAACAGCGACTATATTTCGACTCAATTAATTTCTTGGGCCTTGACAGCGTGCAGCATCTAAAACAGTGACTAGATTTCGATTCAATCAATTTCTTGGGCCTTGACAGCGTGCAGGATCTAAAACAGCGACTAGATTTCGATTCAATCAATTTCTTGGGCCTTGACAGCGTCCACCATCTAAAACAGCGACTATATTTCGAATCAATCAATTTCTTGGGCCTTGACAGCGTGCAGGATCTAAAACAACGACTAGATTTCGATTCAATCAATTTCTTGGGCCTTGACAGCGTCCACCATCTAAAACAGCGACTATATTTCGAATCAATCAAATTCTTGGGCCTTGACAGCGTGCGCCATCTAAAACAGTGACTAGATTTCGAATCAATCAATTTCTTGGGCCTTGACAGCGTGCATCATCTAAAACAGCGACTAGATTTCGAATCAATCAATTTCTTGGGCCTTGACAGCGTGCATCATCAAAAAAAGCGACTAGATTTCGAATCAATCAATTTCTTGGGCCTTGACAGCGTGCAGCATCTAAAACAGCGACTAGATTTGGAATCAATCAATTTCTTGGGCCTTGACAGCGTGCATCATCAAAAAAAGCGACTAGATTTCGAATCAATCAATTTCTTGGGCCTTGACAGCGTGCACCATCTAAAACAACGACTAGATTTCGATTCAATCAATTTCTTGGGCCTTGACAGCGTGCATCATCTAAAACAGCGACTAGATTTCGGATCAATCAATTTCTTGGGCCTTGACAGCGTGCAGCATCTAAAACAGCAACTAGATTTCGAATCAATCAATTTCTTGGGCCTTGACAGCGAGCATCATCTAAAACAGCGATTATATTTCGAATCAATCAATTTCTTGGGCCTTGACAGCGTGCATCATCTAAAACAGCGACTAGATTTCGAATCAATCAATTTCTTGGGCCTTGACAGCGTGCACCATCTAAAACAGTCACTAGATTTCGAATCAATCAATTTCTTGGGCCTTGACAGCGTGCAGCATCTAAAACAGCGACTAGATTTCGAATCAATCAATTTCTTGGGCCTTGACAGCGTGCATCATCAAAAACAGCGACTAGATTTCGAATCAATCAATTTCTTGGGCCTTGACAGCGTGCAGCATCTAAAACAATGACTAGATTTCGATTCAATCAATTTCTTGGGCCTTGACAGCGTGCATCATCTAAAACAGCGACTAGATTTCGGATCAATCAATTTCTTGGGCCTTGACAGCGTGCAGCATCTAAAACAGCAACTAGATTTCGAATCAATCAATTTCTTGGGCCTTGACAGCGTGCATCATCTAAAACAGCGATTATATTTCGACTCAATCAATTCCTTGGGCCTTGACAGCGTGCAGCATCTAAAACAGCAACTACATTTCGAATCAATCAATTTGTTGGGCCTTCTCAAAATGTAGCTTGATATCAGTGCTAATTTTTAAATGGATCAAAGTTTTGAAAACTTAATCTTGGCTTGGGATTCAATCCTTCTTCTATTTCCACACAAATTCTAAAATTGTACTTTGAGGCCTATTAGGTATCCATAACTATATACCACCCATACATTGTTGCAAGGTTCGCTCTAAAAACCCAACCTTTTGAAGAGAGTATATTTATAAGTATATTTATAATAAAGTATCTATCCCCAAGCATATTTTATCCACTTTTCCAACAGCTATCTATGTGGTAGAAAGAACTCAATAAGCTTCAAATCTCTCAATTGATAGATTCCAACAAGACACAGAAATAAATCATTCCAACACACTTTCTTGTTTAAACACAACAACTCCTCACTTGAAAAATGTCATCCAGCTTTTTTCTCTTTTTATAAAGGTCACAAACTGGTTTCGGTGGAGACCCGCTGGCGATCTTCCATCAAACTCTTCAGCGATGGCCAAGGCGCCATGTACATATTCATTGTATATAGCATATGTCTAATTATTTTAATATAATCTTAATCATCATTGTATATTATTCATTGTTATTCCATAAAAAGTGCGCACTGTGCACTTTTGCATGTACAGTAGAACTTCCTTGTAAAGGACACCTAATTGCAGAGCCAAAGTGTCCTTTAGTGAGAGGTTTCCTCTTACCGGAGAGTTGCTAAATTGTAAAAGTGGTAATTTTGCAAATAAAAACTATCCTTTGTAGAGAGGTGTCCTCTTACCGGATAGTTTCTAAATTGTAAAACTGGTAATTTTGCAAATAAAAACTATCATTTGTAGAGAGGTGTCCTCTTACTGGATAGTTTCTAAATTGTAAAGCTGGTAATTTTGCAAATAAAAACTATCCTTTGTAGAGAGGTGTCCTCTTACCGGAGAATTTCTAAATTGTAAAACTGGTAATTTTGCAAATAAAAACTATCATTTGTAGAGAGGTGTCCTCTTACTGGATAGTTTCTAAATTGTAAAGCTGGTAATTTTGCAAATAAAAACTGTCCTTCGTAGAGAGGTATCCTCTTACCGGAGAATTTCTAAATTGTAAAACTGGTAATTTTGCAAATAAAAACTGTCCTTTGTAGAGAGGTGTCCGCTAAAGGGAGGTTCTACTGTATTGATAAGATGTCAATGAAATTATGTTAATTGTCATTGTCTATAAAGATACCGAAGCCTAAAAAAAATCTTTCCCCTTCACAAAGGAGTAGTTCCTATATGTCTGCCGCTGAGGCTGTCACAAAATCTGATTTTTACATAACGCCTTACTTTTTCACAAAAATCTTTGAATTAATTTTATTTATAACTTAATAAAATTTTATTATTTTAATACAGTTCAAAATTCTATTAAGTGAAAACTATTACTTGGTTTAAAAATAATAATTTTCTGATATATTTGTAGAAATATTTTTAAAATGTAATACTCACTGGGAATTCAATAAAGCTTTGATATACAGAAATTATATATTTAATAGCTCTATATATAAAAATATAATTGTAGTTTTTCTTGAGTTAAAATATTAAATCAAATGGTTTTTCATGTCAGCTTTATACACCAAATATCAGATCGACTGTGGCATTCGAGTGGCCAAAGTTGGAACTAAAATTGGTTTTGTAATATTTATTATTACGTTTCATGATGTTAAAATGATAAAATATATACAAAAGGGTGATGATACATGCACATGCAAAGAGCAGGTATTAAAAAAAGGTACATAGGAATGCTTTAAGTACAAGAATACAACAACAACAACAACAAAAAGCTTTATTAAGACCTTTTTGTCTTATACAGATCTTATACAGCGACCTGTATATGGTCCTGCAGCGCCGTTCGCCCTGTCATCAGACCCACTGGTGATTCTCCACCAAACTCTGCAGCGCTGGCAGAGGCGCCATATTAATTGTACATAGTGTATACGAGGTGTGTTCAAAAAGTATCGCGACTTTTGAATTTTCGCGGGTTACGTATATTCGAATTTCGATCTTTTTGTGGCTTTATGTTGGTACTCATGTCTCTCACATATGCCGACAAGCTCGGCCATTTTGAATGTTCACTTAATTGTTGACAGCTGCTTTGTTTGCAGGTGTTTTGGATCGTCTTCGATTTTTACCTATTAAAAAAAAATGGATCAAAGAACCTGTATCAAATTTTGTGTGAAAAATGAAATTAAGTGCGCGGATGCATTCCGAATGTTGACTGTGGCATACGGAGAAGCTACCTTGGACCGAAGCAACGTTTATCGGTGGTACAAAATGTTCTCAGAAGGCCGAGAAGATGTGAACGACGAAGAGCGTACCGGATGCCCGAGCACTTCAACAAAAGACGAAAAAATTAATGAAGTGGAGAAAATGATATTGGCCAATCGTCGAATCACCGTTAGAGAAGTTGCTGAGGACCTAAACATATCGATTGGCTCGTGCCATTCGATTTTTATCAATAATTTGGTCATGAGACGGGTCGCCGCGAAATTCGTACCAAAATTGCTCAATTGCGACCAAAAACAGCATCGCATGAACATTGCTAATGATATGTTGGACTCTGTCCGCGACGACCCAAATTTGCTCCAGAGGGTCATAACTGGTGACGAAGCGTGGGTTTATGGTTATGACGTGGAAACCAAAGCTCATTCATCTCAATGGAAGCTGCCGCACGAACCAAGACCGAAAAAAGCGCGCCAAGTTCGGTCGAATGTGAAAGTTTTGCTGACAGTTTTCTTCGATTGCAGGGGCGTGGTGCATCATGAGTTCTTGCCACAGGGTAGAACGGTCAATAAGGAATATTACCTGCAAGTTATGCGCAATTTGCGGGAAGCAATCCGCCAGAAACGCCCGGATTTGTGGAAGAACAAAAATTGGCTTTTGCACCACGATAACGCCCCTGCTCACACATCGTTGCTTGTGCGCGACTTTTTGGCCAAAAACAACACACTAATGATGCCGCAGCCACCGTATTCCCCAGATTTGGCCCCCTGTGACTTTTTCTTGTTTCCTAAACTGAAGAGGCCCATGAACGGACGAAGTTACGCTACGCTTGACGAGATAAAGACGGCATCGAAGGAGGAGCTGAAAAAGATTTTTAAAAATGATTTTTTGAAGTGCTTCGAAGATTGGAAAAACCGTTGGCACAAGTGTATAATATCTCATGGGGATTACTTTGAAGGGGACAAAATAGGTATTCATGAATAAATAAATAATTTTTGAAAAAACACAAAAGTCGCGATACCTTTTGAACACACCTCGTATAATCCATATTATCTTTTTTTTTTTAAATAGTGCAGACTGTGCACTTTGTATGTATTGACAAGATGTCAATAAAATTATTTTAATTGTCAATTTTCCAAGCAGAAGTGTAGAGGATATATGCAGGAAAAACAGTTTATCTTTGCCCGAATCTAATGTTGTTGTTGTTTTTTTTTTTGTCTGTTTGGGGGCCAGGATTTGGTTCAATACCTGACATGAGCAGTAACATTAAAATAATACATCAACGGGTTCCCTTTCCAGCATGAGAGTAAAAGAGATAACCTTGAAGTTATTTGCATAACAAACAAAAGTTTTAGCGCGAAAATTTACATATCTAGTAATCACAGAAGTTTCTCTCAACTTCATAATCTTCGTAGAGAATATATAAATTATAGACCAATGGTAGGGTACCTACAAGAAGGCAATCCAAGTATCAGCACAAAAAGTTAAATAAGTTTAAAATATTTACTTATCGGGAGAAGTACAAGAATAATGATATATATATTTTTAAATTACATTTGAATATGATAAAATTGATTGTAAATCATATCTCTCTAATTGCGCGAATCATATATATATTAAAATTTGCATAACTTAGATTTCACTGTTTTCCTCTATTGAAATCTAAGTTATGCAAATTTTAATATATATATATGATTCGTGCAATATATATAAAGTATTCTTGTACTTATATATGGGCTCGAAAATTATACACTTTGTTTAATAGCCCGTATAAAACCATATTCTCTCGATACCAATAAAATCTATCTCTATAGGCACTAAAGGCCACACATTCGATGTCTTGCACTCCGTTACCACACAGAAACCACAGCGGTGCGCTAATAGGTCAGCTTCCACTCGAGTTGCGCTGAAGTCCTGGAAGTTGACAAAGTCGCTGCCAGCTGTTAGTCGCCAGCTGCCAAGGTTCTCAGGAGCCAACGACCGATGATGTCCTTAATTAACGCCACAGACGTGATATGGTTTATATGGCCCCATTCTAAAACCCAACCTTGGAAACCTCTTTAGAGAATGAGGGCATCAAACTAACTTCGGCAGGCCATGGGAAGTTCCATAGGGAGCAAAGTCCGCAAGTCCATCGCATGGCGTAGTTACATGTCCCCAAGTACACACGGTACAGACCATGGGATTCTTGGTGTGGATAGAGATTTGCGATAACTTGTACTGTAAGTGCATCGCGTGTAGTAGTTCGAATTTTGCGTTTACAAGAGATAACTCGTTATGTTACTTGCATTTATTGCTGAGGTTGAATTTGTCCAATAATCGGTGGCCGTTGAAGCAACATCTTAGATCATCGATTCTTCTAGAGTATCGTATGAAAGCTAGGCAGAAATGACTTTAGAGAGTGATGGGATAGTAGACAGGATCTCATTTGTAGTTATGGGATTGTTGTTCTTTTCTTACAAAGCCGTGAACCTGTATGTGTAGACCAAAGTATAACCCACTGATTCCCAAAGTGGATGGTACTGCTGCCAAGTAGGGGCTGAAGACCTCTAGGGGGTACAAGTGAGTTCGGAAACATTTGTGGGACGTTCCAGCATTCTAGGGGGTCGGTCGTTCTTTATCAACATACTGCTAACATTTGGAAGTTTTCTCCATTATGTTACTCCGGCATACATTTCACAGTCTTTACACATGGGGCTAGGCTTAATCAAAATCGGTATAACAATAACTTTGTTCAAGTTGGCCACTACCTTTTCAAATAATTTATCTGGCACAGTGATATATAATTGGTTTCTATTTACATTGAGGAAATATCAAACTGCTTGAACGGGAGGAGGCATTACAAAATGTATTCCTTGCAAAGTGGGTGGTGGCCAGGAGAAAGTCAAGTCCACATTCACCAACGAACGTAAGTGAACAAACCCTGGCATGCTTTAGGTGTAAATTCTGCTTCTACATGTGTATGGACAAACTGTGCCTCATGTGATCACTGTTATTTCTGCAATGTTGGTCTGATGAAAAATTAGATTAGCTCTATGAATTGGTAATTTTCCCGAAGCTAGATGATGTTTCCTGGATTGTCTCAAAGATCCCAGGTTATCTTGGATACAATCAAGAGAATCTGGCGCTAGTGTTGTTGTTCTTCTTTTTTCTTATCTCCACTCAATCATTTGTAGAGCTTGAGACTTTTGATGCTTTGGGTGAAGTAGATGTGTCTGCCTCTTGGTCATTAAGACTGGGAGCACTACTCAGTAGCAGGCCGACTTAGCTCCAAAATAAATGGCCACCTCTGACATGTAGAACAGGCGTCATGTGCAGTCGGTCCTAACATGGAATACAAATGCTGCTCATCCTGTATTCCTGGATTAGGAGCCCTTACAGGGTACTATCAGCCGGGCCAGCTGAGCCCAGGTTTTTTAGTGAGCTTGTTACTGCTCCCCCTCCTCCTTTTTCATCTGGGTTTGGGACCGGCAAAGGCTAGCATTGTTGATGTTAGGAATGCCACCTGTAAATTTGAGGTGTATCCAGTCTTTAATCTAGAAATTGATGACTGTTTTTCTCTATAAAGAGTTCACCTCTCCTGTCAAAATAATTGCCTAAAATAAGTTCCATCTATTTTCTGTCTCCCCAAACTAGCGAACTTGGGTCAGTGATAAAGCTACAACACCAGCTTTGGAAAATTCAGAACACCTACCTGGAGACCATGGTTTTGGGCTAATGGCCCATGTCAGTCCAGGACAGGCTTTGATTTCATGAGATCCACTGATTAACTGAAATCTTCAGAATTTGTCAAAGAGGTGTTTAGCTGGCAAAGTGTATAGTATGTCCATTAACTTCTGATCTAAGGGAAGAAAACCAACTTTACCTGACTAATACAAAACAAGTTGCTTGCAATAAAGACCAATACATTAAGTTTAATAGATTCTGCAGGATGTATATTTCAAGACGAAAGTGCTGACTGTACATATTTCAAGCTACTATTTCTAATTACTATATACAAAATTTGACATCGAACGTTTAATTTTTATGATTCCTAATGTTCAATTGTGTTAATTGTATATAATTTAAGATATACATGCAATTATCCTAATTGGTGTGTCTCTCCCAACTGTTAAATAAATAAATGTGGTCAATTCTATGGTCAAAATGGGGAGGAAATTGAGCTATAGACGCCAAAACTAAGCTCCATTTTAGAGTCTATTTTAGTTGGAGAGGTGACCTTTCTCTTAAGGATCAATATCCTCAGGGACAAAATTTTTATCTATATGTTTTTCAAATGTATGTATACATATAAAAAAAAAGAGAGAACACACAATATTTAAAAGTTTTAAAAAAATTATATTTTCCTTAGAATTAATCACAAATAGTAAATATTACCTCTAATTTCTTACATAGGTTAGGATCAAAAAGTGGTTACAAAAAAAAATTGTCACCAAAAACATAATAAAAGAAAGAAAAAATTGTAGTAAACACAAGTTCATATATATATAGGTATTTTCACCAAATGTTGGTTCCTAATTGAAAAGCTGTGTAATACATGGAATGATAGGATGAAGAAAAATTCTTACTAAAAAAACCCACAGTGAGATAAATAAGAGACATAATATTGAAATATTAAAAAAAAATAACAACAAAGAACGAGGAAAAAAAACTCTGTCCAACCAATATACCATCTTGTTGAAATTCCAAGTCCACACATGTATAATATGGACTAGTCCAAAAGACCAAATGCAAATAGATAAACAAAGTACATGCAGAAAAACAAACAGCTCAAAAATATTTAAGAAAAGAAAAAGGTATCTCCTTATCATGCAACAGAAAGCTAAGGAGATGCCTTTTTATTTTCTTTATTTATGAACCTTATCCCAGTACAATATCACATTTGTACTATTTTTCAAAAGTATTTGTTGTTGTTGTTTCTTATCCCCTTGTGTAAATATTACACCAATTCCATGAGTCCATGCTCCTCAAGCTATTTGATGATAAGCAGCGGCCTCTCCCAAAAGTCCTGTTTAGTGCATCTAATACAAGTATCTGGTATACATAAATGAAAAAGTTTCATATTTGCATATCGGATCCTTTACCCTTTTACATTTATTGCAAAATTTCTCTTACTAAATACTAATTTTTTTTTTCAAAATAGATTTTTCTTGGGCATTATGTTTCTGTTGTTGTTTCTTATTCCCTTGTGTAAAGATTACACGGATTCCATAAGTTCCATTATGTTTCTAAAGAAGATGGTTCAACTAAGCCAACTTTTAAGTTACATTCATCTTTCATCATGAAAAGAATAGAGAATTAACAAGATGGTATATAAAGGACAGATAGTGTGTGACATTTTAGTAACAGCATTGTTACCATCTTCAGACAAAAGTACTAAATGAGAAATTTTACCACAGCATGTTTTAAATAGTTATCAAGCTTAAAACATGCTGTGGTAAAATTTCTAATTCAGTACTTTTGTCTGAAGATGGTTGTTGTTGTTTCTTATCCCCTTGTGTAAAGATTACACAAATTCCATGAGTTCATGCTCCTCGAGCTGTTTTATGATGAGCAGCGGCCTCTCCCAAAAGGTCTTGTTTAGTGCATCTAATGCAAGCCAAAATGTGTTCTGGAGCTGCAGGTACCAAGCTACAATGAAGATGGTAACAACGCTGTTACCAAAACATCACACACTATTTATTTATTTGGATTTGGTCTTATTACCTTGTGTTTATAAAGGACAGAGTTTTTAATTATGATAATACAAGTTTTTTAGCTTTTTTGTTTTAAAACCCCGCAAAAAAAAGTATAAGAAATCAGAGATTCAAAACAACTGGGAGGTACACAAGAGTGAGAAGGTAGATTAAAAAAAAACTAAGAACAAAAAACAAACCATTTTTTACTTTGAAAATTTCGATGTGCAAACCTATTCTATCTGTTCAGATACTAAAAAAAAAACTCATTCTTTGATCCCATCAAAACTCAAACCTAACATCCTATGATTAAAAGAGAGAAAAAAATTAAACATTAATAAAAACAAATATATTAAACCCATTTTACATATATATATATATATAAATAATAACTCTATAGACACACATAAATATAAAAAAAAATTAAACAAAAAAACATTAATAGAAATTAATAAATTAAAACATTTTAAAAGAGATATATAGAGAATTTGTAAATATTAATCATATTCTTTTTAATAAATAAATAAATAATAGAAAAAAAACACAATAAAAAAACAATTATTTTTCATATATAAAGGCATTTTTTAATATATAGTTTTATATTTTATAAAAATAGATGCTATTATATAATATTGCAAATTTTACCTTTTTATAAGTATGTATATATATATATGTATGTAAATATATAGAATTTGTCTATCCTTTCTTCACAAATAATAAGCTCCAAAAATAAATAAATAGAGAAGTCACTTCTAGATAGAATAAATTGGCCATTAAGACAAGACTAATAAAATGAAGAGGTTAATAAGAGAAGGTACACAAACAATCCTATTGTCACATTCCTTACTAGGGAAAAAAGAAGAAATGTGAAGAAAGTATCAGTTTATCATTCAATAGAAACATGCTGATGGTATGTTTGCACCTTTTCACCACTGCCTTATCTATAACAGAATATTTATCATTGAATACTTCCAATTTTATAAATAATAAACAAAAAAGCTTCTGGGGGTGAGTTTCTTATTTTATTGTATATTCATCTCAAGCTTTCAGGTTGTAGATCGATCATGAAATATGTGGTGTAGCTGGAGACTCGCTGGTGATTCTCCACCAAACTCTGCAGCGGTGGTAGAGGCGCCATGTACATTGTACATAGTTGTGTATATCTAATTATTATTTTGTTGTTGTTGTTGTTTCTTATCCCCTTGTGTAAAGATTACACGAATTCCATGAGTTCATGCTCCTCGAGCTGTTTTATGATAAGCAGCGGCCTCTCCCAAAGGTCCTGTTTAGTGCATCTAATGCAAGCTAAAATGTGTTCTGGAGCTGCAGGTGCCAAGCTACATTTTGGGCAAGGGGGGTAGATTTTGTTGTTATTTTTTATCTTCAATGGCTTGAGATGGCCTGTTCTAAATCTTGTTAGTGTTGTTTGATACTAGGTTCACTCTACTGTACCAACTGTTCTTATCAATTATCATTTTGAAACAATAGTACAGACTGTACAATTTTGCATGTATTGATTTGTCAATAAAATTATGTTGTCAAACTATCACAAACCCAAGAGTATACCATATTCTCCTGTAGAGAGAAAGAATTAGTTTTTTTTTTTTTTTTGCTTATTCCTAGTACACGTGGTACAGGCCATGATAATCATGGTGGGTAGTAGTAGGCGACTGCTTTTACTGTAAGTGCACCACATGTCTACACATGTGAAAAGCAGTTCGACTTTGCACTTACAAATGCCAGAGCCCCGTTTGGTTACTTGCACTCGCTGGTGGGGTTGGACTTTTGCAAGAATCGGGGGCCATTGGAGCATTTTTTTTTTAACAGAAAAAAGTGTCCAATGCGGGAATCGAACCCGGGTCCTAGTGGTCTAAAACCAAACGGTTTAACCAGCCTTCCACCGACCCCCCTGAAAGAATTAGTGAAACCCGAAAGCTTGAGATGAATAGAAAATAAGAAACTCACCCTCTCAGAACAACCCATTTTGTTTATTATTTATAAGTATTGCTGAGAATTTTACTTTTCTGAACCTCCAATTTTACAAGTCTGCGTCAAAAATAAGGTTTACAAGTTGGAGATGAAAAGAATCAAGAAGAGCTTCTACTGCCCCCCATAATTTATAATCTGTGTTACTAACAATTCTGTATATACAAGCATTTGTATCATGTGTGCATAAACTTCTTCATTTCTTGTTCCATATATATATTGTCTGTTATCCAGCGTTTTTCTGTCATCTAAGAAGAATCTTCTATTAAGACCTTTGTGTCTTAATAAAGTTTTGTATGTGTTGTTGCACTATCTATAGAAATAAATGTGGCAAAATTCATTCTCCACATATCTGCCTAAAACCTTTCTCTTCAAGGAAAGCCAATCAACCAGGCATGTGTGTTCAGGTGGTTGGCCTTTATCAGTGGAGTGTACCTCAATGATCAATCATTATAGCTTCCTGACAAACCAATGAAGGTATTTAATGTCAAAAGTATATAAATGCTCTTAAAATGACAAAATATTATTTTTATCAGCATTTTTTAAAGCCTAGATCATAAAGAAAAAACAAGGATAATATTTTCTTATCTATAATTTAGTAGAAAAAAAAACTCATTTAACACAATGAGAAACTTGCCTAGGCATTATTTTATAAATACCATAACCCATGAAAAATAATGAGTATAAAAATGAGTTAGTATAATAATTATTAATTACGTTTAATAGCACCATATAAATTCCCTAACTATAAAATATATATAAATATCAGGTATAATATGGGGCTTGACATCTGGCAACTTATAGAAGAGATGAACCTCCTATTTTTATATTTGAACAATAATAATGATAATAGTAAATAACAAAATAAAGAAAGAATTTAAAGATTCTCAAAATCATCAAATTAGGTCAGTGCAATAGTAAGTCTCTTGATTTAAAGAGATTTAAAGAAGGAGGTTAAAAAAAAGTTTTAAAAAATGCATTTTAGAAATGTATGAGAATGCCAGCGTTTGTACTCCATGTTAGGAGCGGCTGCACATGGCATCTGTTCCTCATGTCAGAGGCGGCCATTTCTTTTGGAGCTAAGTCGGCCTGCCACTGAGTAGTGCTCCCAGTCTTAATGACAAAGGCAGACGCATTCTACTTCACCCAGTCATGATGGTTGTCAAATACCATCAAGGGTCACAACTTGATACCCTAATGATTGAGTGGAGATAAAAAAGAAGAAGAAGAAAATGAGAATGCCAAAGGAAAATTTATAACAAAAAATAAATAAATATCACATTATATAGTACAGTAGAACCTCCATGAGAGGACACTCACGTTAAAGGACACCACTCTATAAAGGACAGTTTTCATTTGTTAAATTACCATTTTTACTATTTAGCAACTCTCTGATAAGAGGATACCTCTCCCTAAAGGACACTTTGGCTCTGTAATTAGGTATCCTTTACAGGTAGGTTCTACTGACCATCAAAAAAGTAAAATGAGAAAAGATGCTGAAAATAAATACAGAACACTGAGACATCACCCAAAAAAACATGGCTATACCTGGAGGTGATATAAAGGATTAAATCAGGTTTCTTTTAACTTCAAAAAATAGGAATGGCCAGCTTATCCTAATATATCAAAGTTATAAATAACAAAATAGAGATTTGTTAATCATACCTGGATTCTATAACAAAAATTACTAGAGGAATTGTTGTTGCATTTTCAGTAAAAAATATATATATCTAAATGATAAAAACAACAAAATGAAGATATAGAATTTTCAATTAGCAAGGGAAAAAAAACCATTGTTAAGAGAAAGAAATTGTGATATATACAATAGAACCTCCAATGAGAGAGAGAGAGACCTTCCAAAACAACAATATATATTGATAAGTCTCTCTTAGACAATCAATGGATCTGGTCAAAAGTCATTTTTTATTTTACAAAACTCATAGAAGGTTTTTTTCTAAACATATACAGTAGAACCTCCATGAGCAAACACTCGCGCTGGAGGACACCTCTCTATAAAGGACAGTTTTCATTTGCAAAAATTATCCTTCTTTACTATTTAGCAACTCTCCGGAAAGAGGAAATCTCTCTCTGAAGGACACTTTGGCTCTGCAATTAGGTATCCTTTACAGGGAAGTTCTACTGTATATATATTTTAATATTACTATAGAAGGAATTTCAAAATATCAAGGTAAAAGTGACCTTTGGTCTCTTCTTAGCTATTTTATTTCTTTGAAAAGTTTTGAGATTTTACATAGAGTCGATTCTTATTTTTAAAAAACCAACTGAATTTTAAAACCCAAGATTTTGGTGTGGCTGAAGGGCAATACAATTCTAGAATGATAAATGATATCGGGGAAATATAAAACCATAATTGGATTTAAGACCAGACATTTCTTACATTGTATAAATAAACAAACTGTTAAAAAAATATAAAATTATTATTCTATATACTCTTGAGAGAGCATATATTATTTTTTTTTACAATATATATGAGATAGATTTTCAACATGGCAGGTTTTCAAGCTTAACTCTCAGCTAAGAAAGTTTGACAAAGGGTGTCTTGAAAAATTCTAACTCTAGAAAGAGTAAAGATGGGGAAGAAAAAAAGTCTGGAAAAAAATCTCTATTATACATCTTTTTCTCTGTGTTAAAATTTTATAATAATCTTTCTTTCTATAATACAACAAGTATATATACAGGGGAAATATGCAATTCAGTTTGTTTTCATATAGATTTGCATAAGTGAGAATATATATATATAATTTCTTGTGGATCTGGAGGTCTTTTTTTAGAATGAAAGAAAAAAGGAGATGAGAAGAAATAAAGAGGATGAAGAAGAAGACACTAGTCCTATAAGAAAGCATCAAAGAAAGGAGAGCCGGCAGTAAGAGTGTTATTGAGGAGATGATCAAAGGAGAGAGAAAGAGGATGATGAGGTTGTCTACCAATCCAAAACCTATCTCTTTAGGATACAACTCTAAATAAGAGTGGATTGAAATACCATTTATTCTAAGAAATAATAACTCAAAAAGCAAAGTCTTTTATCAAAAAACGTTTTTGAAAATACAAAGTGTATTTGCTTTTTGCTGCTAAGGTAGAGTGTGGCTAATTTTGTAGACTTTCCTATTTATGCTGTATGGAAGAGGTCCCAACTTTCAGAAACCCCTATGTTTGTTTACCTTAGCAACATGATCCCAAGTACAGTTCATATTTTCTAAATGTTTTTGATAAAGCTATTTGCTTTTTTTTGCAAAATAATAATAATTTCTTAGACTAAAGAGAACATTTCAATCCGAAATAAGCCTTGTATTTACATTTTTATATATGGCTTGCTCCATCTCTATTGGTATACTCTGTGACAGCATTGTTACCACCATACTTTCAGGCTGAAATGCTTTAACAAAAAGGGGAAAATGTATCGCCACAACTTTTTTTTTTCAATAAAAGAAGAGTTACAGAAGCTTTCTAACTCTGTCTTTGCCGGTCCCAAGCCCGGATGAAATAGGAGGAGACTGAGCATTAACAAGTTTGTTAAAAAAAATCTGGGCTCAGCTGGCCCGGCTGATAGTACCCTGTAAGGGCTTCTGATCCAGGGATCAGAATGAGCAGCGTCTGTACTCCATGTTAGAAGCGGCTGCACATGGTGTCTGTTCCTCATGTCAGAGGCGGCCATTTCATATTGGAGCTAAGTTGGCCTGTTACTGAGTAGTGCTCCCAGTCTTAATGACAAGAGCAGATGCATTCTACTTCACCCAATCATGATAGCTGTCAAATCTCCCAATCTGACAAACCCTTCATTAGCTTGAGATGTACATAATTGCAAAATAAATAAACAAAAAAATATATTTTTTAAAGTTCCAGCAATAAATTTTCACCCTTTTTGTCAAAAAAATCCACAATCCTTTTGGATCCTTATAGACTAGTAGCATGATTGTTACAATCTTACATTACATTGAGAGTGTGAGAGATTGGTTATTTGGTCTTTTCTACTGGCGACTTCTTCCTGAGCAGCACTAGAGAATGACAGGGATGGTGGCAGTGTAGAGGGAGGAAGACTGGCAGTACGGACTATCACAATGGACCATTGAGCAGCGGCTAGGACTAGCTGGTATTTCAATCTCCAGGTAAAGAGGAACAACAAGCAACTCACTCTCTTCTCTTTTACCAAAATGTAACAAGACCTAAAAGCATCACCTGTTATCATGTAACTGAATAAACATATTTACTAATGACTGGCACCATCTATCAGAATATCAACTATACACCATCCAAAAGAGGATCCTTCTCTCATTGGATGGTGGGATAGAAAGATGGTCAGAATGGCAGCCACCAATGGGAAAATTCCCACTGTAGTTGGAGCAATGACAGAAAGAGAACCATAATTTAAAACTAGGGTCTATATAATATTAGTTTTTTAGTAGCGGTGCGGCTAAAATACAGCATTGTGGAGAATTATTCATCTGAGAATCTGTGCATCTGCACTGAGAAGGCAGTTTTGATGTATTTTAAATGAGGGAGTTTCTCTTTTTTTGGACATATGAGTAAACAAGATGGATTACTATAGAAATGAATTAACATTTGTGCATCATCTTTGTATTAAATCTTGTCACACTTTGACACAGCCATTCTACAATACCAAGACATACAACTAACACAAAAAGGGATTTCCATTGGAATGGATTGAGCTACCTAGAGTAAAAGAGGACCCTTGATTCTTAAAGGAATGGTCAGGACACCAAAGATTGGTAGTAATGAGATACCAGTAGTTACTGTAATGGTTGATTACATGAGAGATTGGCCGTTACAAATGTAGCAGCACCATGCTTGTCCTGGCAACTTAATTTCAATCTCTCCTTTTGGTTTCAACAGTTAATAAGGCCAAAACCTATATATCACACATATTCTCTAATTCAATACTTACTATTATTCAGTATATCCTTTATTTTGGTGTTTAGTTGAGCTAATATGATACTACTGTTGAAGGGCTAATAAAAGTCCACACAGAAAGCTTAGGAAAATAAAAACTTATATTAAAAAAAACTTAGCCCTGTAAGCATATTATTTATTTTATTAACCTATTATTCCATCTTTTTTAAAAATCCTTACCAAAATTATTTTTTTATTGCCAACTATAATTCACAATCTTTGGTTAAAAGAGAAAATCAGTCAGGATATTAAAAAAAAAAAAAAAGATAATAAAATAAAATAATAATATAAAGCTCAAAAATTGCAGTAAAGCTTTTTATCACTTTTTATATGTGAATCTCATACCAAGAAAAGTTACTAAGTAAAATTCACATATAGATTTGTGATTACACAAACATTCCAAATTAGGAATGAGTGTCCTGACCCGAAGAGAAAGTTTCTCCCACAAATCAAAACTATCATGGGAGGAATAAATTACACAAAACTAATCAAGAAACTTGCAAATATCAATGAGTAAAATTACACCCCATTTAAAAGATCTTGCTGACATTGGAAAGCTGTTAAGAAAGTGAAGACTGTGGACTCATCAATATGAATATATTGCCTAACATTAAAACCTACACTTGGAAGCCTCGAGACACAATATGTAAATACCTTTTTATGCAAATATACCTAAGTTACATAAAACGATCTTGTCTCCAGAGATGATTAGCACATCAGGGGGTAGTGAGAGATATTTTTGGAATGATTGGAATGGAAGAATGTCTGGAAGAGGATTTGGAAGAGAGATAAAGATATAAATGGAAGGTTTTGAATGAGAAATAAAAATTATCACTTGTAGTGATTGAGATCAATGCATATGTTTACATAATCACGTTTTAGTTTGCTGAAGAAGGACTTGCCCAAAATCTTTTTTAATCAAGTAAATAAAAAGAGTTGTGGCATTTTATGCCTTTTTCTAATTTACATAATTGTTTATGTAAATGTATATGCAGCACCATTGTGACAAAGAGAGAAGTTGGAACTTGCACTCACACACCTCAGATGTATTGGGAGGAGGAGGGGGAGCAGTAACAAGCTCAGTAAAAAACCTGGGCTCAGCTGGTCCAGCTGATAGCACCCTGTAAGGGCTCCTAATCCAGGGATACAGGATGAGCAGCGTTTGTACTCCATGTTAGGAGTGGCAGCACATGGCGTCTGTTCCTCATGTCAGAGGTGGCCATTTCTTTTGGAGCTAAGTCGGCCTGCCACTGAGTAGTGCTCCCAGTCTTAATGACAAAGGCAGATGCATTATACTTCACCCAGTGTGGAGATAAGAAAGAAGAAGATGTATTGGAAGAAAGATGGAAGAACCAATGTAACAGGAAATAAGAGAGCAAACAGCTATTTCAGTCAATTTCACATACACAGAGTGGAAGAATGATTCTCTTATAAGGTTTGATAACCATTTAAATTAGTTTCTGGGAATCATGTTGGCAGGTTCTTTTTTTTTTTTTTTTTAGAAGAACAACACCATTGTTTATATGGAAAGCCTTTTCAATATCACTTGTATCTCTTAAAAGACACTAACAAGTACTTTTTTTGAAGAAAATAAATGTGAGCGTCATTTCTTTTATTATAAACAAACGCAAAACAAGCCGAGCTTTTGGAGTAGTCTCGTTAATCTGAAGCTAAGAAAGATATCATGAGACTGAGTAGCTATTATTTGATAAATTCATTTTAACATATTGCTTTGGAGACTTGTTGATTAAAAATCAAAGGAATGTTATATAGGAACTCAAAAAAACCAAGAAGATATAAGGCAAGAGAAAGGCATTGAATAGATGATGATGGTGAAGATGATGATGAGTTTGCACCATAGATTTTAAGAGAGTGTTAAGAGACCAATATGAAAAAAAGGTCTCAATAATAATCATAAATTTTTTTTTTTTTTAATTCCTCTTTAAAAAATTGTACTATAAGTGTCACAAGGTAATAAGACCATATCAAAATAGATAAATAATGTGTAATATTTCGGTAACAATGTTACCTACTATACAGCATCACACACTATTTATTTATTTAGATTTGGTCTTATTACCTCTTGTGTTTCTAAATTCTATAATCCAAATTTTATCATATCATAATAAAAGTGTGTTCCTGTTAAAAATTACTTTTTAAAACTTCTCCTATACATCATTAGAGAGGAAGGGAGAGAGAAAACGTCCCTAAATTTCATTTTTAAAACAAGGTAATAAGACCAACACACTACTTATTTATTTGGATTTGGTCTTATCACCTTGTTTTATAATCTATAATCCAAATTGTGCCTTATTCATTTTTAAAAATTATTCTTTTTTCCAAAAACCCCTACAAGAATATGTACATTCAATTGTTTTCCTATCAGAATAAATGCAATGGCAAGAACCCTCTGGTAGTTAGTATAAGATCATTTTAAAGGAGAGAGGCCATTATGTAGAGAGAGAGAAAGTCTGGAACAAAAGTCCAGGTTGCTGTGATGGAATTTGGTTAACAAGTGCAATATCCTCTCCATCAACAACAGTGAAATCTACGGCTGGAGAAAGAAAGTCATATTTTCAAACAGCTGGAGGAAGAGCTTGTTTCACTGGCAACAACAACATCAAAATGGAAAGCTGTCTTTCTAAAGAAAAGAAACAAAAGCACAAAACTTCTGTATTCCAGATTGTAATATTGGATGAGATTCTAGCTGACATGTCCAAATATGAGGGGAAAAGCGAGGAATTTGCTTCATTTCACTGTAACATCAAAATGGAAAGCTGTCTTTCTAAAGAAAAGAAACAAAAGCACAAAACTTCTGTATTCCAGATTGTAATATTGGATGAGATTCTAGCTGACATGTCCAAAATGAGGGGAAAAGAGAGGGATTTGCTTCATTTCACTGTAACATCAAAATGGAAAGCTGTCTTTCTAATGAAAAGAAACAAAAGCATAGAAACTTTTGTAATCCAGATTGTTATATCGGATGAGATTCTAGCTGACATGTCCAATATGAGGGGAAAGGGAAGAGTTGTCTTCATTTCACTGGCAGCAACATCAAAATGGAAAGCTGTTGCCTTCTAAAGAAACAAATGGAGTGGCCCACCACTATGGGGCAGTGATACTGTAAGAGGCACTTGTGAGCTAGGAGGGAGTGACCCAGGAAGCAGGAACCCAGCGCGGACCGCTGTCTACCTGGTCTACAATGGCAGCCAGTTCTCGTAGAGCTGGCCCCAGCTGGTAGTTGCTTACTACGGCATCAAACATGTGGCCGTAGAGGTACTCCAGCTTCTGGCTCTCATACACTATCTCCTCAAACTCCTCATCCTGCACACAATATGCCTTTATTCTTATACTATTGACAACTTTGAGGAATTCTTTTTTTTTTGGCTTATCCCTAGTACATGTGGTACAGGCCATGATAATTATGGTGGGTAGAAGTTGGCGACTGATTTTACTGTAAGTGCACCATATGTCTACACATGTGAAAAGCATTTCGACTTTGCACTTACAAATGTGCCAGAACCCCGTTTGGTTACTTGCACTCGCTGGTGGGGTTGGACTTTTGCAAGAAACAAGGGCCTTTTGGAGCATTTTTTTTTTTTTAAATAAGAAAAAAAGTGCCCAATGTGGGAATCGAACCCGGGTCGTAGCTATCAAAAACCAACAGTTTAGACCATCTTTCTATCGACCCCCTTTGAGGAATTCTTGGCAGGCTAAACATATGAAGCCACTGGGAGGATTCACCCCTGATAAACCAGGCCCAAAATATTTTTCCATTGTAGTAAGGGACATAAAAATTTATTTGACAAAAAAAATATATGTGAAAAATAGTACAAAAGTGAAATTGTACTGGGATCAGTGGATGAATAAAGAAAAAAGGCATCTCCTGATTATGCTACTAAAAGTTACTGATAGCTTGTGCATGTGTCAGAATAAATATCCACCAATCGTTGATTTTTAATTATTCTAGAATTGGTCAAAAAAAAAAAAATTTTAAACCCTTTCTTTATTAACCAAGAAAACCTAACCACATAAGCGTTTCAGGCTGTTGGCTCTTATCAGCATAGTGCAAGCTGTACCTCAAGAACCAAAAAAGCTGGTCTTTGGGGCATCCTGAAAAATCATGAAACAGGTGTTTAGGCCAGAAGTGCATTAGAATGCCAAACTATATTAAAAAATAGTACAAAAGTGAAATTTTACTGTAATCAGGTGGATGAATTAAGAAAAAAAGGGCATCTCCTGATGGCATGGGCCATCTGTCAGAATAAATATCAACAAATCGTTGGTTTTTAATTATTCCAGAATTGGCCAAATACCCTTTCTTCATTAATCAACTAAAGCTAACCACGTCATTAATAAAAAAAATGGATATTTTGCCAATTCTGAAATAATTAAAAAAATCAACGATTAGTTAATATTTATTTTGACAGATGGCGCAAGCCATCAGCAACTTTTAAGTTGAATGATCAAGAGATGCCTTTTTCTTAAAAGAAAAAAAATTTTTTTTGACATTTACTTAAAGTTGGGATGTTAAAACCTTTATAGTTTGTTCTTGCCTGAAATAAATTGTTGTCTCCTGAAGTTTTTGTCTTCCCTAATTTACCCAGCATCTCCACCAAAATGCCACGTGGAAAATTAGGGAAGACCAACTTCGGGATGAGACAACAATTAATTGGCAAGCACAAACTATGAATGGTAAACAAAAGATAAGCCACGAGGGAAATTTACAGAGTAGCAAAATATAAACATAAAAATGACTACTCTGTTAATAAAATTAATAAGTACTTTGTTACAATATTGATCACATCACTTTACATAAATGGATAAAATAGATGAGTGTATAGGTGAAGTAGAATAAAGAGTATATAAAGAGCACCAAGAGGAAACAGACTACTCACTGTGAAGCCTCTAGAACAGTGTTCATCAAAGGTGGACCTGGCATGGGCTTCTGTCCTTGAGTCTTTGAGCAGCTCAAATGGTGGAGCTTTGATTAAGATCATAAAAGGCTTGATGTCTGGATGGCGGAGCTTTTTTAGAGCCTAAAACATCCACAATTTCTCAACGCAATGTTTTACTTGAAGAGAATATAGGAGGTTAATCAAATCAATTTGTTTTAAGCATACATATTTTATTAAGAAGTGAATAATTTTGTAAAATATCAACATATATAGTCACGACCGTCTTTCCTCAATTCCTCATCGCTGTCACGGATGCGCGCGCATCATCATTATGATCATTATCTTCTATAGAAGCTTCTATCTTTATAATTATGTATATTTACAAAAAGTCAATTCGCTCGCGCCTCTAGCGGTGAAAATGAGGGGTAATACCAGCTGACCTAATGTACATGTAAAGTTTGGAGCGGGACGTTTCACAAGAGTGACATCCACGGCTCCAATTTATAATTGTAACAAATAGTATTGGAATAAAAACATTCAATCGGGTAAAACATGGGCGTTGCCCGGGTCATTCGTCTAGTAACATTTATAAAGGCATGTATGTATTAGATAGAATGACAGAGAGCTTTAAGGCTACAGTAGCACCAACTTCCCATTAAGAGATCCTAGGCAAAAACATGGAAACTCCAGATCTTTCCTGGAGGTGGTTGGTCCTTCATTGGAGGTTGGATAAGATGAGGCCAAATCATTTTTGATTTTATAAAGGTGCTCACTCAGGAAAGGCTTTAATGTAACCCAATCCAGAAAGAGAAGTTCAATTTTATTCCACCAAAGAAATATATTGTTATGACAATGAGAGAAAGAAAGATTCGACAATGTCGTGATGGTAGACGAGGCCTAGGTTCATGCTTAGCAGTGAAGACTGTTGAAACCAAACAAGGCTTGGGAGAGAGCAGTCGCACATGACGGCAGTCTGCAAGGTGTGCTAGTCAAGAACAACAGCTGCTCACTATTTCAAAATTGGTTGCCAAACATTGACAGTCATATGGGAGACAATAGAATGGCAAGTTCCGTGTGACTTCCCATATTCAAAACATCTGGGCAGTAATTCCTAGGGCCTTTGATGAGCCCACAGCTATATACAGGACATTATCAACTTGGTGAATTGGCATCTACTTTTATGCTGCAATTAAAAGTCTGTTATTTGATAGTCAAAGGTTGTTTCTTATCCCCTTGTTTGTTTCATGAGTCCATGCTCCTTGAACTGTTTGATGATAAGCAGTGGCCTCTCCTAAAGCTTGTATTTAGTGCATTTAAGGCAAGCCAAAATGTGTTCTGGAGTTGCAGGTGCCAAGCTACATTTTGGGCAAGTGGTGTAAATTTTGTTGTTACAATAAAACCCCTCTATACTGAAGCTCAATGGGACTAAACCTTTTGTTCACTATAGCCATGGTTCGTTATAGCTCACTGTATTATAAAATGGAGATTATTTCAGGTTCATTATAAGGGAAGGTTGGCTATATCCCAGGTTTATCTTAATGGGTTTTTACTGTATTTTCAATCTTCAATTGCTTGAGATAGCCTGTTCTAAATGGCAGCCAAAGGTCAATCAGTGAAACTCAGGAATGTTAACTACCTGAGGGTGTGGGGCCATAAGGCAGACTTGCCCCGCTGCCACAATCTGCTCGATGGTGTCCAGGCAGGTACCGTACAGGTGCCCCTGGTACTCCCCCAGCTCCACAAAGCGGGGCCTGTGAGCCTCCATGAAAGCCCTGGAGGCGAAGTAGTAGTCATGGCCGTCAACCTCCCAGGGCCGGGGAGGCCGGCTGGTGTGGGCCACAGGACTACGGTACAGGCCGGGGTCCAGCTGGCAGAGCCTCCGTCTCAGCTCATTGCGGCCTATCCCAGGGGCCCCTACAGCACATACCTCACTATGATACTGATCCCTCAGAGAACTTTATGAAGTCTTGCTGATCCCTAGCTGCCATAGACAAGTAGATATTAAAAGAGGGATATTTATGCCTTGGTAAAGTGACAAGTGTCCTACTCATCAGAATATTGTAAATAAAGTATGACGATATTAAAATCTAGAAGGTGGATCTTTTAATAGATAAGCGCATGTTCTACAAATTGTAATATATTAAGAAAGAGAGAGAAGGTTTTTGTAGAGGTCAACTTTATATATAAATCTATTCTGAATCACATGGACCTGTTGTTATAACTATGGTTGAAACAATTGGAACTTGAAACTTGGGACTTGTGGTGGTATAACCAAATTGGTATAATAAAAGAGGTTGCACTGTATGAACAGTGCCCAATTTCAAAGCATTAAAGGGGAGTATTGGGGTGTGGGAACTACAATTTACTGAAATGTAAAGAACAAGAAGTACATTTCAGACAATGATATGGTACAATTTGGATTATAGATCAAAAGATAACAAGACTAAATCCAAATTATTGAAATGTTTGTGACATTTCACAGTAACAGTATTGTTACCAAAACATCACAAAAATTTCAATGATTTGGATTTGGTCTGGTGACTTTTTGAATTCAGGGGCAACATTTTTACTAACTTGAAGGTAATGAGGTAGAGAAAAGGTCAACTCACCAACCAGGACAATGGGCCGGTGGAGCCCAGGGGTGGGGTAAAGTGTAGCCACTTCCTCATAGGTGGCCAGCTCCTCCCTGTCAAAGTCTAGAAACACAGAGCAAATACTTGGACAAGGTGGGAATTATTGCACTGATCAGTTGGATATGTCTGTCAGTTTGTGATGAACTAGTGAGTCCTATATACCCACCAACGACTCAAGAGTGGAGTTCAAACATCAATGTAGTTGTGTAGCAGGTAGAGTAAACTGGGAGAATTCTCCAATGCTATGTCAGAGGTCCTTCCTTCAGCGATTACAGAAAAATGTTTAAATTTGTAGGAAATAGTGAAGGAAAGGTTTTGGAAACATTGGGTTAGGGAATATATAATTATTTAAATGTAATTCTACTGTCCTAAAAGCTTATGTCCATAGTTCGATTAAATACCATTTCTAAGATTCTACCCTTCAGTGTAGCATATAAAAGCAGAATGATCCAAACAATATTAGAACTCTAAAGAAGCGGTTTGGTAGATTAATGAGCGAAGCCCTCCCAATATATTTTTTCATCGCAGTAAGGACAGTAAAAGTTTGATTTATTTGTGAAAAGAAACATTCACGTCTTAATGTCTTCATTTGTTAAATATTGAGATTGTTATATAGTTAAATTAAGGAAGGGCGCCTATACCATCATTCTCCGCAGCGTGGTACATAATCTTGCGGATGCGGCGTGGATGGCAGGAGGGAGGTGTGAGGTCTCGCAGAGCAGCCAGGCGACGTTCCATGAGCTGGCGTGAAGGCACCAGGCCAGCGCAGGTGGCGTGGTCACCATGGCGCCGGGCCTGCCACCAGCCTGGGTCTGTCTGGTTCACCACGTGTAGCACCTCCCCGCGCACAAAGCCCAGTCCGGCCTCCCTGCAGGGGATGGCAGGGTCCAGACCAGGGTCGTAGCAGAAGTGGGCCTTCACCCGCACCCGGCTCTCTGGCCCACACATTCCCGGCCACTCCGGCCCTGGCACCAGTTTGAAGGTGATGGGGCCTTCCCTGCTGTGCTGCTGGGCCACAACACTGTAGTAGTGCGACCAACGTTGTTGCTGACTCCCACTTACCTCCTACACATACCACAGAGCATTACAGTACGTATCACAACAAGAATACATATAACCATATATAAACAAGAAGCTCCTCTTCTTACTTTATTTCATAAGAATAACTAGGTAAACTACATTTGCTACTCCCATCAGCCAACTAAAGTACTTAAACAAGAAGGCAGTGTGGGAAGTAGTGGGGAATATAGCAGGGACTTACCAGGATCTTGACTAGCTCACAAGGAGGCTTGCCCCTGACATCAATGCCGTTCACTTCATGGACCTCGTCTCCAATGTGGATAAGGCCTGGATTCACAGCCAAGTATAGGTTATATGTATGATAAGGTACAATTAGGATAATATAGATTAGAAACATTAGAAGGGCCGGTCAGCCCGAAAGCTTGAGCGATTTACAATAAATCTTCGTACAAAAGACACTCGTCCCGTGATTCTAGAATATTTGCTTACTTTATTCAATGGGATTCCAGTACTTATAATAAGGTAATAAGACTAAATCCAAATAAATAAATAGTAACAATGTTGTTGTAAATATCACACACTATTTATTTATTTGGGTTGGTTATTACCTTAGGCTATATGTATGAAATGTTTGCTTTCAGTCTGTATTACAAACACATCAGGGGCAACAATACCCTTGATAGCTCTCAATTTAAAGCACACAGTGTATTAAAATAGTGATGGCCTTTAAGATAATCAATGAAAGTTTGTCATTGATACTGTCCATACAGTATTTATCTGACCACAGCACAGGGGAGTGATGTAAATAATGCAATGCACCTCTGGCTGTTACTTGATATTTCAGAGACTTAATAAAGGTCAATATATGAGCTCCTCACAAAACTAGCTGCGTGCTAGAGAGGACCTATAGATCTTAGGTCCTTGTTTTGACTGATGGGGTAAAAGCTACAACTTTACACATGGCTCGTTAACTTACCACAAGTTAAAGAGTGAAGAGACCTGGACATCAGCCAGTGTGAAATTTCCATTATGATGACCCATTTGTAATAAATGGACACTTCAGCAGAAAATATTTTATCCTCATCTGGATAAGGTTATGAATAAATAAAGTAGAAACTGTTTAAAACAACCTTCTTTATAACAGAAATCTCATTACAACATCACAATCCTGAAGCCTCAAGTTCCTATTATAGTTCGAACAACATGGTGTTATAACATCAGTCTCAAGAGATATTGGTTATAATGAGATTTGACTGTATACGGCAAGAATCTAAAAAAAATATTTTTCTAATTGAAGTGTTATATTTCACAAGTAGTCTCAGTAGGCTGGTAGGTCCCCATGTTGTCATTTAGAACATGGAGTTGTAAGGTAGATATCTGTCAGTGCCATGATATACATACCACTGCGGTCGGCTGCTCCCCCGTGCATGATCCTGGCGATGACAATGGCTCCAGCCTCCTGGTCGTATCTGATGGTGGCTCCCTGCACATCCGGCCCCCACTGATGAGTGCCTCTATACTCCTGACTGGCACTCTATATTGTTGTATCATGTTTGATGCAACTCCGCCTTTGCCGGTCCCAAGCCCGGATGAAAAAAGAGGAGGGAGAGCAGTAACAAGCTCACTAAAAAACCTGGGTTCAGCTGGCCCGGCTGATAGTACCCTGTAAGGGCTCCTGATCCTGGGATACAGGATGAGCAGCGTTTGTACTCCATGTTAGGAGCAGCTGCACATGGCGTCTGTTCCTCATGTCAGAGGCGGCCATTTCTTTTGGAGCTAAGACGGCCTGCCACTGAGTAGTGCTCCCAGTCTGTTGTTGTTGTTTCTTATCCCCTTGTGTAAAGATTACACGAATTCCATGAGTTCATGCTCCTCGAGCTGTTTTATGATGAGCAGCGGCCTCTCCCAAAGGTCCTGTTTAGTGCATCTAATGCAAGCCAAAATGTGTTCTGGAGCTGCAGGTACCAAACTACATTTTGGGCAAGTGGGATAAATTTTGTTATTATTTTCTATCTTCAATGGCTTGAGATGGCCTGTTCTAAATCTTGTTAGTGTTGTTTGATGCTGTCTATTTCTGATGTTCAGAGCTCCTCCTGGGTTCACTCCATTGTACCAACTGTGCTTAGGTGGGATCCTCCAGCTCTTGTTTATTTTTGTTTTGGCTATTGTTTCTATTTCTTTAAAAGTAAGTTTATTTTTCTGTGGCAAGGGTTCTTTTGTGCCTTTTTTCGCTAGCACATCAGCAGCTTCATTGCCTTCAATGCCAACGTGTGAGGGTATCCATTGAAGGTGAATTTTTGAGGTTTTTGAGAGTTTTTGGAGATAACCAATTATGTTCCTGCTTACTTTGTCTCTGAGTTCCCCTGTGTGACTCAAGTGTTGTATGGCACTTCTACTATCAGTAAGAATCCAGATATCTTGATAATTAGTAGTTCTGATGGATTTTAAGGCTTCATAGATGGCTATAAGTTCTGATCTGAAGACTGAGCAAAAATCTGGGTTTCTTCTGTTCATTTTCTCAATGCCATTTGTGGTTTTGATGAGACAGCCACTGCCAGTGTGTCCTAGCTCGTCTCTGCTACCATCGGTATAGATAGTTATTGCATTTTTAGGAATGTTATTAATTATTTCTAATGATAATTGTTTTAAGTATTCTGGATTTTGGTATTGTTTGTTGGTGGGTTCATTTAAAGTGGCATTAAAAATAACATTTTGTAGTGGTTTGCATGGAGAAATTTTTTCTGCTAAATAATTTTTTTCCACTTTATATTTTAAAAATTCATTTCGTTTGGCCAGGTGTAGAGGGCCTTCTTTTTTGAGTCTTAAATTGGATTCCCAATTAAGTATGTACTTGGAAGTTCTGTGTTTGTTTCCATAACTCTTGATTTTGTTTATATATTTTGGCAGATTGTAGCTTCTTCTATCCTTTAAGGGCATAATGTCTGCCTCGTAAAGTACAATATCATTAGGGCAGGTATTTCGAAGACCTGTAATAATTCTAGCTGCACTTAGTTGTATCCTTTCCAGTGATTTTAGATTTGTTTCAGATGCTGTACCATAGATTTGATATCCATATTCCAGGATAGGTCTAATTAGAGAAGTGTAAGTTAATTTTAGTGTGGTTGCATCGGCTCCCCACTCTCTTCCTGAAATATATTTCAGGATTTTTAGTCGGTCTCTTCCTTTTCTAATAACTTGTTCAATATGTTTACTGGAGTTAATTTCTGGATCCAGGGTGTAGCCAAGATCTGCTCCCAGTCTTAATGACAAAGGCAGACGCATTATACTTCACCCAGTCATGATGGTTGTCAAACAGACACCATCAAGGGTCACAACTTGATACCCTAATATGATTGAGTGGAGATAAGAAAGAAGAAGAAGAAGATGTTTGATGCATGTTTCTCCATTTATTCAAAATAATCTCTTACATTTAAAATTTATTTAACATTAATATTCACAGATTATGTACTATAGTATCATCATTCCTTTTTTTTTTTTGCTTATCCCTAGTACACATGATACAGGCCACGATAATCATGGTGGGTAGAAGTAGGCGACTGCTTTTACTGTAAGTGCACCACATGTCTACACATGCGAGAAGCAGTTCGACTTTGCACTTACAAATGTGCCAGAGCCCCGTTTGGTTACTTGCCCTCGCTGGTGGGGTTGGACTTTCATCATTCCTTATACAGTAGAACTTACTCCATGAGAGGACACTCCGGCTAGAAGACACTTCTCTACAAAGACAGTTTTCATTGTCAAAATTACCACTTATACTATGTAGCAACTCTCCGGTAAGAGGACACCTCTTCTTCATAAAGGACACTTTTGCTCTGCAACTAAGTGTTGTCCTTTACAGAGAGGTTTTACTGTATGACATTGTTATTGTTTATATCTTGTTTATTTCAGAGAGAGAGAACAGATGGGAAGACTTGGCATTACCAGCAATGTGGGAGACAACAAATAAATAAACACAATAACTTTAAAATAAAATTTACTTTTTTTTAATTATGGAAACCCACTCGCAAAATATATACAACACCAAGAAGGAAGAAATTAAGGTCAATGACCTTGCTGTCAATGTAACAATATTGTAACAAAGTATTTAACACAAAGCAATAACGCGCCATCTATACATATAAAATAAAAGGATTTAAAAGCACGAATGTTTCTTTTATACATAAAACGAACTTCTACTGTCCTTACTGCGATGAAAAAATATATTGGGAGGGCTTGGCTCATCAGTGGTTTCTATACTTATTTATATTTATTATGAGGCTGAATTGATTCCGAATATCCAAGGGTTTATGGTACAATGATGGAAGGCTGGTACATACCCTAGCCTCTCACTGTCACCATCTGACCAGAGATGACATTCTGGGACATTTAACGAAACACGGCATGATACAACCTGATGTATCACCATAAACCCTTGGATATTCGGAATCAGATCAGCCTCATAATAAATATAAATAAAATAATAAATACTTTGATACAATATTAACACCTCTCAACCAACACTATAATTCAACATACTTTCTTGAGGTTAACCTTTTATAACCTTTATAAATCTTTGAAATTGATTTAAAGATGGTAATTTGAAATAAAATTGGTCAGGATTAGAAAAAAAAAATCTGGTTAAATTAGAGTAGGGTTAAGAGAATAATAGGTTTGGTTGAATTTTAGTCAAGTTTTCATCATCGTCCTATTTAATTGCAAGAAGACACTGATAGAGAAACAAAGGAGCTATATATACAGTAGAACCTCTCTGTAAAGGACACCTAGTTGCAGAGTCAAAGTGTCTTATCCCCTTGTACAAAGATTACACAAATTCCATGAGTACATGCTCCTTAAGCTATTTGATGATAAGCAGTGAGGCAGCCTCTCCCAAAGGTCCTGTCTAATGCAGGTCAAAATGTGTTCTGGAGCTTGAGATAAGAAGGTGTCCATACTTGTGTATTACATATACTTTAGAGATGGTGGTAATATATTCCTCCAATATATAGTTCAATGGTCTGAAGGTGACTCACCAGGGGCTCATTGCTCTTGACCAGCTGTACAATCTTGACCGTCTCCTCCTCATCTTCCAGTTCCAGGGGCAAGTCTGGCAGAGTGGGGGAGAACTCTTTCTTGGCCACCAAGTCACAGGCTTCCAGGAAGGTCTGTGCCCACCATTCCTTCAACTTACTTTCTCTCAGTTGGGTATGAATGGGTTGACATTCACGAATTACAGTAGAACCTCTCCTGAAAGATGAACTAAAATACATGTCTGGTGTTAGGCATCTATGTGCACAATCCTTGTTGTGACTATTCGCCAAATTTGTAATACCCAGGAAAACCACTAAACCGTTTGGTTTTAGACCACTAGGACCCGGGTTCGATTCCCGCATTGGACACTTTTTTCTGTTTAAAAAAAAAAATGCTCCAATGGCCCCCGATTCTTGCAAAAGTCCAACCCCACCAGCGAGTGCAAGTAACCAAACGGGGCTCTGGCATTTGTAAGTGCAAAGTCGAACTGCTTTTCACATGTGTAGACATGTGGTGCGCTTACAGTAAAAGCAGTCGCTAACTACCCACCATGATTATCATGGCCTGTACCACGTGTACTAGGGATAAGCAAAAAAAAAAAAACTATTCTTTGACAAGACTTTATCATACTTTGAGATAAAATTTAACTTGCATACATTTCAGGCAATGAAATTAGCAACTTATTTGCATGCATTGGTCTCAAAGCAAATTTTGTTAAATCCTCCTTAATTCTCTAATAAGTTGCTCTTGCCTTCTTTTCTGAACTCTTGAGCTCCTCTACTACTTTCTTGATGGCCTCTTTGGCTCAGGGCCTCACTGGACTCTCTACTCAGCATCTTTTAGAACTCTTTCTTTGCTGCTCACACCTTGTATATACCTCACAATATGGTCAAGTACACACCTCTCTTAGACACAGGGTGGCCAACAAGGTCTTTCTATACTGCTCTTATCTTATCACCTGGTCTCTTCTGGAGGTGGCCTCTCAGCAGAGAGAGAGAGCAGGTTTTACAAGGATATTACTCAATGGAGGCTTTCACTGTATTTTATAAAATTACTAGCGGATGTACCCGGCTTCGCCCAGGTTTTTCTCGAGGGAATGTTTGTAGTCTAGTAATAAGAAAATATACTACACCTAAAAACTATCAGAGAAAAGAGAAACCACGGAAGGTGAGCAGAAAAATGCTTACAATGGATGTTATGTTTACGATATCAAGTTAAATAAAAACAAAGATAAAATTTGCATATGTTGGTCACTATAAATTTGTATATTTGTTAGGCGAAATTAGAAACATGATAAAACAATTGGGTATTTAAAAACAAATGTAGAAATAAAAGTTGAAGTATAATAAACAATGTTAAAGATTAGTTTTAATTATTAATCAAGATTGTGTGTGAATATGTGAGATAAATGTAATATCGTTGTTGTTTTCTTGGCCGACTGTTTTACATATGGTGTTATCTTAAAATTGCTTGTTTTGAATATTTTTTAGATTGAGATTATTAGCTAGTATGTAAAAAAATTAACTCTGTTGAAATTTAATTTTGTATTTATATATAAATAAAATTAACTCTGTTGATTTTTTTTTGTATTTAATCGATAACAGCGAAGTTACGCATGTTAATGTTAGGAAATATATTTTGATGTTAAGCAAAACCTGCTCCATCTCGTTTTACATAAATGTTGAAAATTTGGTTGAAATTGATGCATTGTAACGAAAGTTTTTAGTGATGTCCACTTATGAAATTTCCATTTTATTAATATAGATATCACAACAAATATTGACAAATCTCCAGGGGGCAGACAGAAGGAAGCAAACAGCTCACTTTGAGAAATGGGTTCTCCAGAAGTCTAAGGAGTTCCTTGGCCAAGCGTGAGCTCCCGTATTCCGAGACCACCACGAACACCTGGCAACCATCACCACAGATAACAACAAGAGATGATACATGATAAGGTACAATTTGGATTTAATTATTGTTGTTTCTTATCCCCCTGTGTAAAGATTACACAAATTCCATTGCAAATCAACATTTGATCTCAGGGGAATGGGGTGTAGGGGTGCAGCTTTCATTGATCATGGCACCATGATCCAGGCACACTCAATTTGGATTATAGATTATAAATAAAAGGTAATAAGTCCAAATCCAAATAAATAGTGTGTGACATTTCAGTAAGAGCATTGTTACCATCATTCAGTACTTTTGTCGGATGATGGTAACAATGCTTTTACCAAAATGTCACACACTATTTATTTGGAGATTTGGTCTTGTTACGAGATTAAGAGATGGTACATTACCTCTTCAGAGAGGGAGAGGCTGTTGTGGGTGGCAGGCCGATGGCCATGGCTGTGGACTTTCTCATACACCTGCCACATAGTCAGTCAGACAAAGTTGCACCATTTTAGACAAGACCATGGGGGGGGGGGGGGGTCTGAAATGTAAAGCATCATACAGTGGAGCCTCAACTGTGTTCAACTTGTTTATAACATCCTAATTCTAAAGTGCCAAGTTTTAAGTCCCAATTATTTCAAACATGGTTATAACAACATAAAATCTTGGACCTAAGTGATGTTGTTATAGAGATTCAGCCATAGATACAAAATTTATACACATCTATTTACATAAAGCAATAACGCGCCATCTATACATATAAAATGAAAGGATTTAAAAGCACAAATGTTTCTTTTATACATATTACAAACTTCTACTGCCCTTACTGCGATGAAAAAATATATATTGGGAGGGCTTGGCTCATCAGTGGTAAACCCTCCCAGCGGTTTCGCCAATTTAATCCACCAGACCGCTTCTCAGAGCTCTAATACTGTATTGGACAATTCTGCTTATATATGCAGCACTGAAGGATGGAATCTCAGAAATGGTTTTCAAGAAAACTATGGACATAAGCTTATAGGACAGTAGATAGACAGTAGTTTAAATCCTTTCATTTTGTATCTATTTACATATTGTCGCAATTAAAGATAGAGGCACACAGTGCAATCGTACTGGTATTTTATTGTTAAATTTCCAAAACTGGAAGAGAGAGAAAGAGAAATAAAGAGGGTTAATAAAAGAATGTTATAAAATAACACATCAAAGATTGCGCGCATGGGCTGGAGCGTGTGCACATGTGCCCGTGCTGCTCAAGAGAGGGAGATTTTAAAATCAAAAAAGGCATATCCTGACCAAGAGCAAATGAGCTTTTTAGATGGCAAAGCGCCATCTAGTGGAACAGAAATTGACTAAACATTGATTTATCCTGTTCTCTAATACTTGGCTAACCCATTTTCTTGATAAATCAAGAGAGGGAAGTTTGTTCTATTTAACAACCTTGAAAGAAAAAGGTCTCTTCCTAATTTACAGTAAAACCCCGCTAATACGAATCCTGGATATAGCGAACCTTCCCTTATAATGAACCTATAGTGAACCAAAAGCTCTGTCCCATTGGGGTTCACTATAGAGAGGTTTTACTGTACCTATTAGTAAAACAATCACCTTTAATCTCTATTTAAAAATATACAATATTTTAAAATTACAAATATTTTCTCACAATGAGTATCTTTTTTATTGAAAAAAAAAATGCTAGCTTTCAAGCGTTAATCGCTCTTCAATGGGCTTACTAAAATATCGACTTTATCCTACCAGAAATATTTACAAAAACAAACGCGCGCAGCATGGATATTTATAACTGAAAATTTTTCAATTGGTTTTTAATTTTAAAATTTCATGGAATATGTCTATTTTCATTTTTAGGGCATCCATAACCTATAAAATTGATCTATTTTCACAATTTTATCATGAATACAAACATACAATATGTGAATTTCATGGTATCTATTGGTAGGGTGTAGAGATTGCATAAAGTGAATGGCACACGCAGGAGAAATCAATAGCTGTTGTCCGTAACATCAATCCCAGGGAGAGAGGTCCAATGTACGTACCAAGAGAAGAGATTTCACTGCTGGACCCTGGAGGTATTCTGTGAGGAAGATCTTCTCCTCCTCATCCCGGTCAATCTTGTTGAAGATCTGCTCGAGGGAGTCGAGGAGTCTCTCTATCTCTGTGACAGACAGGAGGTTAGGTCTGTCACCGTAGCACAGCTGTAGGACTGACCCACCTTGAACACTGGCATCTCCATTTGAGGAAGTGCCAACAGCCATCTTGGGAGAACAGCTGCCCACTCATAATCTCTGCACCCACCACACTGGTATCAGCAACTTAAATAGGATTAATGGACAAAACTTAAGGAGAAAAGAATAATTTTTGGATTAAATTAAGATAGGAAATTGATATTCAACTACACTCATGGACAAAACTTACATAAGTTGTACTTTTTAGCATGTATATCAGGATTCAGACAATAACTCTGAAAGATATTACAGTGACCTTTATTGTGAAGACACACAAGATAACCAAGTTTGAACAAAATTGCCTCTGTCTCTTTAAAAAAAAAATAGATGGCCAGCAACATCAAAGACTTTCAACTTCCTTAAGTTTTGTCCATGAGTTGTATATATATAGTCCCAATTATCAGTAGTAGTCACCCAATTAACATTAATAGTTTTCATCAACATTAAAAGTGTTAGTAGTTAGAAGTCCCAATATAAATGTATTATAAGATAAGCGAACAAATGTGGAAGTCTTATTTGTGGTTCCTTCATTTAGATTATATGAACAAATTCGGAATTGTAAAATATATATTTATTTAGATAAAAGGCAAGCTTCTGAGCTATAGTTTTTCAATCGACCACTTTTATATAAGCTTGTGTGCCTGCAGGAATGGAAATCTAATGCTGCATATGACTGGTACAGAGAAGGAGGGACAAGCACCAGTTCTGTCCTTCCAAGAGAACAACAGTCTTTGATTTCCAGACTTAAGTCTGGTCACCTACTGACAATGACTTTCCAGAATGGTTGCAAGGTTTTCCCACTATGTACTAAGTGTAACTCTCAGCCTGCAATCCCAATACACATTATTGACTGTATTGACTCATCCATTAATGAGCTCTACTCATCCCCAGCAGACACCATCAACAAGCTCTACAAGCTTGATACCATAATATGATTGAGTGGAGATAAGAAAGAAGAAGAAGATGTAATCTTAACACATTATTGACTGTATTGACTTATCCATTGATGAGCTCTACTCATCCCCAGCAGACACCCTCAACAACCTCTACAAGCTTGATACCATATGATTGAGTGGAGATAAGAAAGAAGAAGAAGATGTAATCTTAACACATTATTGACTGTATTGACTTATCCATTGATGAGCTCTACTCATCCCCAGCAGACACCCTCAACAACCTCTACAAGCTTGATACCATATGATTGAGTGGAGATAAGAAAGAAGAAGAAGATGTAAACTTAACACATTATTGACTGTATTGACTTATCCATTGATGAGCTCTACTCATCCTCAGCAGACACCCTCAACAACCTCTACAAGCTTGATACCCCTAATATGATTAAGTGGAGATAAGAAAGAAGAAGATGTAATCTTAACACATTATTGACTGTATTGACTCATCCATTGATGAGCTCTACTCATCCCCAGCAGACACCATCAACAACCTCAACAAGCTTGATACCATAATATGATTAAGTGGAGATAAGAAAGAAAAAGATATAAGCTTGTATAGATGTAAATTTTGCTGGAAAGATGATGATATAGAAAAATAAAGGTTGCTTCTATTATCAAATTTAATGCCATCAATCTCTGCAACTCTGGCTGACTGTCTCATCAAACTAGAGGACTTAGGTCGGTAACAAAGCAACAACACCAGCTTCAGAAAATCCAAACACCCACCATGAGACCATGGTTTCTGGCTAATGACCTTTGTCAGTCCAGGCTTTGATTTCACAAAAGGTAGAAATATTGATGGAAAAAGGAAGAGATGACACCATACCTAATTCAAAGGTCACAAGGCTTTCTTTTAATGCTTGCTATACCACATGAACTCAATTCTTGAATTCTTCCCGATTATATACAAAATGCTAAATATACTCATGAACAAAACTTAAGAAAATAGAGTAAAAATAATAAATTTGGTGAAGAAAACTGTCCTTGCAATTTATTTGGTAACTTCCTACACATAAGTATTGGAACTTGGCCCACCCTAATAGCAAAAAGAGGCAAGGTACTCATTCAATCTGAAAAAAAAAAAAAGGGTATGGCATTTAAATTTCTGCAATGTTTAAATTATATTTGATTGAAAATTTTTTTTAAATGCAGTTTTTTTTTTGCTTATCCCTAGTACACTTGGTACAGACCATGATAATCATGGTGGGTAGAAGTAGGCAATTGCTTTTACTGTAAGTGCATCACATGTGAAAAGCAGTTTGACTTTGCACTTACAAATGTGCCAGAGCCCTGTTTGGTTACTTGCACTCGCTGGTGGGGTAGGACTTTTGCAAGAATCAGGGATCACTGGAACATTTTTATAAAAAAAAAATTATAAAAAAAAGTGTCCAATGCGGGAATCGAACCAGGGTCTTAGTAGTTGAAAACCAACGGTTTAGACCACCCTTCCACCAAATGCAGTTGTACAGTGCTCCAATCAGATATGATGGTAACAATGTTGTTGTTAATCAAAATATTACATCTAGTTTATATGTTTAGTTTTGTTGAATTTAACCAACAATTCAAAATATCAAATTACGAAACTATTTTAGACGCGTAATATTCTTTTTAAAATAAAACAATTTCTACTGTCCTTACTGCAATGGAAAAATTAAAGGGAGGGCCTGGCTCATCAATGGTGAACCCTTTCAACGGTTTCGCCAGTTTTATAATAATGGTAGATTAAACTGGCGAAACCACTGGGAGGGTTCACCACTGATGAGCCAGGCCCTTTAATTTTTCCATTGCAGTAAGGGTAGTAGAAATTATTTTATTTTAAAAAGAATATTACGCGTCTAAAATAGTTTCGTAATTTTATAACAGATGGCGCGCTAGTGCATCGTATTTCAAAATATGTATACCTTCAAATCAACATTTGAGGAAATAAAATGTAAGAAAAAGCATCTGAAGTAAAATAAAAATCATAAAATAATAAGACCAAATCTAAATAAGGTAAATTATATGCAGTAGAACCTCTCTGTAAAGGACACCTAGTTGTAAGGCCAAAGTGTCTTTTAGGAGAGGTGTCATCTTACTGTATTGTTGCTAATTAGTAAAAATGATAAATTTGGTGAAGAAAACTGTCCTTGCAATTTATTTGGTAACTTCCTACACATAAGTATTGGAACTTGGCCCACCTTAATAGCAAAAAGAGCCAACTACTCATCCAATCTGAAAAAAAAAAAAAAAGGTATGGCATTTAAATTTCTGCAATTATATTATACATATAATTTTAACAATATATTTATTAGTTAATAGTTCGATATATTTATCAGTTATATGTCAGTTATATATTTTAATGAACATTTTCATTCACCCCAAAAAACTTAACGACTTAGTAATTTAATAATATAAATTTGTGCATAGCATTACTTTGAAAAATATATCGTTGCAAAACGATAAAAAATTGAACTGAGATTTGATATCGGGCAGTATCTTGCCTTTCTTGATATTTTCGGCTGGCCCAAGTTTCGATCTTTATAAATTTACTTTTATTATATAATATATTGCAGAATATCGGGCACACGCAATGTAAATCTATTTATAAAATTTATAGTTGAGAATTTATAAGCCCAAATATATTTTTAAAATGCTGAAAATTAAATTTTATTATCTATAATGAATGCGGCTTAAAGAGATGATGTGAATAAAAGTGAAATATGGACCTAAATACAATTTGCAAAAAAAAACATACCTTGTTTTTATAAAGACCAAATAATCGGGAAGTAGATGAGTTTAAAATTTGATATACAATTAATACTAGTCATCATTATTAAAACAAATCTATAGTAAATTGTAGGGACTAGAAACCAACGGGCATAGCAGCAAACCAGGCATATCAAAACTTGATGACTAATAAACAAAAATATTATTGACAGACGCCATATTTACATTAGTGCTAAGGGTTTTAAAAGTTAATAATAAAATTCACAGGTAATTATCTTTTATGCGCGTATCTTAAAAAGTTTTAATAATACTATGTTCACTAACGAAAAATAATGATTTTTCGAACTTTCACATATTCATTTGAATACCCATCAGCTTTCAACTAGAAAATGCTTATATAATTTGCCCTGAAAATTGGTATATCTAAAGTTTTGGAGAATTGTAAAAATATATTTTTTATTTATTTATTATTTTTCACATATATATGTGTGTGCAAAAATTCCACAACGCTGACAATGCCACAATGCCCTAGTAATTATTAATTTTAATATAAATTACAGGCTTATTTTTTTAATATTTAGTTTCATTCACCAGTCAATTTTGTAGCCTTGACCATGAAGAAATGACATATAAATTAATGCTACCTCTTTAAAGGATTAGATACTAGGGCGCGGCGCGATCAGGTCCCACGCGCCGTCTACTACTACTAATTCATAAACCATCCAACCTAAGTAAAAGTTCTTTATTTGACATATTGTTACGCTGCATCATGGCAGGTTTAACAGATGAACGTTGGAGAACACGTAGGCGTCAGGAATAGCCGACAAGTTCAGTAGGCGCGCGTGAGGAAAAAATGACAGTCTAGTAAGAAAAGTTTGACAGCAATGAATCTCCTCCAGGAGGCTTGGTCGGAGTAGGTGTTATGGCCATAGCAGTCGACTTGACTGTGGACGCACCCTGAGGTTAGCCAGCGCATTGTTCAAAAAGGTATGATAAAAGTTTAACATTCCCAAAAATATGCGTAATTCATGAACTGTTTTTGGTTTCTTATATTCTAGAATAGCTTTAACCTTTGTTGGGAGTCGTTTCACACCGTGAGAGGTAATTAGGTATCCTAGAAAATCAATTTCCTGTACTAGGAATTTAGATTTAGAAAGATTGATTCTTAATCCATAGGAATTTAGTCTGTTGAATAAGGTTCCAAGGTGCTATAATGCTCTTCTTCCGTTTTAGAGGCTACCAGAATATCATCTAAGTAGATAAATGCAAAGTCCAAGTTTCTGTTGCGTTCCCGGTTTGGATAGATGAAAAGGGAGGATACACGATGTGACTTATTAAAGTTTCCTTACTTAAGTATATATATATATATATAGCAATTTAGGCCAACAACCCCATGTATATAACCCGCAGCAAGACCTTAATGTTGTATAATAGAAGCACAGCTGTCAATGATGCACTATCGACATATGTCTTTACATCATCACATGTAATGCAATTTGTGCAAACAGGATAAATAAAGTAAAAAAAAAGGGGGGGGGGAAACTCTGTAATTGATTAAGAGTTGAGTTAAAGCAGGGATCGAGCATATAATATTGTCAGAACAAAGGTCTAAAGATGGAAACAGCCTCGACACTAGTATACAATTTCATCAGACAACCCATGAAATCGTTATTAAATTGGGCAATCTATAAAAGACTCCTTCTGGAGGTTTAGCAACCCACTGAAGACGCTGGGAGCTATTTCATAGAGGAAAATTATAGCAACAGATCTCTATAATTTCTACAGATCAACTGTAAATAGATTCATATTAAGGCATTTTTATAGCCCAAATAACACAAACAATAGTCAAACATACAAATCTGTTTGCATCATGCCGTACCCTCCTAACAGCGTAACAATAGCCCGAGGAATCAGAAAATATGGTATAATGGTAAATATGATGGAATAACGCACTGAAACACATAAAAGTACAAACATTACTAAAACCTGACAGATAGATACCCTCAAAGTAGCCCTAATAAAGTCGTAATTTGCAACTGTCGCTGTGTCAATATATCACAGCAAAGATATAGTACACAACTCTATTCCAACAGAGTCGGTAGTTCTATATTTAGTACAATTTGTGAAATTAAGGTGTGGGGGGTAGTACCATAAAGCAAAAGGAATGAAATATGTATGAGAGGAAACAAGAAAATTTCTCTAGATATTTATTTAAATAAATTAAAATTTGGGAACATGTCTATACTGACGAGATATGCTATTTACATAGTAAAATTTTAGATAGAGGTGACCTGAAGTTACTTTATAGCCCTTTAGGGCCCATGCGAAATCTAGGTTGGTTACTACACAAAAAGGGGGGGGGGGGCGCTAAGTCATAATGACAAATGGCTTACCTTTTCTCGAAAGTGCCGGCAAAGGTCTGGTCTCCCGTCTGAAGACTGTCCTCTCACTGAGCGACTCCGATTCAATCTGCCTTTTGGCAAAGAAACTCTCTTTTATTCTTGTCTCTCTCCGTTTTCATTCGCTGGCCGCGCCAAAGTTTCTATTGGCTGGCATTTTCATTCGCCGAAAGAAACACCAATCAAAATGGCCAACGGCTCCAGTATACAATTTCATAGACGCCCCAGGCCTCTCCCATCAAAATAGAACATATAGTATTACCAAAACAAAAAAATCTAAAGAGAGAAACAGCCACGGCACTAGTGTAAAATTTCAGACCCCAGGCCCCCCCTCCACATGGATTGAAATACTATCCTCCCTTTTCTCGGGACGGTATATATATCGCCCCCCGTCTTGGCTAAAAATCGACCCAGGCCCCTTTTACCTGGACTGTAATGCGATGCTTCCTTTTTTCGGGAAGGATATTTATAAGGCTTAGTCTTTTAGAAATCTTCCTTCTCCATTTTTTTTTCTGGTCACCTTTACCTAAATTTTTGGTGAGGGGAATATATGTACATATGGAACAACAGCTTCCAGCGCGGATGTCTCTGGATGTCACTGGTGTCTTCTTCACCAGGCATCAGCTTTCGGCATGGAAGTCTGGTGTCATCAATTGTCTAGGTTTCTGGGCAAAAAGGTGGTCTGTAAGTCTATGTGGGAGGGAAGCCATGTATCCATTTGATTTGATTATACATACGCCTTCTGTTGGGGTATGGTTACAAAAACGTGCCCCAACAATCCTCCCCCTGCCAAGTAATGGACAAATGCGTTTGTGCTACTCATTATTCATCTGCCTTTCATCAGTTACTATGAAAGCAGGCCCATTTCTAGCAAAATGCATTTTCCATTACTAGGTGAAGCCAGATGTACCGAAACCTATAGGGAAGATAAGGCTAGTCAAAATGATGGTATGCCATTCTAGATGTTTATTATTCCGAACATTAGTGGGCATTGCGCATCCTGGCAAAGGGGTTTTTATGTGTTATTATTCTGTCAGCACACTGTTATCAACATAGGTTATGGGGGACAGTCATATCATATGTATGGAAGTAAGCAAGGTCATCTGTCTTACCATTCATGGGTATATATACCACCCTTCCACTTTCTTCTTTGGCCTTGAGGAGTAGGCCTTCCTTGTGGTAGGTCCTCTCAACCCCATCCTTGCCTCTTGGGGTGCTGGATTCATTGCTACCTTCTTTCTGTTAACAATACAGTTAGAACATTTCCCTATTACATATTATATATAAAAAATTGGGCGCCAAGAAGTCGTTTAGAAATAACTGACTAGTCCAACTCCTAAAACATGCCAGCATCTTTATTTAAGTACCAATCAAGACATTCGTGTGGTATAGTCATACATATACAATCAAAGGAAAGGATAATTATAGTTAGCTGAAAGAAATATCTTGGTATATAATAATTAGCCTATGACATGATGACTTTTGCTAAATTAAAAAAATTACAGAAACAAATTGTGAAAGTAATTATTAAATAAGGCACGAAATATGTAATGATAAAATGAATCCTTCCATGTTATATGATGGGTATAATATATATATTGAAGAAAACACGTATCATGCAGATAGTGATTAAATATGATAAAAATCATCCCATGATAGATGATAAAGAAAACCACTACAAAATTATATATGATGACAAAATATATATACATATACAAGTAAGGCGGATAAAAGACAATAAGGATAAAATAGATCATGCCTTGAGGGAAGAATAAGCCACGACAACATGTTAAAAAAAAAAATGCAACATGGCAGGTAAATATTACTAATATCATGAATATCAAAGGAAATAAATTTGTTGAAATGAATAGTATATGATTATAATATAATATAAATGATATAAAATAATAACCTATTCAATAAGAAAATGAAAACACATTATATATATTTGTGCGCTGAAGGATCAAGGTTTAGTATCTCAGTTAAGTTTTCAATCTTATTCAGTCTGGAATCACGAGTTGGTCACTGGGTAATATTCGTCTATCCCGATCCTACTGGAGGGTGTGTTTTCTCTTATGTGTTAGATTCCTCTGTTACAATACTCTCAACCCAGGTGGGAACGTCATTCAGAATCTTGGTCAAATGGAACATAGCCCAGACCTCTATTAAACTACACAGTCCTTTTGAATCTAGGGTGACAACCGTATGAAGAGAAATTTTCTGTTTTGGCAGAGCGACTAATCAATTTCTACTATTTTGTTTGTGGCTCCGTTTACCTTGCCTCTGGGGTGTGTACAGTTCAGCTACCTCCCCCTTCCAAGAAATTCACATTACTTTCATCTACTAATATACCCTCTATTCATTGACCTGAATCCTATAAATCTACATCTTATAAGTTTGAATTTTATCAATCTGAAATTTTGGTTCCTTTTACAAATTCCTTCAGAATTCAACTCCCTGTATAACTGCTCTTAATTCTACTGTCCTCAATACAACACTTCTAAAACTTTGACTCACTGGCTTGTTCTGGCGTCTCGTTCGCGGTCATTATAGTTAACTAATACTTTAAAATCTTATCCTAACATGGAACGAGTCTAAACTCGTTGAAGGTCCTAATAATTACTTATTCTGCCTCTCGAATCGGTCTTATGCTCGAATTCATTCCAACAAAACGTATGGCAGGGCGAATCCTTTATTAGAAGAAACTTCCGCTAGCTATGGGGGATCAAACTGGTACCAAAAAAATTCAATAGACGGAAACACTTCGTCTAGAATAACTGGGCAATCTCTGCCTACTTGCCAATCTTACAGGACCTCCCGTCTGGAACACCCTCGCTCCAGCCACGCTAAAAGCGTCGAAACTACGGTGTCAGATCGGTTACCCAAGGTCGCGCCGTTATACCCCAGGCTATACGGCATGGCTAAAACAAATCCCCCATCCTGCATAAAATTCAATCTATACCTCTTCGTTTCCTCTTGCGAGGAGGAGTTGAGTGGGAAATTCGGCTTGATCCTTGCCTTCCACTATCTCCAAGTCTGAGGGTCGGGATAGGGATCATTTATCCACAATCCTTAGAATTCAAGCTAAACTAAGATAAAAGAAAATCAAAGGAAAATTATACCCCCTAACGAGGGACCTAACAAAAGGGAGCGAATATTTTCTAACTAGATAGAGTTGTAGTTGTCCTGTTTGAGACTTCTCGGTCCTAACAAAATTCGAAATAAAAAATAAAATAAAATAAAAATCGATCCTATTAAAGTCCTTAACCCTATTCTAATGTGTTTTGGTCTCACAATATAATAATTTTTAACCTTCTTCTACATTTATTCCTCTTCACATTCACACAATTCAGTCACTGAGGGCATTCATCCTAAAGTTAGAAGCTGCTATAGACGCCAAAACACTCAATTATTTCTATCAAATAGACCCTTACAATAATAAAATCTTCTAGGACTAGACGTGAAATCAAATAAAGTTACCTAATTAAAACAAAGTGGGGACCAAAGCCCTATTTACTTAAACGAAATGCCTCTGCACAAGCTCTACATATATATTAATTCATTATACTCACTAAATGATTGTTAACAATAACTGTTGACAAGTCTAAATAACCTGGAAGCTAATCTACCAAAAAAAAAAAAGAAAGAATCAGTGTAACTTCAAAAACTGCCCTTGCCTTGACACTAAGCGACTATTCACGACAATTTTATATAGACACACACAAATTATTGGGGCGAATAAAGAACCATTAAACGTGACACCTCATAAAAGCGGATTGAGTCATTCCCCTAGCCACCGTGGGTGAAGTCACTTTCTTCTTACTTCCTCGTGCGTCTGCCCCCTTTGCAGTAGTCCTACCTCAGCACTCTATTGAAAGATGGATTTATAGGGTTTACGATTCACTACCCAACACTAACATTCTCAAGTGCTTTCCAAGGATCGACTACAGTCTGGGCCTACTTAACTTCTACCCCTGGCTTAGGGTCCCTATACTTCACAACTTCACTCTGAGAGATTGACCTTTCATGTTCTCATTAGAAACCTATTTCAAAGCTACTACCTGAAGGCCAGGGATTATAGGGTTTCTGAATTACCCAACACAAGCCATAGGATGCCTATTAGGTTTGTTGTTTTAGACATAGCCCCCCTCTAAGTTGTGATTTCCTACACCTTCCTTCACCTATTACTCCTGATAATAACTAAAATTTCAGATTTACACTAAATAGTTAATTCACAATGGTATACATTATTCTCATTGGTCTTTGAAACTCGGGTTTTAACAAGAAATAGTTTGTATAGAAAAAAAGGAATCCTAATGAAGTTCTACTTTAAAAAAAAAAAAGGTTTTTAAATGAAAAAAAAAAAGGTTGAAATCTCTAAACTTCTCATTCTATCGGGTTGATTCTTCGTACACACTCCAAAATCCTATTTAGTGGCGACAGTCTAAGCAGAATTTACACTGTGTGAACCTTGTAGACCTGCGTAAAGTTAAACTGTTCACACTAACTCTGTCAACTTCCCCTCGTCTCATTACTTCTGAGTTCGCTCTGGTTGTCACTTAGCGGCTGTTATTAGAAATTTCCTTCATGTATTTATACAGTATGAGGCATAGTAATTAAAAGGATGCATTTTCATGAGTTCAATTTTCTCACAACATGCTGAAACGAAATCAAATGTGGTTATAAGATCACTGTCTATGTGGTAACAGGTGCACATTGGATTGGGAAAGGACAAAGTTATTTCGCCCTTTATGATACCAATTGTAACCGGGTTTTCTGTTGAGTTATGATGATATACTGAGAATTTGATAGGGAAATTATTTTGTAGACTTTGTTGCATATCAGGGGTCTTGTTTGTTCCTGGGTTAGAAATTTTATATTATTCCTTACTGTCAGTCTGATAATTACATTCCTGGCTCATGAGATAGGTGTGCAACTTGTATAATTCACTGTGGAAATATATGTGGACATTTAAGAATTTATAGAGGTATATTTAATATGGAGTCGTCACCTCAGCTCGATCCATCCACATTTTGTTCTGGAATTAGCGTCATATTCTAGATGGACTTCACTGCCTCATCTATAGTCCAGGCATATCACCTTAAATGTCAATTTTAGGAAACGTCATCTCGTCCTAGACCTTTCTTTTCTGCATGCTGGCACATCTTCAATGACATTTCCAATGTGGGGAACACACCCTTTTGGCGGTCTATCGGTATCCAGTGATCATACTTGGCAGAAAACGTCGTCAAAGGGGGCCTCCCTCCTTGCGTGTCTAGCCATCTAATCCAATCACGATACCGCCTCACGCCTATAGGTTCCGAATTATATTCAATGTAATATCTTTGCTCGGGTGTCCCGACTTTATCAATCTTTATTCACAGCCTTTAGGTGATTTTACTCCGCACTGGAGGCTCGCATTCCGCTAACTTCCTCATTATATACAAGTGTTAAATCGAGCCTCGATAAACTCTCCTGTCTCCTATACCTCCATTATTAGATAGATCCTGTCTCTAACACAGGTGGCTTTTGCTGCCTTGTCATTAGCTTAAAGCTGTCCAAGCACACCTCGGGATATCTCAGCTGTCTTGTAGACACAAGCTCCAGTCATCTCCTTTCCTTTGAATATTTTAAAAGATTATCCCAGGTAGTTGTCATAAGTTAATAAATAGTTCCACAGTGATTAAAAGGTACTCGCGCAAATTGGTCACCAGATCCACTCCTTGAGATTCTGCCATTGGAATGTTAAAACCAGATTTCTATCCATTATTGATTTCAAATAAAAAAAGGTTTTACGAAGAGAAAAAAAAAGGGCGTCTTTCTATGGTGATCAAACTTCTCTCTTCACGGGTACGCTAACTGGATCTTCAATTCTATTTTCACCTTAAGGCTCATATATTTGCCACTCTCCCAATCCACTATGCGTTAAAAAAAATAAAATCGATTAACTATCATTCAGCATGTTAGCCCTAATCTGGATGCACAGGCTAGTATGATTTGATAGAAAGCGCTATTAAAATGAAGTTAAGATATTTGTATCCAGCAATAATTATCAGAACTCACCTCTGCTGTGAGAAAATTATATCAGAGCTATGTTGAAAAAAAAATGCTAAGTCATTTCAGTAGACTACTGTAAAACACTGATCACCGTTCTAAATTTGAACCATGGGAATCCAACCTCATTTCTCATACTGTATATAATAATTTGAGAAAGTAAAATAAAGAAATTGTAATCAATGGTGCTCGCAACAGAATTCAAAATTATAAATAATGTCCAGCAAGCAGGATACCAAACCACCTTTATATTACAACATTTCCACAAAAGTATAACTATCAATAACCCAATAAACAAAACCACAAATATCTATAGGGCGATATGTTACATTCCATACTCACAAACATCTATAACAATAGCCAACTACTTAAGAAACCCTGGCATCCAAACATATTACTGTAATTCCCCTAACATAGGCTCCACCATAAAAGTTCACTATCTAAAAATAATCCTACTATCATAAAACCCACTAACCAAAACAGAGAATAAAAGGCAATATATTCCGTAGAGTGTAACAGCTGCCAAGCCAAATACGCAGGGGAGACAGGAAGGAGGGTCAGCAGTAGAATATATGAACATAGACGCAACGTTATTAATCAAGACAATAGGTCTCTAATTTTCCAATACTGCAAAGGAACAGGTCACACTTTCGCATTAGGAGAACCTAGAATACATTACAATAACATAAACAGCAAATATCAAAGGCTTATAATTGATTCTCTATTATTCAGAAAACACAATAGCATTAATAGAAAATAGATTTGCCCGAAATATATAACACAATATATCCTAGTACCAGCTAATAATATCAACAATAATATAAGTAACTTATATGTAATAGCCAATAACTATTATAAGACTACTTAAATAATAGAATTTCTAACCTATAAGATAATTCATAGAATATAGCAAACAATAGTAGAATATGTATAAAAACCAAAAAAAAAAATGTCTTAAGAAAACAAATAATATGCAAAACTTCCTAATGTATTGTTACGACGCTTCTCAGCCGTCGATGTTTGCGTTCAAGGTTTACTGAGAAGACAATGTGAGTTCGTTTTGGATACAGCTTAGTACTATGGATTTATTACCAGATCTTTGAAAGGGATATAAGTAACTATACAGTAGAAGATTAACTTGCCTTCAATGTCCGCCACTAGAGGGATCCTTCTCCGCTACCGTCTTCCCGGTCAGTCCATATCCCGTTGTCACCAGACAGACTTCTTCCCCCGGTCTGCTATCTCTGCCAGACAGTCTTCTCGGCACACACCAATCCCCGGCAGGCCGGCCAGCTTCCTTCCACTGCGGCACCAGCTGGGCTCGGCTGATCCCTTCCCCACGGCGACGCCAGCTGGACTGCCCCGAGTGTCTGCCACCCCCCTCCCCTGGAATTTCGTCAATCAACACTTCCGAGAAGGGGCCCTTCTTCTCTTGGCGTTCCAACTTCTTCCCTGCTACTTCTCTGCTGCATCGTTTCACTGCCCCCTTCTCAATCCTTTTCGTCCCGAAAAGGCTGATTTCACCAGAGGCGCTGATCGGCGGCCCTTTGATCTCCCTGACGTCTCTGGCCACATGAGGGTTGTCCGCCTCCCGGAAGCGTAGCGGCAGGGTTAACACCAACCCTTGTTTGCAGAACCACATCTCAACTCGGGCTTTCCTTCCACTCTCAACCAGTGCCGACGCCATTGATTGGTCTCGCTGTCTAGCACAGGGCGGTGGTTCTCCACAAGATGGCGGCCATATTTCACTGCCTACGATGCTTCCATCTGATATTTTGAATTCTCCCTGAGAACACTCTGTAGCCGCAATGTACAAAGGGCTGTGATCGTTTGTGTTGCGCTTTCGCCGCTTCCTTCCACAACGGGGCTGTAGATCGCCGATCTTTACAGTTGATTCGTCCACCCGATCCACGCTGTCCATATCGTGGCCTCCCTTTTCTTCTTTAGGTTTCACATTCTCTTTCTCTAGAGGCTCTCTCTTTCCAAACCCTTCAAACCTGGGCTTCTTAGTGCCGACCACGCACAGGGCTGTGAATTTCTTAAACCTTCTGGAGGTGTCGGATCCCGTGGCAGTCTCAAGATCGGGAGAACTTTTCCTAGGCGGTGGCTGCTTGATCTGTACCTTGTCGGGCGAAGGAACGAAGATGATAGGTACACATTCTTGGCACATCTCTTCAGCTTGCATTGCAGACGACGGCGCTGACACATTGCGCGCGACTTCCGCGTCACAGACATTGTCGTCGGACTTCCACAGAGCGTCCAATGCTCTATCCCGTTCAGTCGGGTCGCCGGCTCCAACTTCAGGGTGCTTCGACCATCTAGCCTTGTCGCACTTCCACGGAGCATCCAGCTCCGTCCTGTCCAGTTGGATCGCCGCTGTAGTCCCTGACAGTCTGACACTGTCGCTGAAGTCAGCCACGCTGTCGCACTGCAGCTCGCCAAGATCGTTGCTGTTCTCATGGAGTATTTCAGAAAGAATCCCAGGGGTTGAATTTTCGCTCTGTATATCACCTTGAGGGCATTCTCCTTCCGTCCTCTTGATGTTATACACAACACTCGTGCCACAGCCGTTGTCGGAGGCGATCAGCTCACCCTCCTCCGCTGCACAACCAGTCTGGATCATTTCCTGCTGTCGACACTCTTCGGACTTCTGGATCACGGGAGAATCTTCTAGAGTAGATTCTGGCAGTTCACTTACAACGTCTCCTGACGTGATGATCTTTGTTGTGTTGGTCTTGTCGGGATCTTCATCACCTGGGATCGTCTTTTGTCCCCTCAGACATTGAATACGTGGGCTATTGGTTGCTGTGATTGGTTTTGAAAAGCCATCAGGATTTTCTGGCGGTAGTACATTGAACTTAACTTCGCAAGACATGGGTGTGGCAGAACGTTTGACATTCCGAATATGCTCGGGTCGGCTCAACCGAGAATCCAAGTTTTCTCCGAGCTCATCTACTTTCTGGCTTATTAGTCTGAGCAATTTTGTGAATTTTTCAATTTCGAGGTCGGTTAGTTTTTCCATTTTCCTTTTTAAATTAGCGCAAAATAAAATCTTCAATTAAAATTAACTAAGCTGTATCCCACTTCTGACACCAAATGTTACGACGCTTCTCAGCCGTCGATGTTTGCGTTCAAGGTTTACTGAGAAGACAATGTGAGTTCGTTTTGGATACAGCTTAGTACTATGGATTTATTACCAGATATTTGAAAGGGATATAAGTAACTATACAGTAGAAGATTAACTTGCCTTCAATGTCCGCCACTAGAGGGATCCTTCTCCGCTACCGTCTTCCTGGTCAGTCCATATCCCGTTGTCACCAGACAGACTTCTTCCCCCGGTCTGCTATCTCTGCCAGACAGTCTTCTCGGCACACACCAATCCCCGGCAGGCCGGCCAGCTTCCTTCCACTGCGGCACCAGCTGGGCTCGGCTGATCCTTTCCCCACGGCGACGCCAGCTGGACTGCCCCGAGTGTCTGCCACCCCCTCCCCTGGAATTTCGTCAATCAAGACTTCCGAGAAGGGGCCCTTCTTCTCTTGGCGTTCCAACTTCTTCCCTGCTACTTCTCTGCTGCATCGTGTCAGTATATATATATATATGTACTTAGAATCATAATAGTTTTAGCATCAGGCGACGTTATATTTTCTTGATATATTGTATATGTTTCTCCTGTAGAAGGGCGGACAGGCTCGAAAGCTTGAGAAGACCAGAATAAAAGATACTCATCCCCATAAACGTTTTACTTTGATATCAGAAATCAATGATAATATTAAGGTTTTGCCACGAACAATGTGAATCGTAAAAGACAGCGGCGAGAGATGCGGTATACACCGCCTCAACATAACTTTCATTGCCTGATAAAATGCCAGTGAAACGGAAAGCATAAATTAAAATTCACGATTTATAATAGACTGTTAATCTCAGGATGCGTGGACTACTTCACCAATACTTAAAATAGTATGGCTTTTCATTAGGTATATATTTCTAAAGTATAGGGGATGAAACATATACTAAATTCGAGCCCCGCGGCGGGCGCCATTGTTGCGTTCCCTGGTTTGGATAGATGAAAAGGGAGGATACACGATGTGACTTATTAAAGTTTCCTTACTTAAGTATATATATATATAGCAATTTAGGCCAACAACCCCATGTATATAACCCGCAGCAAGACCTTGATGTTGTATAATAGAAGCACAGCTGTCAATGATGCACTATCGACATATGTCTTTACATCATCACATGTAATGCAATTTGTGCAAACAGGATAAATAAAGTAAAAAAAAAAAAGGGGGGGAAACTCTGTAATTGATTAAGAGTTGAGTTAAAGCAGGGATCGAGCATATAATATTGTCAGAACAAAGGTCTAAAATGGAAACAGCCACGACACTAGTATACAATTTCATCAGACAACCCTGAAATCGTTATTAAATTGGGCAATCTATAAAAGACTCCTTCTGGAGGTTTAGCAACCCACTGAAGACGCTGGGTCTCTATTTCATAGAGGAAAATTATAGCAACAGATCTCTATAATTTCTACAGATCAACTGTAAATAGATTCATATTAAGGCATTTTTATAGCCCAAATAACACAAACAATAGTCAAACATACAAATCTGTTTGCATCATGCCGTACCCTCCTAACAGCGTAACAATAGCCCGAGGAATCAGAAAATATGGTATAATGGTAAATATGATGGAATAACGCACTGAAACACATAAAAGTACAAACATTACTAAAACCTGACAGATAGATACCCTCAAAGTAGCCCTAATAAAGTCGTAATTTGCAACTGTCGCTGTGTCAATATATCACAGCAAAGATATAGTACACAACTCTATTCCAACAGAGTCGGTAGTTCTATATTTAGTACAATTTGTGAAATTAAGGTGTGGGGGGTAGTACCATAAAGCAAAAGGAATGAAATATGTATGAGAGGAAACAAGAAAATTTCTCTAGATATTTATTTAAATAAATTAAAATTTGGGAACATGTCTATACTGACGAGATATGCTATTTACATAGTAAAATTTTAGATAGAGGTGACCTGAAGTTACTTTATAGCCCTTTAGGGCCCATGCGAAATCTAGGTTGGTTACTACACAAAAAGGGGGGGGGGCGCTAAGTCATAATGACAAATGGCTTACCTTTTCTCGAAAGTGCCGGCAAAGGTCTGGTCTCCCGTCTGAAGACTGTCCTCTCACTGAGCGACTCCGATTCAATCTGCCTTTTGGCAAAGAAACCCTCTTTTATTCTTGTCTCTCTCCGTTTTCATTCGCTGGCCGCGCCAAAGTTTCTATTGGCTGGCATTTTCATTCGCCGAAAGAAACACCAATCAAAATGGCCAACGGCTCCAGTATACAATTTCATAGACGCCCCAGGCCTCTCCCATCAAAATAGAACATATAGTATTACCAAAACAAAAAATCTAAAGAGAGAAACAGCCACGGCACTAGTGTAAAATTTCAGACCCCAGGCCCCCCCTCCACATGGATTGAAATACTATCCTCCCTTTTCTCGGGACGGTATATATATCGCCCCCTGTCTTGGCTAAAAATCGACCCAGGCCCCTTTTACCTGGACTGTAATGTGATGCTTCCTTTTTTCGGGAAGGATATTTATAAGGCTTAGTCTTTTAGAAATCTTCCTTCTCCATTTTTTTTTTCTGGTCACCTTTACCTAAATTTTTGGTGAGGGGAATATATGTACATATGGAACAACAGCTTCCAGCGCGGATGTCTCTGGATGTCACTGGTGTCTTCTTCACCAGGCATCAGCTTTCGGCATGGAAGTCTGGTGTCATCAATTGTCTAGGTTTCTGGGCAAAAAGGTGGTCTGTAAGTCTATGTGGGAGGGAAGCCATGTATCCATTTGATTTGATTATACATACGCCTTCTGTTGGGGTATGGTTACAAAAACGTGCCCCAACATTTCTTAAGACTTCATGCATGAATCTCTGAAAGGTAGCAGTAGCATTTCTAAGACTGAAACTCATGACATTAAATTCGAATAGCCCCAAAAGGAGTAATGATGGCAGTCTTTGGTTTATCCTCTTCAGCAATTGGAATCTGATAGAATGCTTTGCATAGGTCTATTTTTGAGTACACACGAGTACCTTTTAAGATGTGGTGGAAATCGTCCAGTCTAGGGATTGGATAACGATCTGGAAGTGTAACTGCATTGAGTCTTCTATAATCACCACAAGGTCTTAGTGATTCGTCCTTTTTTGAAACTAAATGTAATGGATTCGCCCAAGGAGAATTTGAGGGTATAATTATTCCATTATTCAACATATATTGAAATTCTGCCTTAGCAAGAGTTAATCTCTGTGGATCTAGACGACGGGCTTTTGAGTGAATTGGCTGACCTCTCGTAGGAATATAATGCTTAACGTTATGTTTTGCTTTTACAAAATCTGATGGTGGCCTATATAGGTTAGGATATTTGGTTAGGATAGTGCTGACCTTGGATGATGAATTTAAAGTGCTAATATTTCCCATGTCTGAGATTGACTGAATGACGCCTCTTATGGAAAGATTAGTTATTCCATCAATTAGGCGTTTATTTTTTATATCAATTACCAATCCAAAGTTGTTCAGAAAGTCTGCTCCTATTATAGCTCTGTTAGTATTGGCGATTACAAAAGGCCATTGGAATTGACGTCGAAGTCGATATCCAAATTTCTAACCTTTGATCCATAGGTAACAATTTCTGTACCATTTGCTGCGTAAAGTTTATAATCAGAGCTAGGCATCCTATTTTTATCCTTTGGTGGTATTATAGAGATATCAGCACCACTGTCCACCAAAAGCGCAATCCTGTGTTTTTGTCTGTAACAAATAATCGGAGATTGCGACAATCCTGAATGCCGGCGGAAGAGTTTGTCGCTACTCTGTCCGCCTGTTGGAGTTTCCGACTCCTTCCAACTGCACGGAGGCCTGCATTTATTTTGCAAGCAATTAGATCCATAGCGAAAATGCTAATAGCAATATCTTCCTCTTGGATCGAAGGATCTTTGAGAATTACTTCTCGGTCTTGACTGAGTCCTATTTTTGGATCGAGATCTAGATCTATCCAGTCTCAATTCAGACACCTGCCGTTCAAGATCTTCTAATTTGGCGATCAAGCGATCTGTTGATGAAGAAGGCACTTCCGCATCATATATTTCTTTGGAAGAGTTTATTTCATTTATTTTTATCGGCCATTATGGCCAATTTGCTAATGTCCTCATCACTTACAATAAGTATATTCTTTATGGATGTGGGCAATTTATCGAGCCATAAAGTTTTTATTAAATTGTCAGAGATATCTTGGGTAGCGAGGGATCTGAGCTTTTGTAATAACTGGCTCGGCTTCATGTCTCCGAGCTCTATACCAGAAATTAACTTTTTAATTCTCAACCCTTCACTTTCTCTGAACAGTTCAACTAGTCGTGATTTACATTCAGAGTACTTGTTGTCGCTTTTGCTATTAATCATGTCCCAAATGTTTTCTATATATTTAGGTTCTAATTGGGAGATCAAATAATTAAATTTAGTGTCTTCCTGAATAATTCCACCTATTTTGAACTGTGCCTCTACCTGGAAGAACCATATTTCAGGTTTTTCAACCCAGAAAGGCGGTATTTTAACACTAACCTTGCATATTTCTGTGGTATCGCTAGGTTTATTTTCCGTTTCCATTTTACGTAAATTTAAAATTCGACACAACAGCTAGATGTAAATAGAGATAAAGTTAAAAATAAAAAATTGAGATAAAATAATAAGGAAGATAATATAAAAACATATCTTAGTCTTGGGATGATATCCCGATATCTTGGATAATGCTTCTTTTCAAGCTTGAATCAATTTTTACATTTCTTTATCTCTTGAAATCTTCGTATGCTTTTTCTTTTCAATCACGTCCGGCTCACCAATGTGGTGTGTCGATTTATTAGTCCAGCAATGACCCAGAAAGTATTTCAAAGTTAGTGTTTTATTGAATTACTTATTAGCTACATTTTGTATTGGAGACAAAAGGACAACACTCTAGCTATGTCTATTCTGGTCCTCTCTGGTTTCCGCCGCTGTGCCGCGCCGCGCAGCGGTGGTCATCTCCTATTTCATGGCGCCGCTTGTATGTTTGTTGAAGGCGTGGTCCGTCATCCCAGCAGGCTGGAAGGAAGTCTCTCGGCCCCCACACGCGTAAGATTCTTTTTGAAAATAAACAATTTTTACTGCCCTTACTGCAATGGAAAAATTAATGGGAGGGGCTGGCTCATCAGTGGTGAGCCCTCTCAGCGGTTTCGCCAGTTTAATCTACCATACCGCTGTTATATTGCATTTTTGGAACTTCCTTTTATAGTGATACTGTTGTTATTCTCTTGGAATGGGTATTTTAGAAGAACTATGGACATAAGCTTTGAGGACAGTAAAATTACAAACATTTATAAATATATAATATGCTTCGAGCAATCGCTCTTCCGCAAATATTAAATTGTTTCTTTTATTAGAACATTTATAATATGATTCACTAGCGCGCCATCTGTTATCAAAATTCGAAATTATTTTAAAGGCGTAAGATTCTTTTAGAAAATAAACAATTTATACTGCCCTTACTGCAATGGAAAAATTAATGGGAAGGCCTGGCTCATCAGTGGTGAACCCTCCCAGCGGTTTCGCCAGTTTAATCTACCATACCACATAACATTAATTTTTCCATTGCAGTAAGGGCAGTAGAAAATTTTTTAATTTCAAAAAGAATTTTATGCCTTTAAAATAATTTCGAATTTTGATAAAAATCTAACTTGTCCAGGGCGTTGTCTTAATGCTTTTGAAAATTTCAGGATTGAACAAAACTCATGTCCTATGATGGGAAGGTGAACTACATTGGAGACAAATCTTGGAGTGAGATAAAGAATCCAAGCAACTGATTATTGCACTTTCAAAGTAAAAAGGGATATTCCAAAATCTCTATAACAAATAGATCTCTAGCCGTTTTTTTTTTTTTTTTTGCAAAACGCCCCCCCCCCCCCCCCCCCCAAAAAAAAAAAAAAAAAAAAAAACCTAGAAGACCAAGTAAAATACATAAACTGAATACAACACATTTTGATTAAAATCCCAGGACATAATAAAACACCACTTTATCCAACGCTTTCATTCATCAGCTCACTTTAAATTTCAGAAATAAAGGCAAAATAGTGGAGTTTTAATCATATATCTGAACATATAATCCAACCTGCAAAATAAAAAAAATGATATTAACAAATCATAATTGATCTATAAGTTCTCTAAAGGTCAATTGTGGGCGCCATATGGAGTTATATTATAATTAGCAGCCAAGAAACAACCATATGTAAATAATTACAACAATGTCTCTCTACTGTCCTGTTGGAACTTAAAAATAACCCGGTTTTTCCCCTTTTAAAACCATCTTGAAAAGTACAATATCTTTGCCTTTGCTGAAACCTAATACAACCATTTCCAGAAATTTTGACATTATAGTGGGAATTAACAATAAGTTTAGATATTTCCAGAGAAGTTTAGAATTTCCTAGTAACAATGGGTATCAGTAATGTTTCAATATGAAAATTTGCTTTTGATCTTACTACAAATTAATTAAAATTAATTAGTCATATTAATTATGTTGTTTATAAATTAGCCAAAGATAATTGTTGATGACCCATCCTCATTGCATGGCAACCTAATTGGTAGAGATCCCAGTGGAAAGTTGAGAAAGGAAGAGTGGAATACAAGCTGCGGGGATGGCCCCTATGAGAGAGAGAGAGTGAGTATGGACAGACAGCATTCTTTTGTGGGTGTGACATTGGCGGTGCCAGAAGAAAAGGGATAGATTCCTGGATGGGGGGGGGGGGGGGGGGCGGACGAGTAGTACAGAGGGATGGAGGGCGTCGAGTGACAAGAAGCCAATAGAGTGATTGGCATGATAGCAGATGTGCTCTGAAATTGTCCAGGCAGAGTTGGCATCCAGGCTGGACTTCCCAGTAAGGAGGCTTGCTCTGGAAAAAGGGAATACTGGAACGAGTGTGTCAGTCAGCAGCGGGACAACCTACAAGTCATTGTTGCTCAGACAGGACGTGGACTGTGTGGAGCGGAACGCTTCGCAAGAGTGACATCCACAGAGCCCAGAATCTTTCTGACGGCGGTGGTTGAAGGCAAGTCCTTCATAGTGTACTCATATTCTATTTCATACTACTGTAATAAAGTGCTGACTTTATATACATCCCTTAAGAAATCACATGTCATCCCTGTCCCATTGTGAATAGACAAAGTACACAAACAGCGCCTGGGCTCGATTCAGCAATAGGCAATATAAACCATTAGCATGTGATTTAAATAGATATAGATATTCACACAAACCTTGGAACGACCCTTGCTTATTTCAGCTCAAAGTAAATCTAACTGCCATGTGGTCCCACTCACTAAGAACAACTCATACATTTCTTAGACAAAAACTAACTGACAATCAACAGAACTATAAGTGATAAAGGTGGAAACTATATTTATTCCAGGCCCTAGCTTTTCTATTGTTGTGATTACTTTATTACTTTACATTCTTTGAGAGGGTCGGTGGAAGGCTGGTTAAACCGTTTGGTTTCGACCACTACGACCCAGGTTCGATTCCCGCATTGGACACTTTTTATGTTTAAAAAAAAATGCTCCAATGGCCCCCGATTCTTGCAAAAGTCCAACCCCACCAGCGAGTGCAAGTAACCAAACGGAGCTCTGGCACATTTGTAAGTGCAAAGTCGAACTGCTTTCACATGTGTAGACATGTGGTGCGCTTACAGTAAAAAGCAGTCGCTAACTACCCACCATGATTATCATGGTCTGTACCACGTGTACTAGGGATAAGCAAAAAAAACATTCTTTGATGATGCACGTTTTTTTAACTTGAGGTAAATAACAATTCATATTTGGACCACCTTTTATTCACAATTAACATCACTAATTTATTTAACCCTGAAACGATAAAGATATCACCTACCCTTGTTTTAAAAGGTACAGATGGGCATCCAAGAAAGGTTCTCTTTTCTGGTTGAATCTTGTTAAAACACAAATTTGTACCAGCCAGAACCTTGACTACCTAGTAAATGCTTTTTCTAACCAAAGTTAAAATCAATGTTTGCATGTAGATATGCAGATCAATATTATACTCGGCAGTCCAAAGTCTAATTCCTCTCTCTCTCTCTCTGGCATAACAAAAAAAAAAAAACTATTCAACTAAAAATCTGCGCGCAAAGACAATCATTTTAATCTTTATGAAAAAATGGCATGAAGATGGGGCGCGGTGCAGATTTGACACCGAATGGTCCACACAACAACGGCATGACTATAAAGTTTTTTTTTAAATTCTCCCTTCTTTATAGTCCATACCTTTCTGAGCCAATTGTTTTTCTGGGAAAGAGAGCACAAGGAAATTCTTCTAACAATATTATGAAACTGAGGCCTTTTTGATTCGAATCAGGAAAGTTATAAAAACCTAAGTAGACACAAAATGTTAGAGGACTTTATTGCAGCGTTATAAAGCCAGTAAAAGGCGAAGACTGCCTGATCTCTCTCGGTGAATCCTTCCTCCTACCAGATCCTCAGGATTTTCACAGGAAGGATAAGAAAATCATGCCTTTGGTGCATGCAGATTTAATGGATCCATTTTATGTAGTGAGCTAGAGAGGAGCCAGGTACACTTTAACTATCATTGATGAAGCCACAAGATATGTGAGTGCATTCTTCCTGAGAAATGAAGGTGAAACTCTGGAAAATTTCAAAAAGTGAATTCTCAGGAATCCCCGAAAAACAAACCATTAGTAAACTTGAAAGAATATACATATTATATTAGATAATGGTATAGAATTCGATAAAACTAATGGAACACTTTCTGCAAGATCTTTGGAATTGTTCATGAACTCGCAATGATCTATGCAACCCAACAAATTGTTTTGGTAAAGGATGATATTAGGACTCTCCTGGATTTGAGCAAGAAGCATTTTATGCGGAAGTGTGGTCTGCCAAAAGCATCCTGGGTAGAATTTATGTAGAGCGCGGCCTATTTCAGAAATAGGGCACTTAACAGCCAGAATAACAATAATTCCTCATATAAGCAATGGACTGGCAAAAAGCCTAGGATTAAAGCATCTAAAGGTTATTGCTGTAAGGTATATTTTTGCCTTCCAAAACCATTAAGAAATTCCATATTGGATGGAAGAGCAGTCAGAGACAACCTTGTTGGTTATGCACTCTGGGAATGGTTGGTTTAAAGTGTGAATACCGGAGTTAAGAAAGGTTATGTAATCTCTGGACTGTGTCTTCAAAGACGACAGTCTATTAAGGGAAAACAACAGTCGAGAGCTGCTTCTATTAGTTGAGCACTACAGTATGGGATTTAAAAAGAAACCGAAGATTATTCCCCCTCCCCATTCAATAGTTCAAAAATATCTGAGGCCAATAGAAAAAGACAGCCACAATGAGGAACACGTTGAAGATACCAAGTTCAAAAAGTCACGTTCCTAAGAAATCTCTTTTGGCCCATTTTATCCTATAACTTTGAGAAGCCATGGAAATATCCAGAGCATTATGAGCTGTGCTATGTTCCATTTAGTGGAAACCTAGCAGATGTACCAACTAAACCCCTTGAACAAGCAAGAGATCGCTTCGAGGTGGAGATTGATGATATGAAGTAGGGGCGCGATGCTGCTTTGACGTGATTAGTCCACGCAACAAAGTGCGCGTGACTATATAGTAGTTAGCTATTGTTTTGGTGTGTCAATCTCGCACATATTTTTAGTTGTATTCTTCTGTGTAAAGATCTTAATTAATTTCCTTATGTAATACTAAATAGAAGCGCATATAGCCTATATGCTGCTGAGCCAGTCGTTTTACTGTGAAGGAAAGTCTTCCAACAGAAGCGAATGCCAAAACATAGATGGCAATGTTTATATATCAAGTAGTAAAAGACTCATAACTCTGATAAAACCTTAATAAAATATAAAAGAAATGAAACTATTGAAGCATGAATGTTTATTAAAAAAAAAAAACCTCTACTGTCCCCACTGCGCTGATAAAATATTGGGAGGGCTTGGTTCGTCAGTGGTGAACCATCCCGGCGGTTTCGCCAATTCAATCTACCAGACCATTTCTTAGAGGCTCTGATACTATATATTGGATGATTCTGATTATATATGTTACACTGAAGGGTGGATTCTTAGATATGGTATTCAAGCAAACTATAGACATAAACTTTTAGGACAGTAGATTTACAAATAATCGAACAATGCTCTTCCGCAAACAATAAGGATAAGGCTAGTTAGACATAAATTAATTATAAGTCAATAAAACACGCCATCTTTACACAATAAATTAAACATTTTGCGCTCCTGATCAACTACTTCAAACCGGCTTCATTTTCTCAATTAAATGCATTAACTGTAACGCCTCACATGTTGGCGAAGCTGTCCGCTCCATCTTCCTAAGTCTAACAGAACATCAAATATGTATCAACAATAAAGAAACCAGATCCTAAATTTACCAGGATAGCCTCAGTACAGGCCACACATTCAATTTACACCAAACCATAGCACTTTATTGTAACATAAAAAACAAACAACAGCATATCTTCCTAGAAGCCTTCATCTCAATCTAACTCAACAGTATCAACCGCAAAATTTACCTCCCTTCACAGTGCCTGCACATCCTTAATCATAACAGCACCCAATCTGTTTCCCACCTATAGACATTTCACCTCCCAATTCCCAAAACTTCCTTCTTTCTCTCTTCTATGTTTAGAAAACTCATATAATTTCTGCTTTTATCTAGATTCCTATTATTCATCCTTCTTTTCAATTCACAACAAATATATATGCACATTTTTTTCACTTTAATTAAAATAATCTGATGGATAAAAAATCTACTAAAATCTTTATACTCTTACAAAAAAATATATATGAATATATACAAAAATAATTTTTTCTCCTTTAGTTTCCTGTATTCTTATTACAGCCAGTTAAAGGAAGTTATTGTTGAGAGCTCATACCTCTCCAACAAAGAAACTTATCGCTTTGACCTTTGACCTTTTCATAGCAATGATACCATGCGATTACTCCAATTGTAAAATTTTGAGTGTATACTTAAATTTGTATATCACTATTTAAGGTTAAATATTATAAAAATAAAAAATAACTCAGAAAAGAGTCATCCATCAAATTATGCAATAAAGAAAAGAATATGTGGAATTATTTATAATTCGCCTGAAGACAGAGCCAAATGCATTTTCTAGATGAAGCTGGCTTTAATATGCATCTAAGATCAGGAAGAGCACAATAGGCAAACCTGAAAAAACAAGTGATTCCTTCAAACTTGACTTTGCGAATATGACTTTGCTAGTGGCTATCAACAATTAAGAAATAATTCACCATAAAATAATATCTGGTTCAACCTCTATCATTCTCTATAATATAACAATACTTAATATTATATACTCTTCAAGGAATAATAAAGCCAGCCCAAAGACAACCCAGAGAGAGACGGGAATGTATAGTCCGGTCACTTAAGATACCAGCGATGTTCAAAGGGGCGTCCACTGGGGCCGGTCAGTCAACCCCTAGGGACTTTTAAGAGAGTTGGGGATTGTGGTGCGACACGAACGGACGCCCGACTGTGCCAGTCCCGTCTCTCTCTCCTGGTTGTCTAGGTCCTTCTTTCGAATTGTGATGTGATTATTTCTCTACCCACCTTATAACACCACATATATGTAATTCATATATAATTAATTAACCCACAGAATAATGTATAAATATTATTCATAGAATAGTTTATATACCTAAGTCATTCACATCATCCTGTACATAAGAGAGATATTTATCCCCCAAGTTCCTGGAGCGCACAGAGACCTCCTGTACATAACTCATGGCTAGTTAAGGTTTTTAGTTTAATCACTCTGTGTATATTCTTTTATGATATTTGACCAAGACTATCTGGTCACGTGTGTAAATTTAATGTATATATATTGTAGGGGAAAGAAGACCCTGCCTTGGAACTGGCCTGTTGGTTAGGAAAAAGGCAGGGGCGCCCACCCCCCACACACCCTTGGGGATGAGGGAGTGTAGAGGCGACTTCGCTTGGTTATCCTCGCGCCAGTGGTTTCACTAACGCGGGTGCGCCATGAGTATTGAAACTCTTGGGTCTTCGCTCTGTGCGTGCGCGATTGGAAGCGTTCTTGCCGAGCGCGTCATGGAAAACCAAGGAGTACACATAGTAGTAGCACCCCCCTCCCCCCATCCTCCGCGCGGTTCCCTGTGTCAACCTCGTACCTCAGAGGTCCTTGATTCTTTGGCAGATTCTGGGAGTACTGGGAAATAAGAGTACGAGGGCCAAAGGGGGAGAGTCCTATTGGAGCATAGGACGGGTTTAACCAAGTCCAAACGAGAGGACAGCAACCTAACTACGAAACTCTCGTAAACGCCTGTGGGCTGATTGGTCAACCCCATGGAGCTAGACCATAAAGGCGGGCGCGAAGGGCCAAACTAAATGGCCGCTCGGTGCATGGAGAATCCACCATTCCCTTGGCTAGATGACTGAAAAAGGACCAGCTTATGGACCGAGAGGTCTGGGTGGTCATATTGCTCCTAGGATGTGTATATATTGTGGTTGGAGACAAAGCGGCATAAAAGGCAATGAACAAGCGGATCAATTTTCCAAGGCAGCAGCTCATTCCAATCTGGCCGCTATCTTATTCCACTCTATCTAAAAAGTTTGTTCAGCCCTTAGAGAACAGTACTCACTCCTACTTTAGAAGGAACTTTATGCCACAGATCACTCCTCAAGAAATCTCAGAAGAATAGCTGCATCCCCAAACCCTCTCATTGTGATCCTACCCAAAATAATTTTTTGTGGCACCTCCTCTACAATTTTCACAGGTCACGGTTTTGCCAATGCTGCAAAAATATCAAAAAACGACCCTAATGGCCCCACATTGCAACGAAGACGCCCAAACTGCAGACCACCTTCTCTTCAGATGTCTCGCCTACCACCATCATAGATTCCAAACAGCCACCCTCCTAGGAATAAACACATTTACCCTGAAGATATGCAAAACATTCCCAAGTACAAATTAGCCTGGCGACATCTGATAAACTGGATGTTTGCTGCCACCATTAGAAGTGAAGTCTAAAGGCCAACCAGGATAGTTGGCGACTTTAGTATGCTCCAAGAATCCTCAAGAGAGGAGAGAGATAAAGTATGTTAGTTGTGTAAGACCAGTGCTCTAGGGGTGGTTAATTATATTCTGGAAGGTCCGCTACATTCAAAGGGAAGACTCGCGCCCCAACTATACCTCAAGTTTAATGTTAAGGAGTGAATTACCGAAACTAGCAAACGGGATGAATTGGTAAACTTCGCTGGTTTCGGTAATTCACTCTTTAAACTTGAGGTATAGTTGGCGCCCCTGCGCGAGTCTTCCCTTAATTAGCTATTAAGATTTCGGAAAGCCCGCTACATTTTGAGGGAAGACTCGCGCGCCAACTATACCTCAAGTTTAAAAAGTGAATTGCTGAAACAAGCGAAATTTACTGAACGTGGCTTAATATATTTTGATTTAAATAAAAGCTCTTATATATAGTAGCGAAGTATTTATTATTTTATTAACAGAGTATCATTTTTTATGTTTATATTTTGCTACTCTGTAAACTTCCCTCATTGATTATCTTTTTTAAAAAATCATTTATAGATTGTTCTTGCCTTAAATAAATTGCTGTGTCATCCTGAAGTTTTTGTCTTTTCTAATTTTCCATGTGGCAATACAATAAATAGGATTTATTTCGTCAAGGTATGGCACAACCTGTAAAGCCTCAAATGTTGAAGAATTTATAAATGAAATTTAATAATTAAAATTATCAAGACCTTCAAGAATATTGATTTTTATGGATAATTCCAAAGTGTGCACAAGAATAGAAATATAAAATACTTAATTGAAGAAAATAACTATAAACTTCAAATTTTACCCCCTCCCTATTCTTTTCTGTTTAATTCTGTTGAGACAGTATTCGCAAAAATCTGTTACAGCCAAAAAAAAAAAAAAAAAGGTCGTAAACATCATTGCAATTTCTTTAACTATTGATTTTGAAAACGGAATTTTTATTATATTACAGAAACCTTTTGTCTTAATATGTTTTTAAAAATGATGTCATCGCTCTTGTTATTTCAAGCGCTTCTTTCAAATAATACAAACTATTTTCAATATTTTTATTTGTTTTGAAGTGTTCCTAAATATAAAGGTTATATAAAAAGTCATGTGTTTAAATTAAAATTGAAATTTTCTAAATAAAAAATGTCCACATTAAAATTGAAAATATCTAAATAAAACGAAAGTGTCTAAATTAAAATGAAAAATGTCTAAATATAAATTTAAAATGTCTAATTAAAAGTTAAAACTTATAAATGAAAGTTAAAGTCATAGCGTATATTTTAAGGTCTATTTTCTAAAAAAATTCTTTTAAATTTTCTTAGAAATATGGATGCATGGAATCAAGTGGTCTTCAGAATAAAATCAAAGATCATTTGTTAAAATATTCAATTATTTATTTTAGAAATGAAAATTGCCAAAATTGAAAGGTTTCCAAATAAAAATGATGAGAAGAGTGATTTTAAACAATATAAATTCAATTATCTGTGTGTATTATATTTAATTATTCCCACATTTATATTATCGTTCATTCAAAAATATATTTCTTACAAAATTCTATGATTGTGTTCATATTAGTTATTAATACTTTTTATATTAACTAAAAATATTAGTAGAAACAGCGAAATTTTTTCATATAAAATAATAATTAAATAAAAAAAAACAGCAAAATAATATCATAGAAGATATTTAAAAAAGAAAAAAAGTCGCTAGCAGTGCCATCTTTCGGAATATTTCCATTTTTCAAAAGCGATTGTTGTTTATTCGCGTGGTTTGTGTGAAAGCAACGTTGCCATATAAACAATTGTATTCGAAGCGGTGATCTATTTCGTGATGTGATTTCCAAACTTGGAATGCTTTAGTAAGTTGATATTCAAATAGATTGAACTTCAAAAGACTATTCGCAAAATTATTTACAACATCAAGACTTTGAAACAAATAATGGCAAAATGTTCAGTTATGTTACATGACTTAGAAATTTATTCAAGATGATTAACGTCAAAGTGTACATCCTCATAACTTTTGTTTACATTTTCATCGGGTTATCAGGTAAGTTTTATTTTCTTTTAGTACCAAAAACATCGAAAGAAAAAGCATGTCATTAACAGCGTTAGCAGAAACAAGAGCAAATATTAATCTTATTTGATAATTTTTGTTAATAGTTAGTGACACACCAATTAATTAATTTAAAATGGACAAAATGACCCCCGAAGTTACATGTCAAATAGTTTAATATATATATTTTTTATATAAAAAGATAAATGCATTAATTTAAGTTTTGACACATTGAAATATAGACCTATATAGCTGCCAATAAGTTAATACAATTTAAAATCCAAAAGACATTTTAAAAATTATATTGACACATATTTCACTACATTGATACAATTTAATTGTGATTTTATACACACATTACAAATTTACTTTTTGACATCTATTTAATAATAAGATTGGCAATCTTTTGGTTAGAAAAATGGCATATATTTAGTGTTATTAAATAAAATATTTCAATAAATTTACAAAGTATTATTTTCATGTTGAACGTCTGCTATTTATTGTTTACCAGAGTGCATCTTAAAACAAAGAGCAATATGAAAATCATTTTGAATCTTATCTAATAAAAACATTTTTGGATTATACAAAATCTCTTTGTGCATGTCAATACATATAGTAAAAATGCTTTAAGGATAATAACATAAGAACAATGTCTCATTAATATGTGATCCTCGTTGGTGCATTACTCTATATTTATGACTGTCATTTCATTTTATTACTTCTTTGATATTTTGTGCAGGGACAACAAACTGACAACCAAAATTTTGATAGCTAGCTAAACCTTAACTTTAAACAATTCTAATTAAACAATTCTAACCTCAATGATATTAATATTATTGTTATTACTAACATTCACAAAATAATGAAGTTTACTCTAATACTTATTTTAAACAACAAGAAAATAAGATCTAATTCAAATAAAATTAATAGTGTGTGACGTTTCGGTAACAGCGTTGTTACCATCATCAGACAAAAGAATAAATGAGAAAAAAAAAATTATAGCATGTTCTTTAATAGTTTTTTTTTTTTTGCTTATTCCTAGTATACATGGTACAGGCCATGATAATCATGGTGGGGTGACTGCTTTTACTGTAAGTAAGTGCACCACATGTCTACACATGTGAAAAGCAGTTTGACTTTGCACTTACAAATGTGCCAGAGCCCCGTTTTTTAATAGTACTGTTATCAAGTGTGTAAACAAGATAGCAAACAAGAAAAAAAAAGTTTTTTTTTTTTAAGACAAACACTTGACGCTGTTACCGAAACATCACACACTATTAAATTATTTGAATTAGGTCTTATTAATGTTAGAGAGCAACGGCGCATCCTAATTGCAAAAAGGAAAGAATTGGGTGAAAGGGGAATAAAATCGAAGTTGAGAGATAACAAGCTTTTTGTAAATGATAAAGTGTGTAAAGTGATGAATGGCCAAGTTGTTGATAGCACAGGAGCTGCTATATAGCAACAACCTCGTAGAAACAATTGTGTAAATAGAAGAAATATGACATCAAAATCACAAATTAATTCTCCACCCTATAATCAATTAGGTCTTATTTTGTTGTAGTTATAATCTATAATCCAAATTGTGATTTTATCATTATTTTAAACAAGATTGAGAAAAGAAGAATAATTGAAGTCACTTAAACAAAAAGTAAAATAAACATTGTAATAATGTGTAAACTTGATAAGACTGGAATGATTATTCTATTCATAGAGGGTATTTATCTTTGTGAAGAAACTGCTGACATTTATAATAAAGATTGGAGCAACACTGTGTTGTATATATATTAATTAATTGTTACCACAGAGTGTGTGTAAGTTCACAGGTAAATAGGCGCTAACCAAAACAGAAAAAGTTCCTTTGTTTAATATTAGTTTCCCTTTTATATTTTGATCTCTCTCTTGTAAATCAATAAATATAATGTTTAATTAATAATTCTTGGAATCAGTTTCATTAAAAATTCTAAGCAAAATCAACACACTGGCATAGATTAATCTGTTTGTTTTATTATTTTTAACAATCGCCATTAAAAATGATGGTGTTTCCTTCAGACTCTTTTGTTTAAATATTCAGTTTTCTTGTGATTAAATGGCTGCCAGATATTTCAGTAGTTGTTACAAACACAATATAACAATAAATAAATTCAAATTATGTAAATATCTACATATATATATATATACAGTTAAACCTATAGCACTCGATTTTAAACATTAAAATGTAAACATTTTACATTAAAAGTGACCTGTCTATAGCACTTCCTCTCTCTATAGCACCCTATTTTGGTGAGTCCCAAAAGGGGGCGCTATAGACAGGTTTAACTGTATACACCTATCCCCCGATTTACACGGTAGATACGTTCCTGAGAAAAACGTGTAAATCGGGGGATAGGTGTACACAGAAATAAAAATAAAATGCATTGACAGGTTAAAATATGTAGTCAGCACATAAGCTCGGGATTCCTCGTGAGATGTGTACACAGCGCATGTGTTCAATCACAGTAACATTTAGTATAGTGCGATAAAAAAAAAAAAAAAAAACTTATTTGGAAAACCGTGTAAAAGCGAAAACAACTACCGTGTAAATCGGGGGATAGGTGTATTATATTCTAGTTTCTTGCACAGTTCCCTGTTGAAGGATGTCATAGTCTGAAAGCTTGCCAAGATTATACAGCATTAATAAAGAAACTCATTGCCTTTAACTCTGATTTCTTCTTTGAAACAAAAGGTAATACCACCAAATCCAAATAAATAATGTGGGACCCTTCACATTGTTACCATCATCAGATGGAATCAGGATGAAAAAGGAGGAGGGGAATCAGTAACAAGCTCACTAAAAAACCTGGGCTCAGCTGGCCCGGCTGATAGTACCCTGTAAGGGCTCCTAATCCAGGGATACAGGATGAGCAGCGTTTGTACTCCATGTTAGGAGCAGCTGCACATGGCGTCTGTTCCTCATGTCAGAGGCGGCCATTTATTTTGGAGCTAAGTCGGCCTGCCACTGAGTAGTGCTCCCAGTCTTAATGACAAAGGCAGACGTATTCTACTTCACCCAGTCATGATGGTTGTCAAACAGACACCATCAAGGGTCACAACTTGATATCCTAATATGATTGAGTGGTGATAAGAAAGAAGAAGACCGTCATCAGACAAAGGACTGAATGAGAAAATTATCACAGCATCTGCTTTTAAATATTTAACTGATATATATTACTCCAGTAACTATTTAAAAACATGCTATGATATTTTTTTCTCATTCAGTTTGATGAAATGTCACACTATTTATTTGGATTTATAGTCTTATTACCTTTCGTTTCTAATCTATAATCCAAATTGTGTACCTAATCCTTTTTTTTTTTTGAGAAGTTGTTTGTTCTTTTTTTCAACATTTCATAGTTTTTCACAGAGCATGCAGAATTTTGAGGGATTCTTTGATGATACACTTCAAGTTGTTCTGTCACATCCCTGTTGATGCAGATCATTCTATTTTATTGCTTCAGCCATATTTGATATTTATTCTGGTAAGACAGTTCTAAAACCTTCTAAACCAGACTCTTCTCCAAGATGGTCAATCCAATTGATGATATGATCTTGGTTTCTCTTTTCTGTTGGTTCACAATTGGCATTTTCTTTGTTTCTGTTTCTTCAATGCAACCTTCAATCATCTCTTTAGTATGCTATCGTGTTTTAGTGTAAAATACCTATTCAATTTTCTTAGCATTAAAATAACTCATCAATCTATATTTGAACTCTGCAGAAATACAAACCTTGCATGGTACAGCTACAAGAAAATAAGAACTAATCCAAATAAATTAATAGTGTGTGACATTTCAGTAACAGTTGTTACCATTATCAGACCTGTTAACAACATTGTTACTGAAATGTTGCACACTATTAATTGGATTAGGTCTTATTTTCTTGTAGCTATAATCTATAATCCAAATTGTGACTTATCACTAGCGTGGTACAATTGCCCTACATTTTATCTAACCTAATGGAACAAGTATTATAAAAGGGAGACTATAATTCACATAGAATAACAATATCAAATTTCAAAATAAGTCTTCAGCAATAGCTGATGTTATGTAACAGATGTTACGCAAAGATCGCTTAAGTTGGATTTAGGCAAATTGGCATTCAACATGGCATTTTAATAAATGTACTTTATCAGTCAATACAGAGCTGTAATCGTGCTTGTAGAGTTGCGCAGAATGTTCCTAATGTATATTGCAGCAAGAGAATTATTAATGCTCTGGGCAGAATGATAAAAATAAGAACTTCCCAACTCACAAGTTTGTATATGCACAATGTTACAGCATCAGACAAAGGCCAATAAGTAATTAAATATGGTTGTTGTTGCGTTGCGGGTCCAATCACTGTCTGCAACATAACAGAGTTTGCTAATCCACATTGAAGTAACCTAGCTACTAAGCATTCGAGCATAGATGGTAGCAATACCTTTTTAACGTCATGTTTAGATAGGACCTATGATTTAGTCATGTTCCACCAAATATATTTGATCAAAACTGAAGATCTATTTTCTTGATGATAAACAAAGTCTACAGATCTACTTATTTCAGAGATTCACACTGTATTTCTACTACAATAAAATGATTTTTATTTGATAAATAAACATCAAAAAAGTTCTGTGATTTATTTAGGGCATTTTGCCATTAAGGTAGAACATAAAAATAAGAAAAAACTGACTGGGGTGTATGTCTGTGGTTTTAGAAGATTCTCCCTATCTGTAGTAGGTTCCTTATTTGTTCCTTCAACCAAGTTCTTACTCATCAAGCTGGCACATTTTGTCTCAAGTCATTTAGTATATATTCAGGTAAAATTTTAGAAGTTGGCTATCTCTAGGAAAAATTGATATATGAAACTCCAAGAAGACTCTTAAAGTTTTATCGTTCAGATATGCATGTATACACAGTGCAGTGTTGTCAAATCCAAAATTTAAAATGCTCCTTCAGTGATCAAAATATTCAGAGATATATATTTTTAAAACATCTATATTTTGATTTTTTTTTTCCAACCAAGTTGAAAATATTATGAAGAATCTCTCTTTCTATATATATTTTTAAAAATATATTGTGTATACATATTATCTAAAAAAATATAATAACAAAAAAAATCAATATATATATTAGTAACATGATTTTCCATTTAAATCAAAGTAAAAAAAAAAAGAACTAAAATGGGAAAGTTTGATTTAAAATGCCAAGAAAAATTCAATGTGAAAGAACTATATGATGTTTGTAGGTTCTACTGCCCAGATGTCACTTAAGTACTTACTCTACTAATTCTTACTAATATTGAAAAATAGAAGATTCGTTACTCACAACCTACTACTAACTAGCTTAACTAGTGATTACTAATAAGTTGTCCATGCCACAGCAAGTATGGCTGGGTGATTGTTGCTGAATGAAAGCCCTGGGTAAATTTGAGATTACCACTACTGGCCATCAAGGTAGGTCACTGTGAGAGAAAACCCTTGAAATAGGTTTCCTTCTTTAATTTTTATTTATACAGATTCACACATTACCCTCTTTATAAATTGATATGAAATGATTCTTTGTTAAAATTTTATTATAGGTTTCTTTTAAAATCTGATGAATACATTTGAAAAAAACTTTTATGTAATTAAAGAAATGATATATGAAGGCAACACCTAGAGATAATTATATATCTGTGTGAGAAATGTGAACACATCTTCTTCATTAGTTTATTTTAGAAGACTCAAATTTCTGCAGCCACTAAAATGGAAGTTGTGAAAAATACTTGAATCTCTGGGTTCGACTCTTCAATAATGGCTCTGGCAATCTCATCAATGCCCTCTCAATCTTTTTCTACTTGGTGGTTGAAAAAATGTCTTTTAAAAAAATTGAAGGCTTTAGCTCATATATCTATTCAACCTTATTTTTTTTTAAACGATAAAAAAAGAGAAAATAAGACCTAATCCAAATAATTTATTAGTATGTGACATTTCGGCCGCATTGTTTCACCATCATTGTTGCTGAAACCTCACATACTAATAAATTATTTGGATTAGGTCTTTTTTATCTTTTTTTTTAAATTATAATCTATAATCCAAATTGTGCTTTATCATTTTTTTAGCGATCTAAATCGGATTACAATATTGTATGATTATGATACTGTATCAATTTTTTTAATAGGAAACCTTCGAATGTGATCCTGTTGTTCTCCTACATGTGTTGACATTTGTTGTCTAGGCTCCTCCTCCCCTCCCCCCTTTCCTCCCTGTTGACCACTCTGCTATCTCCTCTCTATTTGGCTCGCCCAAATGAAAATAAATTTTGTTTTTTTTTTGTTCCAATGCCTCCTTGAATTTTTTTTTTTGGTTTATTTGTACAATGACATCAAATGTTTAATCCATGTACCTCTCTATTTGAAGTTCTTTCAGACTCTTTGTTGAATTTCTTTCATACTCTTTTTTTTGTTGTTCTTGTTTTGCCATCTCTTCCTTTGCAATTATTTCTCGTTGATTTTTTTTCTTCTTTCAACTTGTATGACTTCTCTTTTGATTCTTAATTCTATTAGTTATGTATTCAAACGATCTTCTCTTTTTTAAAGTTGTTCCTTGTTTAACCCATTACAATTCAAACATTTGTGTATATATATGAATCGTAAAAAAAAAACTTTTTCTTGAAAAGATTTTGAATATATTAGCATGTTGTGTGGAGTAGTTAGTGTCTTTATTGAATCTCTCTTTTTTCTTCTTCTTGTCATTTATGGGTTGTTGACAAGTTTTATGTTTGTTTAATCTCTCTTCAAGAATTATTTATTTGTCTGTGAAGTTATCATCACCATCTTTTACAGAGTTCAATTTTCTCCAATGGATTTTTTTCCTTTTTGTTCGTAAGAATTAAATGTAGATTGGATGACTTTTTTTTTATATTGCAGTGAAATATTCTATCAGAGGCAGTGTCTAAAACACTTGGTCTCTCTCCCCTGGCAGGTTGGATTAGGTTAGAAGTCATTTATGGCTTTCCAAATGTGGCAGCTCGCTGCTGCGGCATCATTTGTGGGCTCTTGCCCTCTTCAAAGAGATAATCAGTGAGAGTTCCAAAATTCTTGTTCCAAAATCACTTTATTAGGTACCTCTCAAAAAGAGCAACCTAGTTTATGATAATTGCAACAATGAATGTGAAATTATTCACATATTAAACAAAATGTTAACGCAGGATTCAATCCAAGTTCATGGCTGTCGGGTGTTACCCACTCGTCCACCGACTCTTATTTATCAGTGAGAGAGTACCAGTCAGTTCACTACAATAAAACCCCTTTGAGTGGCCTCTATATGATGAGCCATGATAACTTTGGCCAAATGACTTGTTTCAATCATATCCAACCTGCAATGAGAGATTACCTCCAGGATAGACTGGGGGTGTTAATGTTTTTTTAGCAGTCTCTCATGGGAAGTTGGATTGTCTAGAAAACAAAATAATTCATGTCTTCTCTCTTTCTTAATATTCCTCCACCTTGAGAGTGGCTATGCTTCTTTGATTTTTTTTTGTTTTTTCACTTGTCCTATATATATATATATATGTGGTACTTGCTGTGGTAATCATGGTAGGTATTAGTTAGTAAATCCTTTATCCTGTAATCACATTTATACATATGTAGAAACCAATTTGAATTTTGTACTTACAAGTATGCCATAGACCCTGTTTGATGACTTGTACTCATTGGCAGTGTACTAGTTCTTCAACTGTCTTTCAAATCCAAACTCCAAATGTAAGCCACACTTCTTAATTCAGCATCCAAAACTTCCTGTTGAATTTATCACATGTAGGGCCATCTCTGACACAGGAGTCAGCCATCATGGAACACTATTTCATACTCTTCTTGTCCAAATTCTCTTTACCTCTTTATCATAAATTCTGATTCCTGATCATTTTATTAGATTGTCTAATCAATCCTTTATCCTGTAAGTACATCACATTTATACACATGTAGAAAGCAATTTGAATTTTGCACTTACAAGTATGCCATAGCACCTGTTTGATGACTTGTACTCATTGGCAGTGTACTAGTTCTTCAACTGTCTTTCAAATCCAAACTCCAAATGTCAGCCACACTTCTCAATTCAGCATCCAGAGCTTCCTGTTGAATTTATCACATGTAGTACCATCTTCGACATGGGGGTCAGGTATCATGGAACAACATTTAATACTCTTCTTGTCCAAATTCTATTTGCCTCTTTATCATTAATTCCAAGATAATGGACATTGCTGCTGCTGTGATGGAGATGCATGGAGACATCTGAGGCTCTTCTTTGGACACGACAACAACAGCAACAACAACATCATTACTTCCGATTCCAGATCATTTTATTAGATTGTCTAATCAATCCTTTCCCTTTAAACTCCTCTTTCATAATTTTTCAAAGTGTATCCTTTCTATATGGTTAATAGACAATCTTCTGATATTCCCCACAACATCAGCAAACTTTCATGTCTTGATGTTGAATTATAATCAGCTAGTGTCGGTAGTTTGGTTGGGATTGAAGAAGAAAAAAAGGTTGAATTATACTGTGTGTGGTATTGAATTAAAGAGGTTATAATGTTGGGTAAAGAGTATACCAACTTTAATCAACTACAATTTCACACCGAGACTTAATTAAATAGGAAATACCTTTCCCTCGGGGTGAAGTCCAAGTAAAGAGGTTTTGGACTGCGCAACTTAATTATTTGGAAAGTCTTTTCATATCAGTTTGTAATCTGCTAATTGTTTATTATTTTTTTCTTTATTAGAAAGTTTTAGCGCATCTCATTTTCATGTTAATATTAAAACTGGTTTAGATGCTACTTTGTTATTATTTTTTTAAAATCTCGATTGAAAACAATTTCCTATTATACCATGAGTATGAAATATGGGGATGGTTTACCTTATCATTGATGAACCCACCAACCTAATATCTATTGTCTTTGCAGTACGGAATGGTTCAAATTGAGGAAAAGAAGTATTGAGTTCATTTTGAAAATTCAAATTCAATCTTTTGAACTAATAATTGACTTCCTACATGAAAGAGCCAAACCTACCTAATATTTATTGTCTTTGCAGTACTGATGATAGAAAATGGTTCAAATTATAGGGAAAGCAGTAGTGGGTCAAGAGAGTTCATTTTGAGAATTCAAATCCAATCTTTTGAACTTATAAACCACTACCTACACTAATAAACCAAACTAACCTAATATTTATTGTATTTGCAGTATGGATAGTAGAAATGGCTTAAATTGAGGAAATTCAGTAGTAGAGAGTTGAATGAGATTTTGAAAATTCAAAAATCCAATTTAAAAAAAAATAGCCCACAGGTATCTCTATTCAATTTTCTGAGAGGTGAATTCTCTCTTTAGAATTTGTAGTGATATCTCCATTTTCACTCTCTAGTGTTCTCACATTGGGATTGGACCTTTTTCTCAAATGTCTCAATTTACACTCAACTATCCTAAACTTAAGGAAGTTGTACCTTTTAGAATGTATATTGAGATTTCAGACAATAACCCTGAAAGATATTACAGTAATCTTTATTAAAGACACACCAGATAGTGTGAACAGCCTTTGTCTCCTTCAAAAACAAATTCGACTGGTGACATCAAAATATGAAACTTCAAGAGAAGGAATCACCAGACATCATTTCAAAGAAAAGAAATCAAAGTTTACAGCGATGAGTTTCTTCATGTGTGCGGTATAATCTTGGCAAGCTTTCAGACTATGACATCCTTAAACAGTTGCCTGTATAGTTGCCTGTTGAAGGATGTCATAGTCTGAAAGCTTTCCAAGATTATACTGCTCAAATAAAGAAACTCGTCACCATTAGCTTTGATTTCATCTTCAATATAATATAGTTCTTCAATTGCCCAGCATTTCAAGATTATAGAATGAAGAATGAACTAGTTGTTTGTGAACTTAACGATTTGATTTCCGATAAAAAATCATATTTAAAGTTCAATTCATTTTGTAAATACATTCTAAACTTTCTACAAAATCTGGATCTCTAATGTTTTCATGCGTTGAATAATGTAAATATCTTATGTAAATAAACTTTTCTCCTTGTTTGGCGCAAGTATCCCTTGCGGGATATAGCACTTTGGAAATAAAATATTTGTAATTATGAAACTTCCTTAAGTTTTGTCCATGAGTTCCATTGAACTCAACCAACTCCCATGTTCCCCATGACCTTCCATGCTGTTGTAGAAAACTTGGCACCGAAATGACCATTTATCATCTTCTCCGCTACTACAATTAAAACCTGTTCTACCAGGAAAGAATTTACTATAATTTGTCTTTTTAACTATCCACATTTTATGCCTGGTTTTCTTTTTTTTTAAATAGTTCATCTCCTCTCTAATATTCATTAACCTACTACAGGATCATAATTAGGAAATAAATCAAATTTTTTTTTAATCCAACATAAGGTAACAAGAACAAATACAAATTAATGAAGTGTTGGTGATGTTTCAGTAGCAACAAAGTTTCCGAAACATCATAAACATTTTATTAATTTGGATTTAATCTTGTTTCCACATGTTTCTAATCTCTATAATTCAAATTGTACAATATCATTTTTTTTAAATGCATGTTATTTATTTGAAATTTGATATCCATTTACAAATATTCTCTGTTTATTTTGTCTTATTACCTTGTATTTTCAATTCAACTCTGTGTTTCTATAAAAATGGGAAAGATGAAGTTTGTTCTCTACTCTTTGTACACAAAACTACTGAGTAAATTATTGAAGCTGTTTCATGTGTAATATAAACATAGAGGCTATTCATAAAATATATTTATTTTTTATAAAATCCATATGCAGTAATTGATGAGCTCCACTCTTCCCCAGTAGACACCATTAAAAGCCTCAAGTTTTACAAGCTTGATACCTTAATATGATTGAGTGGAGATAAGAAAGAAGAAGATATGCAGTAATCCTTTTAGTAAGTGGGAAACTAAAAAGTGCTGTTTCCAGCCTTTTATCTCAAAGGGCTGCATAGGCTTGGGGCATACATCAGCAATCCATCCTCACTTTCTATTCCTTATTCAATATTTTGAATAATGCTGCCGATCCAATTTTCAGACAATACTGAATATACAATATTACATAGGAATTATCTTTTGAAAATTTCATGACCTTTTTGACATTTTGATTTGAGGATGTACTGTTAATGGTCTTCAGCTGCGTTTGTCATCTTCAAAATCAACTCTTATCCACCTTTAATTTTCTAAACCATCTTAAAATGGTTGAAAATGTTGAATGTGTACAGGGAAATGCCTACAATTTACTTTAAAACTTTTTTAAAATCAGACATCTTAAAAAGTTTTTGGACATTTTGATTGAGCAAAAATCGAAAAGGAATTGGTATGGAACAGCCATTGATGCTATGTGGATAGGAGTTAACGTGTGAAGCACATCATAGAATGATAATTTATATTTTTAAAATTAGAAATGCAAGGAAATAAGACCAAATCTAAATAAATAGTGTGTGATGTTTCCGGCAATAATGTTGTTACCATCATCAGACAAAAGTTCTGAATGTTTTGTCTGATGATGGTAATAGCATTGTTATTGAAATATCTCACACTATTTATTTATTTGGATCCAAATTGTACCTTATCATTTTTAATAATTAATAATCATTTCAATTTGAGCTGGCCATCCAATTTTTTTTATGTTGAAAAACTTTGAGAGTTAACTAAGGGCCATGTTGGTAAAGAATTAAATAAATTTATATATAGGAACACACACATACACAAGATTATTATTTTTTCATTCATTTAGTGTTTTAATCTTCAAAATGTCTAGTAAAAAAATGATTTTCATATTAATTATTTGTAAAATATGGGGAGAAATAATTTAATGACTAGGTCAAAGTAAGAAGAAATTGCCTCCTACATGAACAGATATTTTGTCAGAAAAAAATAAAAGCTAATTGGCTCCGATATTTTGGATATCACCTTTCAATCTGAGAAGAATATTAAGCTAAGGATGATTAGAAATGTCCATTCATTCTTATTTTATTTCTCACCCCCCCGAATATATTCTTATTAGGATATTGAGAAAACATATTTTAACTATAAGGGTGAATACCCCGAAAGTTTTCAATATTTGATGATAATGCTTTTTGCAGCCACCCCCCCTACTTGAGTATTTAAACTGCTACCCCTTAGCACATGTTATTTCTTTCTGAAAGCTGTTCTATATCCTATTTTTTCCATGTTTTATAATTATTTTCTTTTTATTAGCTTTAATTAAACTCGGATTGTCAACATAGGCCTATTAGAGAACTTTATGAGTTTCATTGTCACCATAATACCACTGAAGCAGCTAGAAACATTTGTCATGCTATAGGGGAAGAGGCTTCACAGCATCACAACCAGGTAGTTCAAGAAGTAGTTCACTTGGGTGACAGGAATCTTGAAGGACTGCAAACCATAGATTTTTTTTTTTGCTTATCCCTAGTACACATGGTACAGGCCATGATAATCATGGTGGGTAGAAGTAGGTAATTGCCTTTACTGTAAGTGCACCACAGGTCTACGCATGTGAAAAGCAGTTCGATTTTGCACTTGCAAACCATAGATAATGATGCCTACTGTCCAGCTGTGGAGGCAAATCCAGCACTCAGAATCTATCAAGCAACATGGTGACATCCCAAACCACTGTCACCTTCATGAATAGGCAAGAAAAACTCCAGTTGTGGAGACAAATCCAGCATTCAGAATCTATCAAGCAACATGGTGACATCCTAAACCACTGTCACCTTCATGAATGGGCAAGAAAAACTCCAGTTGTGGAGACAAATCCAGCACTCAGAATCTATCAAGCAACATGGTGACATCCTAAACCACTGTCACCTTCATGAATGGGCAAGAAAAACTCCAGTTGTGGAGACAAATCCAGCACTCAGAATCTATCAAGCAACATGGTGACATCCCAAACCACTGTCACCTTCATGAATAGGCAAGAAAAACTCCAGTTGTGGAGACAAATCCACCCACCAGCACTCGGGAGATTATCCGGCAGCCTGGTGACATTCTAAACCACTGTCACCTTCATGAACCTTTGCCGGTCCCAAGCCCGGATGAAAAAGGAGGAGCAGTAACAAGATCAGTAAAAAACCTGGGCTCAGCTGACCCAGCTGATAGTACCCTGTAAGGGCTCCTAATCCAGGGATACAGGATAAGCAGTGTTTGTACTCCATGTTAGGAGCGGCTGCACATGGTGTCTGTTCCTCTTGTCAGAGGCGGCCATTTCTTTTGGAGCTAAGTCGGCCTGCCACTGAGTAGCGCTCCCAGTCTTAATGACAAAGGCAGACGCATTCTACTTCACCCAGTCATGATGGTTGTCAAACACATTATTGACTGCATTGACTCATCCATTGATGAGCTCTACTCTTCCCCGGCAGACACCATTAAAAGTTTCAAGCTTTTACAAGCTTGATGCCTTAATATGATTGAGTGTAGATAAGAAAGAAGAATAAGAGACTTTCATGAACTAGGCAAGAAAAACTCTCCGGTACCCTAAAGCCATCGATTGAACTGTTGCCACACCCAGCATATAAAGTCTAGACCTTACGACATCAGGCTATTACTTGTTTCGGTCAATGTCCCACTTTATTGGCACTTCAATGACCAGAATGAGTGGGAAGCTGGGGTGAAGGTGTTTTTCCTTTCACTGAAGCAGAACTGGTATCACCACTGTGTTGAAGAACTGGAAGAAATATTGCTTTAGACAGTGAAACAGGATGATCTGTAATTTTAATTCTAGGTTCATTACAAAGTTATGCATTATGGAATAAAGTGAACACCATATTGCAAAACTTTTGCAAGACCTTTGTCCCATGATGGCAACATTGCCCTTACCAAAACTCCTCACTCAATTTAATAATTAGGATTTTGTCTTGTTTATCTTATGTTTTTTTTTTATTTTTTTCATTTCTATGCCTTATCTTAAAAATTACTATGAAAAAAAGAAAGAAGCAACACTTAAGATTTTGCTTTTTCCATATCTGGAGAGAATTTCAACCAAATTTTGATTGTGCTACTTGTTTTTTTTAAATTCATTTTTTTTTCAAAAATCTTTTAAAAATATTAAGTAGAAAAATTTGAAAGTTAATTATTGAGATTAGGTAGCAATTTTTTATATGAATCTCCATCTGTAAATGTAAACAAATATAAGTGTACTGTCTGATAAATATATTTCAATTATGATAAGATAGGGTTGGGTGTTACCTTGTGTTATATTTCAGATAAAAAATTCTGTAGATATACTAAACATTGATAAGTTATCAATGAGACAAAAAGAGAAAAGGCAAATGACTAAACCAGGGTCAGCAAACTTTTGGGTCGGAAGAGTCAAAAATTACAAATTTTCAAAGATTTAGAGTCACATCATTTTTTCTTACCAACAATAAATAGTACTCGCATAAATAATATTTGCATATGGAACTATATAAAGAGTCGCACATTCAAAGAGTCGCATGTGTCTTGTGAGCCGCAGTTTGCTGACCCCTGGACTAAACCAAAACAATTTTCAGAAACTAGGGAATAACTCTTATTTTCTTTTATTATAATCTATAATCCAAATTGTGCCTTATCATTTTTGATAGACTTCAATGAACCTAAGAATTTATTCTTCCTATGACCTGAAGAAAATGAATTCCAAAGTGAAGATCAATGTTGATGCCATCATTTGAAGATTCTATTTTAAAGAATTCAGGATATGAAGCTCTCCTCTATTTCAAGAAGTTAAGAAATTGGATTAGGTTTTATTTTCTTTTATTAGAAACTAGGGAAATATGCAGTAACTTTAGTTTTACCACTAGAAGCAGAACTATTGGGGCTAATAAATTCCATTGGTTATTATTTTTGCACAAATTTATTATTCAAATTATTGAAAAATGCGAACTCTATATATTTAAAATAAAAAGGCAACCTCTGCCAGTTATTGATGATGATGAAGACACTGTCATTATATGTATAGAGAGATTCTCTGTGATGAGCCAAGATCTCCCATTGTTTCCTAGCAGTAAAGACACTAGAAAGTTGGTTGTAAAAGATACAACGTTCTAATAATTTTATTTCTTATATAGAGATGGTGTGTTATTGCCCTATAACCTATTCTCTAATACAAAGTAGGATCATACTAGCTCATCATGACACTAATCCATCTAATCAGATAATTTGGTGAACGTGAGAACCATTCAGAGTATCTTTATTCAATCCTTTCCTATTGATTTGTTGTTGTCGTTTTGGTAACAGCGTTGTTACCATCTTCAGGCAAAAGTATTGAATGAGAAATTTTACCACAGCATGTTTTAAATAGTTACTCTAGAAGATGGTAATAACAGTTACCCAAACGTCACACACTTTATTTGGATTTGGTCTTATTGTGTTTATAATCTATAATCCAAATTGTGCCTTATCATTATTCTCTAATGTTTAGCATGGATAGCAGCAAAACACACACGCTCTGTCTGCGAATTATTTGGCAATACTGTGAGATATGACAGATGAGCAATGCAGCCCCTGACCTCAGTATAGAGATTGAAGGCTGCAGTGTCTCCATTGTATTTGTGATGATGTTTATTAGGAAGACCAAGAGGAATTAAGCAAATAGAACTAACAAATCAATTTAAAAAAATAATAAGAAGAAAAGATCAAATATGTGAAATAAACTCTTGAGAGAAAAATGACAAAAACTATAACAAGACTTAGAACAACACACTACAAAGGAATGACACTACATCCAGATGGCACAAGGACCTACAGGACATACAACTGTCCTGGTGTGGAACTAACACCTATCCACATATTCTCATTGCCCAGCAATGCCTGCATACTTGCAGAAAATTGACATGGACCCAGAGCAGCAGCTTTACACACCCAAGATAGTGGACATTGCTGCTGCTGTGATAGAGATGCATGGAAATATCTGAAGCTCTTCATTGGACACAACAACAACAACAAATCAATAGGAAAGGGATACTGTGAATGGTTTTCACATTCACCAAATTATTTGACGAGATGGATTAGTGTCATGATGAGCTAGTATGATGCTACTTTGTGACTTGCTTAAAGTATTTTTGTCCATATATATACTGACTGTGCATAGAGGTAGCCTACGCAAGTAAAGGTAATCCTTTCTAGGAAATTTCCATTGAGATGGATCAATTCAGCTGGAAGCACCTGGTTAACTTATACAATCATTCTATGCAAATCTAAATGGAGAGGTTTCCTAACTTGTCTGGCACTTGCAGGAATATTTTGCTTTTTTAATAGAAAATTTTGTTTTGTTAATAGTAATGGTATAGGTGTGTTAATGTGTTCATAAGTGAAGATAGGTGCTGCTGATTTTGGGATTTGGTTTTGTTACTATTGTGATTAGAAAAAATGTGGAAGTCAGCCTTCTTTTTGCTCTGAAGTAAGGCAACTAACTATCTGTGAAGTGACTTGGGGGAACTGCTAATACAGTATAGTAGAACCTCCATGAGAGGACATTCTACAAAGGACAATTTTCATTTGTAAAATTGTCATTTTTATTATTTAGTAACTCTCTGGTAAGAGGACACCTCTCCCTAAACGACACTTTGGCTCTGCAATTAGGTGTTCTTTACAGGGAGGTTCTACTGTACTGTATCAAATTTCAATTTTAATAGAAAAAATTGGAATACCCATGCACTTATTCTTAAAATGGTATTCTCCGGCTGATAGGTTCCCTGAGCCATCTGGGTGATGTATTCGCTGTTTCTATCTGCCACAGTTTGTGCTGCTGGTGTTGAGGTCCCATAGATATTCTGGCTAACACCACACAAGGTACTTCCAAATTGAGGCACCAATCATTTGAAAATAAAAATAGGCTTAGTAGAGTGGATTCTCTTTATAAAATTATAATTCTAATGCCCCAAGTTTCAAATCTAATTATTTTAACTATAGTTATATCAACATAAAGTTCTGGTCCCAAGTAATGATATTATAGTAGGTTTTGTTTTAGATATACCTGAATTTCTTCATCATATAAAGACTTACCTGATTGTGAGCTGGTTTTCCTCTGTATCCAGTCTTTGACTAATGTTGGTCCATTGCTGAATGAAGTTTTCAGCTTTGGTTTTACAGCCATTTGAGAGGAGGACCTGATTCTTCTGCACTAGTAAAACTTGCTGAAAGAGGCAGGTGCACTTTCTTATCTGCCAGGCCTGTCAGCCACTCCTCTGGAGACAGAGGATCCTCCGCATCCAATCACGTGGGAGATAAAAGCTGGCTGGCAACAACAACCGATAACCACCCTTGCTATCTTCAGACCGTAATCTCCATGTTAGAATGGATGCAATATACCCCCCTATGGCTTCTTCATTAATCTTATAGTTGCAACAAAGAGGATTTTATCATGAAGGGGCCCTGTACACATGGATCAGGTCTATGGACTGGTTTGGAGTGGAAGTTGAGTCCCTTGAATACTTTTGATGATCCTTTTTGGGCTGTGATCTGTATGACACAGGACTGTTACCTTCTGTTTATCATTACTAAACTTTATTTGGGAATGTTGTAGTTTCCCATTGCCTTCCTCACATTGTAAACTGCTTCAGTCACAATATTCTGGTCAAGAAGGTGTTCCAAATGTCTTTCATCTCTGTCTATGTATGAGTTACTGCATTTTATAATAAGTTGGTTGAGAGACATGCTCTAACCTAGAGAGAATCTCTAAGATGCAAAATCAGGGCATACCTATATGTGTGAGTGTGCTAACAATAATCCCCCCCCCCTCCACTCTGACAGACATCAAGGGTAAGAAACAATGGACAACTTGACCCCAGCCCATTCTGTATTGTATCTCGGCCCTCCAAACACAAGACAATTGTGGGTCAGTCCAAAAATGTTTCAAGCTAGAACTTTTTTTTTTCATACAATATCTGAAAAATCCCCATTCAAAAACTTCCTTTCACTCTTTTAAATTTTGTTTCATTGGAACACATTTTACTTTAATTTCTATTGGAAAGTAAGAACATATCTAAAGTATTTTAAATGTGATGTACACTCATGGACAAAACTTGAGGAAGTTCTACCTTCTAGCATGTATATCGGTATTCAGGCAATAACTATGAAAGATATTTGATACAGTGACCTTTATTGAAGATACGTGAGATAACCAAGTGTGAACTAAATTGCCTCTGTCTCTTTAAGAAAAATAGACAACCGGAAAATACTTTCCACTTCCTAAAGTTTTGTCTATGAGTGTATTTCACATAGCATATGTGGCTTTAATAAAGTTAAACAAACATTCCAGCTACATGCTGTGAGAGTTTTCTCACCAAGTACTCTTTTCTGGCAATGATAACACCACTGTTAAAGAAATATCACCTATAGATTACTTGTTTTAAATAATTCTTCTTATACTGCTCTTCTCAATAGAAAGGGGTTCTGTTCTAAATTCTGTGCACCTACATACTTACAAAAACTCTACCAGAGTAGACTTCAGGAATTGGTTTAACCATGGAAATAAGCACCACCACCACTTGTCTCTCAACTAACTTATTAAAAAATGCAGTAACCCATACACATAGGCAGAGATGAAAGGCATTTGGAACACCTTCTTGACCAGAATATTGTGAGTGAAGCAGTTTACAATGTGAGGAAGGCACAATATCTTTTTTCCCCTTTTTAAAATGAACAAGCTGGCATTGTAACATATATGATGACCAAAAACACAGAGTTGATGAATGTTCTAATTATTATTTTTGCTGAATTTCTGATATTACTTATTTGGTCTTCTTTCTCAGCAAATCTTACCTATAATCAGAGTTGTATATTCTTCTTCTTTTTATTTTTTCTTTGGGGAATTCAGTCCCTAGATTGGTTGATGTTTTTGATGGTGATCTTCTACTCTCTTGTTTCAGGTCTCCAATTCTAGATTTGTGTACCATCACCATCATAATCAGTATTGTAACCATTAAAACTGCTTCAGTCTGGGGTTATGAGTTCTTGTAGATGATACTGCTATTTCCTCCTCCTACCAGGGAATTATACATTCTGACTTTTATTTTCCTGTCTAAACCAGCTACAAACCTGATTGTCCTATAACTTCTCTAGCCAACATTATATAGTTCAATTTTTACTGTAATTTTACCTTTTTTTTAAAAATCTCCATCAATTTTTTCTTTCAAATTACTCCAGCTATAATTCAACCAAAGAGATTGAATTAAGAATCATATTTTAAAAAAGCGATTGGTCACAATTAAAAAAAGCTTAAATTCTAAGAAACACAAGGTAGTGTGTAAGACCAAATCCAAATAAATCAATTACATGTGAAATTTCAATAGCATCATTGTTACCACCTAAGATAAAAGTAGCGAAATTTTGTACTTAAGTCTGAAGATGACAAAACAATGCTGTTACTGAAACCTATAATTCATTTTATTTGGATTTTGTCTTGCTACCTTATCTATAATTCTAATCCAAAATAAAAATATAGTTCTTATCTATAATAATAATTTGGACACATATCATGCTTAGATTTTAGTAAATGTTAAAAAAAAAACCAACATAGAAGTCGTTTGCCAGCGAAGTATAAATTGTTGTTTTCCAACAGCCATGAACCAGGATATAATCCCGCATTGTACACTTTTTTTTTTGTGAAGAACCTGTTCATATTTTTCATTGTATAAGTTAGGTTGCTCTTTTTGAGCGGTATCTAATAAAGTTATTTGTGGTAAATGTTGAAGAAGAGTGTGGAATTAGAGAAGTTGAACTGTAGTTTGTTATAGAGGTGGTCTCAAAATCCTAGCTATTTGATATTTCAAGATGTTATATTTACCTAATAAAAAATTGCCTCAATGATCTCTCGGATTCTTGCATAAGTCCACCAAAGGATTCAAGTAATGAAATGAGGTTCTACCTTGTAAGTGTAAAACTTCTTTCTCAATGTGTAATACATGTTGTGCACTTACAGTAAGAGGAACATAGTGATTATCATGGCTTATGTACTTAGGATAGTAAGAAAGTACTTGTTCCTTTGTGAAATGATAAGAATGCAGTGAAGTTTGAAACTTTTAATGATCCTAGATTTCAATCCAAGAATTGTGAGTGTTTTGTAAACAAAAAACGAGACACAATGTCTAAAATACACAACTGCAGTTAGGCAATTTGACAATTTAATCATATCTATTGATTCTTCTAATCAATTGTTACAGAAAAATAAATTATGATAAAATAAAGCGGTAATATATAATAAAGAAGGGAAATATATACAGTTATATATGTATAAATTTCTTCAGCAAGGAGGACTTCCCCACCTTGAGAGAGTTCTCCTCCAGACAAGGTCTTCTTGAACACTCCTCAGTTCAACACCGAGGAAGTACTTAGAAATGCGCGTCTTGGCAGACGCCAGGATGGCCTGGGCGTCAACATCCAGGCCTGGCAAATGCAGTTAGACAATTTTGACAATTGTATTGGTTCTTCTAATCAATTGTAACAGAGGTAGAAAATATATAATAAGATAGTAAATAAAGGGTAGATAAAATGTAGGGGAATATGTGTGCAAATTTCTTCAGCAAGAAATGTTTCCCCACCTTGAGAGAGTCCTCCTCCAGACAAGGTCTTCTTGAACAATCCTCAGTTCCACGCCGAGGAAGTATCTATAGATGTACGTCTTGGCAGACACCAGGATGGCCAGGGCGTCATCATCCAGGCCTGCAACTGCAGTTAGACAATTTTGACCATTTAAACAATTGAATTGGTTCTTCTAATCAATTGTAACAGAGGTAGAAAAATATATGTTAAGATAGTAAATAAAGGGTAGATAAAATGTAGGGGAATATATATAGTTGTGTATGTGTGCAAATTTCTTCAGCAAGGAAGGCTTCCCCACCTTGAGAGAGTCCTCCTCCAGACAAGGTCTTCTTGAACACTCCTCAGTTCCACGCCGAGGAAGTACTTATAGATGCGGGTATTGGCAGACGCCAGGATGGCCAGGGCATCATCATACAGGCCTGGCAGTCAGATGTTGTAGTAGAATTCTAAAAGAAAGTTCCAAGCCAGTAAAAATGAAGTGATGTAGGTAGTTATCCTGTCTCAGATCTACCAGAGAATCACGATAAACTCGCACCATCGCGCTGCCGCAAGATAGAAGATGTGCATTGGTCCAATTGGATCAGTTCCAACCCTCGGGGTCAACCAGGAAATAATCTCTTAGCCTAATTTTCAATCGTTTTTTTTTTTTAGCTAATTATTTTTTTTTTGTCTCTCTCCCGCTCTCAAAGAGACCTACTGATTGTAATTCAATAATCAATATATACGTATTTGAAACCATTTCTTTATATACTCGATACTTTTTTTTTTTTTTAAAGAGCTTACATAAATATACATACATTTTGAAAAAAAAAAATGCAACATAAAATATTGAAAATCGGACGTCTCGTTTTTATGATTGTTTTTTTTTTTAAATGGCAAACACAATGGGGTCTATAATAATTACCTGGGTTATAATCAATGGCCACATACACGTTTTTCTCTCTTATTTTCAATATTTAATGAGGGTAGAGACGGTGTTCAAATTGCACATGCGTATCCATCTTCTTCTTCGCTCTTTTTTTTTAAAAGTCCACTTGATCATTCGAGATGAAAAAAAAATTCGGCAGAGACATTCAAGAAAACTCCAAACTAAAAAAAAAAGTCAAATTTGCCTCTATTCTTTACTTTTTTTCTTTTTTTCCAAAACAAAAGTAACCATTTAAAACGTTTTTAAGAAGATGGCTGAACCTGGGAGATTGGTTGTTTGTATACAACGCCGATAAAAAATGAAAGCATTAAAGTACCAATGTTTCTTTTACACTTAAAACAAAATTTCTACTGTCCTTACTGAGATGAAAAAAATAAATATTGGGAGGGCTTTGCTCATTGCTAAACCCTCCCAGCCTTTTCGCCAATATCTTTTTCTTCACAGTAAGGACAGTAGAAGTTAAAATTCACTGGAGTATTGTGAAAGCCTCAGTATAACTCATCATCTCTGATCCCAATGTCGGAAATCATAGGATTCTTTCATCCTATTTGATCCTCTTTAGCAGGACTCGTCCGTTGTACCACTTTCTTCTTGGTCTTCGTCTTTTCCTGTTTTTTTTCGTGACGTATTCTTTTCAAGACCAAAATCATCTCCTCAAGAGCTTCTCAGAAGGTGTTCAGAGATCAACATACTGAGGCTTTCACAATACTCCAGAGTTTAGATTAAGTAAACAGAAAAAGAAGAATATAGATGGAAATTTTGCCAAAGTAGTAATTCACAGTAGAAGTTAGTTTTAGGTGTAAAAGAAACATTCGTGTCTTAATGTTTTATTTTCTTATATATAGATGGCGCTTTATTGCCCTATCATCAAAAATGAACTGTGTTTATCAGATGGTATTGGGAACAGAAGGAGACAATAAGCTGGACGAAAACACCTTTTTACAAAGATAGACGATGGAGAAAATGAGTTGAAAGTTTAGCTTTTGCTTTTCTTCTCCCAGTATACATACAATATGCTTTCTATATAATAAAAAATGACATCTCCCCTGTTAAAATAGACGTCAAAACTAGACACCATCTATTGACCGTCGCCACAAACTAGCGGCCACGGGTCAGTGACAAAGCTACAACACCAGCTTTGGCAAAATTTCCATTTATATACGCTTTCACATTCTTGTATGTAATAGTTTTGTTGTTCTCTGAACACCTTGAGGAGATGATTTTGGTCTTGAAAAGAATACGTCACGAAAAAAATTCAGTAAAAGACCAAGAAGAATGTGGATCAACGGACGAGTCCTGCTGAAGAGGATTAAATAGGATGAAAGAATCCTATGATTGCCGACATTGGGATCAGAGATGATGAGTTATACTGAGGCTTTCACAATACTCCAGAGTTTAGATTAAGAAAACAGAAAAAGAAGAACTTTTAAAAATTATCTGTGGTTCTTCTCAGATCAGTATTAATATTCAATTAAAAAAAATATATGAAACATGCTCCAGAAAGGGCAAAAAAAAAAAAAAAAACATGCTATTATTTAAATCACTGAATATTACAAAATTTGGACCAATTTATGGCTAAAGGAACGCCATACTGAAGGACATTTTTAATTAATAATTAGGGATGTCCATTAATTAAAATATATAAATTTGATTGCAATTTGAGAGTCATTTATTTTATTTGCGTAATTAAAAAAATTAAACGCGGGTATAGGCTTTTGGATGTTTTTATGGAGCTCTTTTACGAATTCAATAAGGGATCCTGACAGAAATGCAGTTTATAAAAGCCATTGACGTTTCTCTATTTCAATCCTTATCATTATCGAAATTCACCAAATACCAATGACCATTTGTGAATAATGGAACATCCATAGTTCTCTTAGCTAGGGAAGTGGAGAAGTCTATGGACGATTCCCGATAGTCATGAACCGGGATCGAATCCCGCATTGTACACTTTTTTTGGCGAAGAACTTGTTCATATTACCATTGTAAATAACATAAACTAGGTTGCTCTTTTTGAGCAGTATCTAATAAAGTTATTTTGGAACAGGAGGGAAGTGGAGTTGCCCCAAAAGAGAAATTAGCTCAATTACCGATCTCAGAAAGGGCAGGTTCAGAACCTATTGTTATGTAATTAAAGTAAGTAAGAAGGATGAATCCGTAACCAATTTAAATTTGCATATTATTTATTATTAATAGCAATTATACAAAACAAATCTTGGTACATGTTTCTACATGAAAACAACAAAAACTATAAACATTATATACATACATGTTCCTTTTCAAACACGAGCTCATCTATAGCCATTGTTACTCTGTGTAATATTCCAACACCTATCATATTACTAGAACATTCGTTGCACATTCATCTGGGAACTTAGAAAATATCGAAATGTTTAATTTGTTTGACATCTATATATTTCAGTTTTATAAAACTTATTTCGAAAGAGATATTGCGATTGTGTAACTATTTTATCATTTCGCGAGTTCTCATATTATAGATGCTTCAATACAAATGAATTAATCTAAATAAGAGAGTGAGAGAAAAGCTGTTAAGAAAACGGTTGTATTATGAAGTAGCTACGATCTGGAAATCCTATAAGGAAGGCGCCACATAAAACGATTAAGGCCAAGTTATATTGATTTAGTTGACCGATTGGCGTATGTAGAGGTGAAGGAGTGTTTCTCGTTTAGCGTGCGACCTCTGTGTTGAGAACGCATACAACAAAGTACTACCCTGGAGTCAGGGTAGGTTGTAAATAGAAAATAATCATAATGAGAACCCAATAATAATTTGAGACTTCCTTTCAATATTGAGTAGATCATATTGAAGGTTAGTTGCAACATTTTTAGAAAAAGGTAAAAAGATGGGATGGAGGAAATCTCGCTTAGGGTGCATTCAACTTTCTGGGCGGCCCTACCCGAATTTGCCGATAGATAGAGTCAATGGAAAACAGCTCGAGTTGAATTTCGCGTAAGTTAAAGTTCAACCTTGCATAGTTTATTTCGTGGTAAAATGTATAACAAAAATGTTTTAACTTTAGACGATCGCTAGAAACGTAACCGTGTGCTTAGAGTTCGGCGCGTCCATTGCCTAGCGATTAAGACAAACTGAAGACTGCGGGCGACACAAAAATTGAGAAATGTGTAACACCCGGAGTAATCGTAAATCAGTGTTTTACTGCATATAGCAGGAGAAAAGGATATTTGGAACGTGGGAAATGACAATAATGTCTAGAGGTGATGGAGGGTTTCCAGCAATACGTTTCAGTATCAAAGAATATTCAGTTCTAAAGGTAGTCGCTTAGTTCTAGTAGCTAGCATGACTTGAAGGTTAGAGAGGATACTACTACTAGCTGTTGTTTAGTATTGCATCTAGTTAAAATCTCTGCGTTTACGGTGAACATTTGAAATCGGTAGCGCCGCTTTTTATTTGAGGGATCTTCGGAGCTAATCCGAATGACAAGGCTCATATTTTCTCAGTAAAGGGGGTTTATAGCTGTAGATAATTCCCAAGTTTCTAAAGCTGGGCTCAAGTACTCAATCTGGGACTAATCGTGTTATAGCAGGACCTTAAACTGTACATTGCTATACGTAATCAAATAATTTTTATTTAAATCAACACATTTTTAGAAATGCTTCCTGTTGAGGCCATATCCCTAGGGCATCTACCAGCACAAGACTTTTTAAAATATAGAAGAGAGTGAGCTGTAAAGGCATATAGAAGTTCTAACGAAAAAAGTGTTGTCTGAAGACGGATGGTTTAGGCCCTTAATAAATTCTTCATCATCAAGTGCCATCTCCAAGTGGGAAGATGACGTCTTGCAAAACCAAAGTTCTTTGTCTCTTGTCTTCTTTCTCTGCTTACTCAAGTCTTCCCTCTTCCAAACGTCTGCCTGACTCTTACACTACAAACATGGATACGTGGGCAAATTAAATTCGTCTTTTACACATAGCCTCTTGCATTATGGAAGGATATACCCGCTCTTATGATTGTTAACGCCAAATACGAGCCAATCTACGTCTTATTCTACAATTACAATGTTATGATGAAAGGCTATCTTACCTTTCCCCATTGGATAAGGGTTCTATGGTCCACCACTGGCCATCACATGAGGAACTAGAGAAAAAATGTCATGATGGTGTTTCCTGTTTATTACCAAGTTCCACAGATATAGTGGTGGTGGGCCTGCCTAGCCTTTGGTAAATCAACATCTATTAATAATCGAAGTGGTATTTGCTTTATTTCAATGTTATCCGCCATTCTTCAGAGTTCCCCCAGCTATCTACACCACGAGGAAGAGATGATACTTGACTGTGAGAGGCCATGTGTTCGCATCAACAGCCCATTAGTACCATGGTGACTCAACGAGACGTCTTAATAAGACACGATACTTTGACAATACGAGTAGTGTCGTAATATCTACGCCTTGCTACGTTTTTTTTTTATCAGGGCCTTTTAAGTTTCTTCCTTTTTCTGATACTTAAAACTACATGTTGTATTTACAATGAGGGTGTTATGAATCAAACTATTTTCCCCTGGTTCACCGAATTTACTAAATCTAAAATTGCTTAGAAATTGGTTTGTATTCAAGTTAAGGAAGGAGACATCTCTAAATCATCAAAGAACGAGATTATTAATTCTTTGAAATCTGTTTATTGTGTCTTGAACAATTTACATAGACTATTCTATCTTGAATAAGCCTTTGAATATAAAGGGATATGTGCAAATCCGGACTGCTTTTAAAACAATGACATCATGGCACTTGGCGGTGATCACAATAGGGTTGGTCAATGGTAAAAATATTTTAAAATCTTTTTTTTTTTTATTCTTTGAATTTCTGAGAAAAGTTATATCCTGTGAAATATTACTCTCTGTATTATATACAAAAGTCTTTTTTGTTGTTGTTGTTGACGTAAAAATTAGGACTAATTAATTGCAAGTGCATGAACTGTAAATGATTCCCATGCTTTTTAAACCATAGAAAAAAAAAGCATTAATCTATAATCAAATAAGGTAAATGACCTTTAATAGCGTGCTTCAATCGATGAAAAAATCTCCCACGTTATACGCCCAGTTTAAAAATGCATCGTGCTTAGAAAATCAATAAAAATATCCAACAACCTGGCAACCGAGACTCTATATTGCTAAACGAACACGTTGAGCATATTTACGACTTTCACTTAAGCATTAATATTTAATAATATGCATCCCCCCCCCCCCCCAATATTTATATATTACCCTTTGCAGCAACAGCAACGGCGTTTTTTTTTCTTTCTTTCACATTAATGTTATAAAAGAGGGCGAAATTTCATTTTCCTAATATATCAACAAAATCCAATCATATAAGCATTTCTACTTATTGGCCCTTATCATTTTTTGTCGTTGTTTATTTTATTTTAATCGTTTTTTTTTTAAATATAATTCCTATTATATTCTTTATTTTTTGGTTGTCTATTTCTCTGTTAACATATTTGAAAACTATAAACGAAAAAGATATTTTGTTAACCAATATCAAATAATTCGTTTTTAAAAACGTTTTATTCATTTATTTATTTTTACTTATTTCTAGATTGAAATCTCTCATAACCAGTATGTTTACGTAGCAGCCCCCCCCCCCCCCCCAACAAAATTGAAAAACAAAAATCAATTATAGATGGTTATGCTTGCCAAAGTTTACCCACTAAATAAATAGCAGTAAAATGAAGCAATCCACTATTTGATTTGTTTATATATATATAAAAGCAGAACATATTTTTTTGGAAGAAATAAACTTATTTAAAAATATATATTTCGATATTTTGTGTAGGCTCTCATAGAGTTTTTTTTTTTATTGGCGAGTTATAGCCTTATTTCTTGGAGCGCTCAAATCCAGAGACGTTATCGCTCCCGCCCAAACTTTGTCAGTTTCCTCCCCACAAGCTATCGTGTCGTATCTTCTGTTAGTTTTAATTTTTAGGGATAAGTGTGTACGTTTGATATTCTACCCCTCGCGTAAACTATCTATCTATATAAAAAAAATAATTCTCTAAGCATTTTAAAAATTGTATTTCCCATTTATTTGTCGAATTTTCCTATAAAATTTAATGTAAATATTCTATGTCGGAAGTATAATAATAATTATTTTTATTAATATACGGAGAAAAAGAGAAAACTTGAATTAATCAAATGAAAAGATTATTATCTTATTTTATAAATTTTTATAGAGATTTTAAAATGTGAGTAAATATATATTTATATATATTTAATTATGTACAAATGTGCTTTTTCAAAATATATAATTATATTATTTTACTCTCTATTTTCTTATATAAAAATTATTTAAATATTAATAGAAGTGTATATTTATACATTTTGAAAATATATAAGAATATTATAAAAAGAAGTATATATATTTAAAGAAAAATACGCGCATAATTAAATATTTATAAAATTATATTTTCTTAGCTAATTAGAGATATGTCGTGAAATATTTAACAATGTGATTTAATTATAGCTAGTTTTATTTAGCATTAAACTTTTCTTATATATATAATTTTATTATTTAGTTTTTAATAATGTTAAAAAAAAAACTTTTGTGATTTTCGCAATAATATACTCTATTAATTATAAAAGAATTGAAAAAAACTCTTTCATTTCCTTTTAAAAAATCTTTTGTGATTCAATCAATAATAGTCTTATTTTAATTGCAGCCGAATTATCTATTTATTCTCCTGTTTATAGAATTACTAGCCAGAGTGAATGACGCGTTTTAGCCTGCGTTTTTTACGTAGGAATGTTTGCCAAACGAATATTGTTTTAACAAAGGTTTTTATTGTGATTATATTATTACTACTCTTAGTTCCTTTTTTAATTTTAATATTCAAGTGAATGTGATATTTAGCGGAACTTAATAAATATTTTGTTCTGCCGTAGGTGAAAATTTGCTGCTAAATTCGTTATATATGTCCTCAATATGCATCTTTTCGATTTGTAAATAGATCTCAGATAGTCATTGGAAAACTTTGAAAGTTCAAAATTTTTCTCAATAGTTGAAGGTTGTTTTGGTATTTGCCGATTTTATAATATGAAAATGGTTGTTTTTATTCTTAAATAAATCAAGATTTATTTATTTTTGTTAACGTTAGTGTTATACTTATTTATATCTTTGTTTTTACCCTATTTTGATGGTAGACGTTAGGTTTAGAAAAAAAGGCACATTCACAAGCCCAGAGCCCATTTCTAATAATAATAACAATAAGAAGAAGAAACAAGCAGATATAACACACACATAGCACGCAGATACGACATAGGCACGCATCTACATTGCGGGTATTCATTTAAACAATTCTTCTCTTAAATTTCGTCAGGAATCAACACTACATTTACCTTTAGAAACAACGCTAACAAAATCTTTTAGAAGCCAAAAACTGTTAAGTCCATTTTCCAATATTTTATATTTTTTTATAAATTTATTTTATTTAATATATATATGATAATTTAAACCAACAACCCTATATATTATAATCTTTATAACAAGATTGTCATGTTGTATATAGAACTAATTATACGCATAATTGACGTGTCTCCTTGTATCTCCAGATGTAATGTACTGAGGATGAATAAATAAAAATATATAATAGATTAAAAACTGAGTTAAGAGCAAGATTGAGCGAATCACAATGTAACTTCTAAAGTTAGATGGAAGCCCAGACAGGCGCCAGTGTGGACACGTGCAGAAAGGCAATACTTCCTGGTCCACTTCCTAGTCCAAAAAAGTTGTTTAAATAGGACCCCACGTAGCAACAGCCATTTTCAGTTCCAGACAGTCCCGGTCAGCGTCACCCCTTGTCGCCGGTTGTCACCAACTCATCGACGATGTAAAACAGTAAGAAAACTTCTCGATCTCCATCTTTGCTCTTGGCTCGCTTTTTATCTATTCAAGGAACTTTCTTTCAACTGTGTCTCTTCGTTTTGTGTGTGTGGACATTCCCAGCTTTTTCCACTCTGCCTCGACCACGACTGCCTGTACTTTGGGAGAACTGTTAAAGGTCCTACAAGGTGCAGCGAGGTACTGGAAAACTCTCCACCCCTGACTGTCCCTCGCGGTTACTACAGGTTTGACCCTCGGTTGCCACAACTTATAGCGAGAGTCGACGAGGTTCTACAACAGGCTTACCAAACCTCAACATAATATCACAGATAGTCGACAGGATCTCAACATATTATTATAGAGAGCCGACAGGATCTCAACACAATATTACAGAGAGTCGACAGGATTACCACAACGAAGGAGACCACAACGAAGAAGGTAAAAAGACTGTCCAGATAGATAGAAGAGCCAAGAAGCAAGATGGAGGAACAAGCACGCCATTCCAACAAAACGACCAAGCAATCTTCCCCCCAACGACACAGCCGAACATCCCGCAAAATAAGCCGGTGAGAAGTTACCCACCTTCGACCTTACAACACAACCATCCAGACGACATGCCACCATCGCCAAACAGAAGTCACAAGCTTCTACAAGCTCTACAAGACGCCTTCCACGTCATCAGGACAACAACCAAAGACCAAGTCTCCTGACTGAACAATCATAAAAACTGTGAGTTTTTAAAAATCTACTTAACTCTCTCTTCATGCTAACAACTTGATTTTCCATAAATATAATGTTTATTTTTACTGTAATTATTTTTAAATCAAACTTTACCATTTTTATAGCATTTCAATTCAAATTTTAAATATTGTACACCCTCATTTATCAATTTTTACTTTATTTTAAGCAACTTATAAATTTTAATTCATTACTTGCAATCTTACAGTTTTAAAAAAAATCATATTATATTTAAATTACTCGAATCATAATTCTAAACTTATTTATGTGTTTCTCTTAATACCTTATTTTTATACCAAAAAACACCAATGTCTTAATTAAATACACAAAACTTTGCAAAAAAAAAAAAAAAAACCATTGTAATGTTCATTATTTTATGTAAACGCCCCATTCACCTTTTGTCAGTATCACGCCATTACTCTTTTACAAGGATAATTTTCGCACAAACATAAGCAACGATTTAAAAAATATATTCAAATCTTAATAAACATAGGTGAAACGCATTTTTTAAAAAAATACAAAAATCGAAAGATACAATATCTTCAAAAGCACAACTAGAAAAGTAACTGTCCTTCCCCAAAACAAGTTAAAAATTCCAGCATAGCTACACTCCCCCATCACTTTCTCCAATTGGCCACATCTATTAACGCGCGATTTAACAACATCCAATTTCGAGCCACACGAGCTCCATATCGTCGCGAACACAAAGACTTCACGATAAACATACCACCTCTATAGCAATCTGAAAATTCTCGATGTGTCTCGTACAACAACCACCCATGACTAATAAATTTGTTATTCATTCTGAAACTAGTTAGATGCTGTACCAAAAACAAAGACTCCACGTGACACCTTTCTATTCAATCCACCCACTAGTGTTACACAGCGCACCACAACAATTTTCTCACTTAACAGGCCCAAGACGCCTTCATGCCTGTGACACCTCACCAAAGCGTGTCTACGTTGAAGTCGCACTTTTATTCACATCTAAACCTGACATCATTGAATAACATTTTTTTTATTAAGTCCGCAACATCGTCGAGACACAACGCTTGCGAACACCGAGAAAACTATATTTTCAAATAGACAAGTACCACTGTGCTGAGAGATTTTTTTCCAGCCAGCAGGGTGACTCACAACGTCCGCAAACATCAATAAACAGTTGCAGCGGCGTCAGGTTAACATGACACCTCCAATTCCAGTCCGCCTGTACTTGAAACTCGTGGCCCAGCTCACAGAATGGATAGATTGCAGCACCTATAATTAATTGACTTACCAATCATTAACCAATTTAACATATTACCATGAACATGTCAAGATCACATATTCCCAGTTTCAGAGTCATAGAAACACCGATGTTACCAAAGGGATATGACCTAGTTACACACCACAGTTGTAACTTTTCTTCCAAAGAGACAATTTTTGTTCCATTTTTCACTACTTAACACATTTATCTAATCATTAATAATCTTTAATTATATTATAACTTTGTATAAAATCTTGAATAATTATTTTTATTTTTTTTTTTACTTTTCAATTATAATCAAATTTTTATTCCAACATTATTTTAACAACTTTATTTTAACAATGGCAAAACAGTTAATTCTTTCAATAATCATTTTTAATTCATTATTATATCTTTTATATATTACTAATTCTCATTATTATATCTTTTATATTTTACTAATTCATTATTATATCTTTCATATAGTACATGTTTGATCTTATCCACTTATACTTTTTTTATCCACAATCACATTTTTATCTTTTTATTCACTATATTTTTGTTTAAATACTTTATTATATGACAATGTTTATTTATCAACAACCACCGGGCATACAACAATAGTTTTTCAATAATCCTACTTACTAATCACTTCCCTATATATTTTTTTACTACCTCTTTCAGCCATTGCTTCGAACGATAGTAGAAACGACAGCACTGCTTGACAATTTTTCTTTTGATTTCGTAATTCAACAAACTCTTTGAAATCACCGTTCCCCAAAAGTACAAGTCTCGACTTTTTGGTCTGAACACGTTTCAAAAGTTTATTTCAATCATCCGCAGAGCACATCACCAACGCATGCACAAAGCGTTCACATTTTTCAATTTTCAATTTTTTTTTCTCAACTCTAGCGGACCACAATCAACCTTTGATTTCAAGTCAAGTCAGACCCTACTGTCGCTACAACAATTCTACTTATCGCATGGCTCTACCACCCCTTTCAAGCATATTAATTCTTTTCTTCAACATCTTTTCAACCAATAACCCTACAATTGTGACAAAGCACTGTAACCTTATACAGGATCACAGGTGAAACATTGCCTAGGAAGACGCACAAGTCTATATCCTCGCTTTGCACCTGGACCTAAGTATTTGATTGGCTGTGCAACACTTACAATTGCATATTCTTCAACCCCTAACCCTTTCCAACGCCCGCCAACAATTTTTTAGAACATCATTTTTTATCATCATTATTTTTTAGCAAACAAAGGTTTTATCTACAGTTCTCTTTTATAATGAATATCATAACTTTTAAATTAAACATAAGTTTTATTTTGATAATTTTCAGATATATTCAAATAAACATCTTGTTATAGCCCTTTTTCCCTCACAGTTTCAATTAATTAAAAGAAATTTTAATTACTTACCTGTGTTAGAGAGGCTTTACCCGCTTAAACCCGGATAAACCCTTTCACTCACGGGGCCCATCTATGATAATTTAAACCAACAACCCTATATATTATAATCTTTATAACAAGATTGTCATGTTGTATATAGAACTAATTATACGCATAATTGACGTGTCTCCTTGTATCTCCAGATGTAATGTACTGAGGATGAATAAATAAAAATATATAATAGATTAAAAACTGAGTTAAGAGCAAGATTGAGCGAATCACAATGTAACTTCTAAAGTTAGATGGAAGCCCAGACAGGCGCCAGTGTGGACACGTGCAGAAAGGCAATACTTCCTGGTCCACTTCCTAGTCCAAAAAAGTTGTTTAAATAGGACCCCACGTAGCAACAGCCATTTTCAGTTCCAGACAGTCCCGGTCAGCGTCACCCCTTGTCGCCGGTTGTCACCAACTCATCGACGATGTAAAACAGTAAGAAAACTTCTCGATCTCCATCTTTGCTCTTGGCTCGCTTTTTATCTATTCAAGGAACTTTCTTTCAACTGTGTCTCTTCGTTTTGTGTGTGTGGACATTCCCAGCTTTTTCCACTCTGCCTCGACCACGACTGCCTGTACTTTGGGAGAACTGTTAAAGGTCCTACAAGGTGCAGCGAGGTACTGGAAAACTCTCCACCCCTGACTGTCCCTCGCGGTTACTACAGGTTTGACCCTCGGTTGCCACAACTTATAGCGAGAGTCGACGAGGTTCTACAACAGGCTTACCAAACCTCAACATAATATCACAGATAGTCGACAGGATCTCAACATATTATTATATATATATATATATATATTTTGAAATTTACTTTGAAAATACTTTATATACTTCTCTGATTATATATATAAAATTACAAATTAAAAAAAATTAATGTGTTAAAAGAATATTAATTTTTCCAAAGTGTTTATTTTCTGGATCGCATCGGCTTCTGAACTTCCACCATTATAATAAACAAAGTCGATATTCAAGCAGACGATACACAGCGTTTCATAAAAGGAAACGTTTAAATATTCACAGAGTAAGTGAATAATTATATAAATATATTTTAGAAAGTTTTAATATAAAGATTCACACAACAAATACGAAAATAACTGTAGAAAAGTTGTGTTGTTCCTCTAGACGAGCAAGTAATTTTTTAATAACAAAACCATCGCGAATTTTCCGCAATAACCCCACCAATATATCATTTAGAGAGCCGAGTCTGTAAAAGAATGATAAAGCCTTTGGCTATCCGCGTTTATCCGTCCTTAATTTTTATTTCTTCGGCCGCGATAATTGTTTCCTCGTTTAAAGTATATATTTCCCATTTCTTAGCTTGCACTAGAAAGTTAGCAAGTTTTTGACCGAAATAGAGTTTGAAATTTTTTAATTAAAAAGGCATATATTGGATCAAAATATCATTTATTTTACCAATATTTCAGTTGGCTGAACGCCAACCTTTATGAAGGTGTTATTATATTTTAAAGTGTTATAACACCTTGATAAAGGTTGGCGTTCAGCCAAAATAAATATTGGTAAAATAAATGATATTTTGATCCAATATATGCCTTTTTAATTAAAGATTTATTTATGGATTGCTCTATTTTCAAAAAGAGTTTGAAATATGATTTTTTTAGACTTCTAGCTATTGCATAGTAAATGAAGAAATGAGACGTTTATATATATTTTTTAACATTGAAATCATTAAATTTGATCTTGAGATCTATCGTTTTTTTTTCGTTCTACACACACAATCACACAAACAGCTTCCACTTATCACCTGCACAATGGGAATGCAATGTTTATCTATTGAATTAGCTACACCTGATGAACTATGCCAGTATAAAAGGTGTTGAAGAATTGGTCCTACTTAGCAACGCTTGAATCGGCTGTTGGCGGAAGCTTTCTGTTCTTAGATTTATCTAATGACACTAACATTACCGGGAAGAAATACACTCCTAGGCAAAATTCAAGGAAGTTGTACCTTTTAGAATGTATATCGGGATTCAGACAATAACTCTGAAAGATATTACAGTGACCTTTATTGAAGACACTATATAACCAAGCTATAGGAAAGGTTATTATAAGTGTTGGATATTATAGCTATATTCGTAAACTCTTCACAAAATGTAGCATTATAGTAAATTCTAAATTGGTAAAAAAAAGTTGCCTTTCTCGGATTTGAACCTGAAACACTCACACATCAAGATTTTAACAAACCTATGTTGTTGGGTTCTAACCAAACTAATACAGTTAATGTCAAAGTGGTTAGAAGACTGGAAGCTTATGATAGGTTTCGGCTTATATATACACGCGTTCGTGGATGGCTTTTCTTGATTTATCAAGAAATTGGGTTGGCCAAATATCAGGGAACAGGCTAAATCAATGTTTAGTTGATTTCTGTTCCACTAGATGGCGCTCTGCCTTCTGAAAAGCACATGTACTCCTGGTCAGGATATGCCTACTTTGTTTTTAATATATATATCTATATGACGCGGTTTGAGATTTAAAAGAAAACTTGAAATTTTAAATTTCGGCATTCTCTGTGACGGGTAACAACCAATCTTTCCATGTGAGCTGCTCCAAGTTGAAACTGCATCATGCTGACAGACAATCGTATTTATATAATAGGATATGGATAAATAGGCATTTCTTGACTGCGTATTTTCAGATGACAGCGCCATCTATCGGAATAAACATAAACTAAACATTGATTTAGGTTTATTTAATGATAATATCGATATCTTCAGTAAAAATTACATATAGCTTTTCCTCCCAAGACCATAATGTTTGAAAATTCAGAACTAAAAAAGAATTTGACTATATTTTAGATATTCTTATACTTTTATTGAATATTCAATAATTGAGATCAGAGGTTTGGTGTAGAGTTCTTCAGTTTTTTTTTAACATTATCCATCTACCCCAAGCCGATGGGGCCCTGCCTGCAATTACCGACCAGCGCCAGAACTGAAGTCTTCCCCTAATTTACGCACCACCAAATGTGGCAACAGCAAGCCGTAAACAGAGGCTCTTATTGGCTCTTCCAATTACGAAGGAAGTTGTAACAAAATGTTACCATCTCGCCCGGCCAACCGTGGTTGACCAAACAAAAAAGAAGAACGTTGTCTTACAAAAGGTTGACGGCTTGGGTATTAAAAAAAAAAGGGGAAAGAAAGGTCACAAAGAAATTGCTACCACTGCTAGGGGTTGGTAATTTGGGCTTTCGCAAGACGTCTGCCGGTAATCATGTCATTTAGCTTCTTCTATAGCACGCTGGTTTTTTAAAAATTTTCATATCCTGAGGGATTTCTAACATTATGCCCTTGTACTGTGGAGTCTTTCTTCCTAGGCTATCAGTTCCCACGTATCGTTGTTGCTATAACCTTGCGCGGTTTACCCCTCTTTCTAATTTCTTCTCGTTTCAGAAAAAATCTTTGAAGGTTTGTTTCTTTTATTACATGTTCTAGGAAATTTTCTATATGGTTTGTTAATTTCAGGGGGGAACGATATCTCTGTTTTTTTCCCTCGATTGTGTGGATATTGTCTTTTAATTGCAACATACAGTGTTTTTCTTCCTTCAAGGTCATTAGAGATGTAATTTTTTTAGAGAGATGTGGGGAAAGTTTTCATAAATTTCTTGATGCTATATAGACTTTTTTTTTTTTCAGATTAGTATATTGGTCGATTTTTCTTGCCTTGCTGATAAACCGATTCGCAAATTTTATTTCTTTATTATTATTATTTTCAAAATCTAGGTTCGCTATGCGAGCTATTAAAAAATATTGGGAAAACGGGTTCTAAATAGCTTAACACAACGGGTTATTTCAATTGGTTATAGAGAACGATAAACTAGATGTACCAACAATGAACGTCACTCTTTTGGGATATGTTTTGACTTTTGTTCTTTGGCAACTCTCAACAATCACACAACATTCCAGAATCGAATATAGGGCTTCCAATGCAATTTCAACATTCCAGAAAGACTGTCCTTGATATTTGCTGAGGAGTATCTCATAGACCAGTCGAAGTGTAAACTTTAATTTCCTTAAAACACATTAGCTATCTCGGTTTAAATATTTAGTAGTTTGATTTTTTTGAGGATAGTTCGATATCAAATTCTGCTTGCCAACCAGTTATAACTGGAAATACGCATTCGCCTGCAATGATCAGCAGCTCTAAGTTTGTCGAGACAATGATTCAGCTTGAACTGTACGAGAATTGGTCATTTACGTTTTGAAGACGGCAAAACTTTTGGTAATCACCTTTTAAAAGTGAAGATTGTTTTGTGTGTAGACATCAACATTACCATAACTATATTGAAAGATTATAAATTCAAAAGGAACTTCTTCTATAGAACATGTTTATTTCCCTAGATTTCGAACGACATTGTTCATCAACGGGAGTAAATACATTTCTTTGTCTTTACGCCCGTTGATGAACAATGTCGTTCGAAATCTAGGGAAATAAACATGTTCTATAGAAGAAGCTCCTTTTGAATTTATAATCTTACAATATAGTTATGGTAATGTTGATGTCTACACACAAAACAGTCTTCACTTTTAAATGCTGATTACCAAACGTTTTGCCGTCTCTAAAACGTAAATGGCCAATCCTTGGACGGTTCAAGGTGAATCATTGTCTCGACAAACCTAGAGCTGCTGATCCTTGCAGGCGAATGCATATTTCCAGTTCTAACCGGTTGGCAAGCAGAATTTGATATCGAACTATCCTCAAAATTAAACTACTAAATATTTAAACCGAGATAGCTATCGTGTTTTAAGGCAATTAAAGTTTACACTTCGACTGGTCTTTGAGATACTTATAATCAAATATCAGGGACAGTCTTTCTATGTTTATCAGCTTGATTGGAACGTGGCTTAGCAACCCTTGATTCACCTTATCGCCATTGTTGAATGAAACACCTAAGTTTCCGCCCGTAAACTTGACAAAAGTTTCCCTCGATGTGTCTGACATGTCACATCAAGAGCATACATTTATTGCCTTACGACAATAGGGTGACACTAACGCATGCGAGCGCGACATCAAATTATCCACCCAAAATCACGCACGAGTAGGATGCAAAATACAGTTTGTAGCCTTTATGAAAAATAGTTTCCTATGCCATTATTTTTTTTCGAGATCCTATTGGTTTTCACGGTTTATCAACAGCATTTATCGTCTCAAATTCAGATTTAGAAAAAAAAATTTCGCTAGTTTTTTTTTCTCTATGAAGTGTTTATTTCTAAAAATGGCCCCTCTCCATCTTTTTCCATCTCTTCGCCAATTTGTTTTCCCACAAATTGGAGCGAATTGTTCCAAATTAGCTCACTTTGGCAGATTTCCAATCACCAAAAAATGTTTTTTTTTTTTTATAAATTTCGATTTTTTATTATTTATAAAGTATCTATCTAACTCCGATCATAAACTATATATGTGGCCATCATTTTGATGTTTATTGATAGCTTAATAGCATAGAATTAAACGGACTTATTAATTTTTTTTTAAAACCTAGCCTATGTATATCGCGATTTTACATTTATAGTATTAAGCTTTTTTGACGACTTGTAAATGAAATTCTAGCTACTTTCTATAGGTGTAGCCAAATTAGACTAAGCTAATTCTTCAGCTTCTACTTCTTCAAAAAATCTAGTAGATCTTTGATTATTTCTTCTTTGGTAAAGATAGAGGCTGCCTGGCCGGTATTCATATTTCTTCAAATAAAAGACACTTTTCGGCCAGTAAATCTTTTTATTGTCTCGACAAAAATCTTTTGTCCTCGTCAGGAGCGAACAAAAATAAAAATATTTACTGGACGAAGTGTCTTTTATTTGAAGAAATTCTTCTTTGGTGTTCTTCGTGACAAAGCTTTTAGTATTCCACTTGACTCCACCCTATATATAAAGTTGCGGGAGGATTATATCCATGTACCTAAGAGGTATCTCTCCCTTTAATTATAAATCAGAACCATGTATTATGTTCATCACCTTAGTAAGAAACTTTACTAGTTGTGACGAAGAATGAGCCACAACACCAGTTTTGGCAAATCAGACAAAATCCAACCATGGTTTCTAGGTATATATACGCTCCATATACTACTCCACGCTGACGAGCGCCAACAGCGCGAAATGGCGTTCGTGGATGGCTTTTCTTGATTTATCAAGAAATTGAGTTGGTCAAATATCAGGGAACAGGCTAAATCAATGTTTAGTTGATTTCTGTTCCACCAGATGGGGTTCTGCCGTCTATAAAGCACATGTACTCCTGGCCAGGATAGGCCTTTTAAAATAATTTAATATATATTTTTATGACGTCGTTGTCTTCCCAGAGTTATTAGTCTTCTATAGGCAATCTCAGCATCAATGGTAGACCAATATATGAACTTTAGATTGATATACATATTTGAAGATTAAGTATTGGATCATCCAGCGTGAGTTGTAGTACTGCATTTCCCTCAGCCTCCTTATGGCGCTCTTAACGGAGTGGGTTGGTGATTGGGACATAGGCTCCACAGTCTTGGTGCAGGCGCGGCAGTGCCAACACACTTCTTCTTCAGGGCGTTCTTGCCGCAAAACCTGCAGGTGTATTTTTTTTTTGTGCTTAGAAATTAAGTAGTGAAAGGTTTGATTTAAAAGGTGAAGAAGAGTGTATTTTAATGACAACGTTATAGTGAGAGATAAAACTTATAAAGAACTCGATATTTTACAAAGCCAACTAACAGCAACGTCATGTTTCTAGTGGGAGAAGACATGTGTGAACATAACCTATTTAATAAACCTGAGGGGATATCTTCTTCGATTTATCTTTGATCCCAACCAAGATTGTCTACCTTGATATTATAAAGTCGTATATACAATAATTCGTAAATATTATAAAGTCGTTGTTTTCCGAGAGCTATTAGCCCTCTATAGACAATCTCAGCATCAATGGGAGACCATGATGTGTGTCTATTTGAAGCTTAATTAGTGAAATGCAAGTTTTCAAAGGTGATGAAGAGTATATTTTGATGACAACGTTATAGTGAGAGCTAATGCTTATAAAATACTCGATATTTCATAAAGTCAACTAACTGCAACGTCATGTTTCTAGCGGGAGAAGACATGTGTGAACATAGCCTATTTAATAAACCTGAGGATATCTTCTTCGATTTCTTCTTTGATCCCAACCAAGATTGTCTAACTTGATTATATCTACCAAAACGATAAGACGTTGTAGTTATATTTCTTTGTTCTTTATTGTATTAAGGACGATGTTTAGCTTGACCATATTCTCTCTATTTAAATGACATCTCGGCTAGATGGGATTCTTTCACGACGATTCGTTAACTATCATCCCCCATCCATCAGAGAGAATCGAAAATGAAATAAATAATAGAAGACAAAATTAAAAACCAATTTGTAGCTTTAATCACGCAGACATCACAAGTTGTTGTTGATTGAATAACTCGCATTTAGAAAGGATTAACTATTCCCAATTTTTTATTTTTCTATATATTTTTTTTCAAGTCTGTACTAGCAGTATTCTTTTTATGATTTTAGCCAAACAAACAATCTTTTATGAATATTCGAAACTATTATAGACGCGTATGATTCTTTTGAAAATTAAACAATTTCTACTGTCCTTACAATCTTTTGTTTGCAATAGATACTTATCAAGCAACACTCAAATCGAAATCAATTTTGTTGTCTTAAAAAGTAATACTATCACAGTATAAGGGGGAGACATCGATATGTAGCTAAAAGTCACAAATTAAGAAAAATCGCTCCGAACATGAAAAGACGTGAATTAGCCACGCCCTCCATCCACAGGTAGCAAGGTCAGCAACGAGTTGAGGGATGTCCACCCCACCAATAATGGCAGAATAATGGACTCTCGTAGAGGAACCGAAGAAGAAAAGCTTTTAGTGTAAGGAGATTTATCCAATTGTCGGTTAGCCATCTTGCAAGCACATCTTTCTTACAACTTGGTTAGCGACCATTCGCCTTCCAACTTCTTCATATACTAACAACACACTCTTTTTTTTTTTTTGCTGCTGTTGAAAATGCTCACTGATTTCTTGGACTGAGTCTCTTTTACAAATGGCTGAGATATCTTCTTTCTAAAACAAAAGAATGTTACTGCACTTAGTTGATTTTACAATAAAAATGCGATTTTTGAAGGATTAGTGAAGAAGATGTATTTAAGGTAATGATAGACATAATCTTGGAAACCAATAGAAATAATAAACGATTACATAAATATGAAAAATAGTACAAAAGTGAAATTGTACTGGGATCAGTTTTATCAATTAAGAAAAAGGCATCTTCTGATCGTGCAAATTAAGGTGCTGATGACTTGAACTATATGCATACATCTCTATATATATAAAAATGAATGTTTGTTGGTCCGTCCATAAGTGATAATCTTCTACATCGCTCAACCGATCGTGATGAAACTTTGGGAAGTTGTTTAGTATACTACCGGGATGGTTTCTGGCTAATTACTCTTTAGAATAACCTTTCGTTGCATTTTTATTTACAATAAAACGTAAATTCACTCGCAATCAGCGCCCCCTCGCGGCAGGCGTATGGCCTGAAATAGCCTCGCATGAGCGTATTTGTAACGTCAAGCTTAGCCTATAGGTTAGGTACACAGCTTCGTACCCCCACAACCTAGGTTCGAGGCTCAGCGTGGGTGTTTTTTTTTTTTCATTTCTTTTATATTATTGTAGCAAATTATTAAAAATATTATTTTATTTAAAATGTAGGCTTTTTAAAATAAAAATTAACATAAACAATTTTTAAATAATATTTATAACAAACCTAGGTTCGAGGCTCAGCGTGGGTGTCTTTTTTTATTTTAATTTCTTTTATATTATTGTAGCAAAGTCTTTTTTTACAGCATTATTATATTTTAATTGGTTTATTTTAAATATGTTTGTTATGAAGGCTCTATGTAATACTATTTAGAGCACATTTTACATTTTAAACACCTAAGCACCCCTCTTTTTAATATTGTAGCAAAGTATTAAAAGTATTATTTTATTTTAGATGTTTGCCATGAAACTTTGGGAAGTTGTTTAGTATACTACCGGGACGATTTCTGGCGAATTATTTTAAAATAATATTTATAACAATAATTATAGCAAATTTTAAGACATTTTTAAATTCTGTGTTTGTGCATATATAAATATTTTACAAAAATTGTGAGAACGTTCTATTAGAATATCTCAAAAACAACAAAAAAAAACATATAAACAAGTTCACTGACATTTATTAATGCAGTGATTATAAAGGGCTATATCTATATATATAAAAATGAATGTTTGTATGTTTGTTTGTCTTTGTCTGTATGACTCCTATACAAATTCGCAGTAGTTCACTAATTCAAACCAAAATTTCCATACATAGGTAAAAAATAACGGGGATGACGATAGGCTATTTTAAAAAATATATAAATCATTTATTAAAACTATATATTCAAATTATTCAACTTAGCTCACGAGCAGCGCCCTCTAGAACACTCAGGCGGGCGACGGTGACGCGCGACGATTGGCTGCCGGCGCAGCACGTGACTTCCCTGCCCCCTGCCCCCCCGCCGAGTAAATGAGATCTCCCGGCTGACGGCCGGTTGAGCTCACGAGCAGCGCCCTCTAGAACGCGTGACGATTTTGACGGCGCGGGGCGCTCCCGGTTGGACAGTTGCGCGGGGGCAGAGTGACCTCGCGGGTGCCCTCCGGGAACTATGTCCATCTTCCATATGTAATATACATTTAATCGTGTAAACCCGGGCGTTGCCCGGGTCATTCGTCTACAAATTCGCAGTAGTTCACTAATTCAAACCAAAATTTCCATACATAGGTAAAAGAATACTGGGAAGACGATAGGCTATTTTAAAAATTTTGCTGTATCATGTTTGATTATCAGATACAAAATTATATCGGGAAAAACTCCAAAAAACAGAGACCACGGGCGAAACAGGGTACATTTAATAGGGTAAAACCCGGGCGTTGCCCGGGTCATTCGGCTAGTTATCTATATATATATAAATCAATTTCCGTAACGTTCCATTCTCAATCCCGTAGGGCTTTAGATCGGCTAAAACATTTTTATCTTTATAAGTGAATATTAACTTTACTGTACTGAATAGTTTAGTATAATATTATATTCAGAGATTGTGAGACGCCCGTGTCTCAAGTGTAACGCGCGGCTTGCCGCGAAAAGGGATGAGATCCTAGAAAAAGATGGTCGTTTAGCCCATCGAAATATCGGAAATAAAAATATTATTTATTGAATCCAAGATGTGCCCTTTATGAACAAATATAACAATATGGATTGCTCTATTTTCAGAATATTAATTTAACATATTACAACTTAGCCACAGCAACGCGTGGCCGGGTTCGCTAGTATATTTTAAAATAAATGAGGTCCATTTTGGAACTCGACGAAACTTTATTTCGATGAACTTCTCATTAGCAAGACAGATAATCGTTCTTTTGATAAAGACAAGCACTTCTCATTCACAAATACGTTTATTATAAGTAGACGATCGATTGGTTGATGTATAGCTATATGTTTCCTTAAGTTCTTCAATATTGGCTGGGGGCGAACATCAAATCGGACAGAACCTAGCATTCGACTAGAGATGGGAGTATCAAGCCTCTAGGGATAGGTTTCTTATTTTTTTTCCATATTCCTGAGGAAAGTGAAAGAGAGTCAGTGAAACGTCGGGAAAAATTTGGTTGATGTAGCTATATCTCTCCGTAAATTCCTAAAGCAATATTGGCGGGGCAAACATCAAGTCGGACAGAACCCGGGCTAGCATTCAGCTAGAGATGGAAATATCAAGCCTCCAAAGATGGTTTCTTTTATTTTCGGTTTAGACAATTCAAAATAATTTATTGACACTCGTAGTCAATTTTTTTATAAAAATCAAATAGAAATTAAACAAATAAATGTGATTATTTACAATTTGGTGATGACATATATATAGTTGTTCTCAGGAATGGAGGCTCCTCTACCTTGACAGAGTCCTCCTCCAGACAAGGTTTAGAATATCAAAATGGCACCAACTATAATTTGAAAGGCCATAAAGGCTGAAGTTTAAACTGAGAAGCTGATGTTCGATTGGAATAAAACCATTGACACCCTAGAAAGTGATTAAAAGATGGCGAAGTATTGCCAAGAAAAATCTCCCTCTCTTTAAAAAGAGGTCGAGAAAATTGATGACTTTAACGCGATTCAATTTAATAATAGACCCAACCCTATGACTTTGGAAGGCTACCAGCTATTCCCAGAAGTAAATATATCCTCTTTTTTATTTCTTTCAATATTTACTCTCTTTTGAGGCTTTTTATTGGGATAAATTAATAATATACCGATCTTTGAAAACTTTTTTTTTAAGTTACCTTTTTTTTGTCAGTTTAAAATTGGTCGATTTTAGTACATTTAAAGATATATATATCATTGAATTTTTAAAATAAAACTATTGTTATTCAAATTTTTGATTTGCGAAAACTTTTTATACGCTCTGCATATTATTTTGCTGAAAAAGAAAACCCTATAATATATAACATGAACTGTAATCCTAGTTCCTTCTCTCAAAAAGTGAAAATGGGTTCTCGAAACTAAGTAATAAAAATTCAACAAAAGGTTGTGGAAGCTGGTTCATTAAAAAAAGAATAAAAATATAATAAAAATCAGATTGCGTTTAATTATTATTATTTTTTATTATCCCCTCGTCATGGAGACTAAATTCATAGATCAAATTTACAATCTTGGTAAGTGTAAGTTCGCGTTAACTACCGAGATCAAATTCTATGAGCTACGGTATAGCGATGATTAACTTGAATAAGTTCTGTAGACTTGAATAAAGGAACTCTACGTAATTGAACAAGGAACCTCTGATTTAATGATCTTTGAATAAAAACTACATGAATTAAAATGATTAGCCTAACATGAATTAATGGCTCGATTTAACTAGACTAACAATGAACTAAGCAAAACACAAAATATATAGACAACACAGTGTTGCCGAATCAATGAAAATATATATACAGATTAAAATAAAACAATAAAGAATTAATTATGTAAAACAATGAATTATATAAATTAACAATAAAGAATAGAATTACATCAAAGAATAATATTTAACAACAATTTATACAATAATTAACAATTAAATAACAAATAAGAATAAAACATACATTTTTAACCAAACAGTAGGGTTGGAATATAGGTCCTGTCTTGAGGCTCCCATACATTTTAAGAGGTGGTCTGGTGAGGCCTCTTTGGTCTTGTAGATGGTGCAAGGTGAAAATATCAGGCTTACAGGGAAAAGTTTATTTTCAAAAATCTTTAACTTTCAAATCTTTAATTCACAAATCTCTAGATTTGAGAGTTAAAGAATTTTGAAAAGAAACTTTTCCCTGAAAGCCTGATATTTTCACCTTGCACCATCTACAGGACCAAAGAGGTCTCACCAGACCACCTCTTGGAATGTATGGGAGCCTCAAGACAGGACCTATATTCCAACCCTACCAAGATTGTAAATTTGATCTATGAATTTAGTCTCCATGTTATAAAACATTTATTAAAAGGGCGATTTCACAATTCAATGAAATAATCCCTTGTATCAATATTAACGTGAAAAGATCAGGTTTCCAGGGAAAAGTTTATTTTCAAAATCTTTAATTCACAAATCTCTAGATTTCGGGCACGAAAGATTTTGAAAAGAAACTTTTCCCTGGAAACCTGAAATTTTCATGTTAATATTAATACAAGGGATTATTTTTATTGAATTGTGAAATCGCCCTTTTAATAAATCTTTTATAACAAACACTTAATTGGTTTTCTCTGCGTAGAACGTTCGGGTTCAACTCAATGAATAATTACAACATCAAAACTTTCGAAAATTCGAACAAAAGCTAACAACCACGGTTTCGGGTTATGCTAATCATTCAGTACAGGGGCGGATTCTTCGATTTCATAGAATCCTAGGTAGGTGTTTTAAAATCATCTGAATCTGTCAAAAAATATGTTTTGTTTTCCAGTTAGTAAAGTGTCAAAGCCGATCTCTAGCCAGAATACATTGTGAAATTTTCATTTTTGTGTGCGCGGTACTAAAAGGGCTGCCATATATTATCTAAGACCAAATTAGAAGAATCCTAAGTAAACGTTTTAATCCCATAAAGTGTCAATAATCGGATTTTAAGACGAATATGAATAAACTTGATCCAATTTAAGAAGTAGACCTAGGTCTAACCGAATCATTGCTTCAGAACAAGCCAGGGAAGATAAGAAATTACACCGATGAAACTTCAGTCACAGTTCTAAATGCGGCTTCTAGTCATTAGTCAGTATCTAATGTCATAGAGGACTGTTCCCTTTATAAACTTCATGGTGGGCCTTACAAAATTGAACTTTTTTAATGCTCTTGGCTGAACACTTTATATTACATATCGATATATGTAAATATATATTCTCAATGTTTTTATTGCATAGCTTCCTACACACGGCTGTTGTAAAAATATGAGAATAATTAAAAAAGATTTAAAACTTTATGAAAAATTTCCAAGGAATCAGTAAAAAAGAGAGTGCGGGCAGCAAGCAGCGTAGGCAATGCAAGCAGGCTAGCTGGGCTGTAATTTGATCCGGGGTGTTGGGGGAGTTACAGTGTTGCGGTATCGCATTACTTCTCTTCCGTCTTGTACTCCATATCCTTTCGTTCAACCTCAAGGAATGTACCATCTGTCGCAAAACCACAACTTGAGAAAGACGAACACATGATTTGAGAGACCCGTGGAAGTAAACGTAAAACATCTCCTGAACGTTGCTGAAGGCTTGCGCCATCTACCGGAATAAATATCAACTAATCGTTTATTATTATTTTTTAAATTCAAGAATATTGGCCAAAACTATTTCTTTGATAAATTAAGAAAAGCCAACAATTTACGCGTTTCAGTTTATTGGCCCTCTTCAGAGTGGTATAGATCAGGGGTGGGCAAACTTTTGAGTAGGAAGAGTCAAAAATTACAATTTACAAAATTTCAAAATTTTTAAAGAGCCACAAAATTGTGTTCCTTGCCAACAATAAATAGTGCTCGCATACATAATATTTACGTATGGAACTATATAAAAAGTCGCAGCTTCACATCCAAAGAGCCGCCTGTCGCTCGTGAACCGCAGTTTGCTGACCTCTGGTCTAGGTTGTACCTTAACGGTAAGAAAATCTGGTCCTAGAGGTTATCTAATAAATCAAGAGTTTACATATTTACAATTCGCCCTGTGGAAACGGACGTTTTCGCCAACTTATCGGGTCGCCAAGGGTGAGAGAACTCACATACAAAATAATAAAAACTTACCCCATCAATATGCACATATTAAAATAAAAGATTTGACGCTGTATATAGCAAAAGGAAATAAAAACATAACAAACGATATCAATACTATATCTATTGTTGAAATGGAGACCACGGGGGTGTAAAGCAGCAAAATCCAAGAACAGAGAGAGTATCATCTGGACGACTGACTTGCTAGGAAAAAGTGTCTAGGCTTTTGTACTACTTTTATGTACCAATGTCCAAGAAGATGACGCGGGAGATCTACTTGACAAATAAAAACACATTTTACCCAGCCAACGGTGTAATACATAGCTAGGATGACAATATAGTACTCCGATCTTATATCTCTATCACCCACAGGACTGCTCAGGACTGAGAAAATTCACTGTCAACCAGGTCTTCATAGCTTTCTAGAATTGTGTGTAGTTTCCCAATTTTCGCATATATATGTAAATATAAATCATGATGCAGAAGGACTGAAGAGTTCTAAAACCGTTTGCTTTTTAAATAAAGTGGCACAAACTCTCTAATGTCACTAAACTGCTCACAATATAATTACAGATAAATGAGTGATTCATCTTTTACATTAATATATATATATTAGACGAATGGCCCGGGCAACGCCCGGGTTTTACCCGAGTGCGAATATATTTTAAAAACGTTTTAATCTTCATCTAGATCTTCATCTTGTCTACACCTTGTATACATCTTGCTTCCTAGGGTTGCCTAGAGTGGCCGCTACAGTCAGGGTGGTCTGTATGGACAGGTGGATGTATCACACAGCTGATAACAGGGTTGCCTAGAGTGGCCGCAATAGCCAGGGTGGTCTGTATAGACAGGTGTATGTATCACACTGCTGATAACAGGGTTGCCTAAAGTGACCGCTTTAGACAGGGTGGTCTGTATAGACAGGTGGATGTATCACACAGCTGATAACAGGGTTGTCTAGAGGGGGGCAGGGAAGACACGTGTTCGCCGGCAGCCAATGGGCGCGCATTCTATCCGTGAGCTTCAGACAGAATAAGGCAAATATATAAGTAGATGTAGTGAATATTTTGTTTTGTTGTTGAAAAAGATAGAGAATTGAAGGTGCAGTCGTGAAAAAAGAAAGATAGTTATTTACCCTTCAAGTAATTTTTATTTTGAATTACTTGAAGCAAATTACACATAAAATTATTTTTCACAGTAATATAGAATTTATAAAATGAATCTTATATTCGTGATTTAAAAAAAGGTAGGTTAACTATACATATTTACAACAATATTCAAAGTGTTATGTTCTTAATCTATGGTCAAAAATAAAAGAATAGTCAATGATGAAAATAAAATACATTTAAAAAAAAATAAAATATTTGCATTTTAGATTATATAATATATATATGTGGTGATAGTAGAATAGTAGTTTTCACTTTAAACCGCGACTTAATTCTATAAATATATCTTTCAAGTGGGCGGAATTTCTAAAATATGAAATGGAGAAACAGGATAAAGATCAACTTGCCGTCTAGAAATTGATTTCCTCCGGCGTCCTTGTTCCCCGATGTAAGACCCGCTGGTAGTTTCTGTACAGCTGAATCCACGCGGTTTGAGGATCTCTTGGAGCTCGACTTGTTTAGCATGCCAACTACCTCGTTGCAGAACTTTAGCATCTAGTTGCTCAATAAGCCATTTCTTGTAAAATATGCTCCATTACAGCATCAAATTTCAGTTTTAATGTGACAAAGATAATAGGAATTAATACTGGATTATATCAAGAAAAGAAACATCTTCATATATGAAAAAATCTATTACATATAGAATTTCGTATTTCTAGATACTGTACGGAGAGCCAACATTTAAAACCTAGTTCTTCAAATTATAGATACTTAGGCCAGTAAATTCTTATTGTCTCGACGTTTCGACAAAAATCTTTTGTCCTCGTCAGGAGCGAACAAAATTAAAACATTTTTTGACGTCGAGACAATAAAAAAAGATTTACTGGCCGAAGTATCTTTAATTTGAAGAACTATGAATTCCAACCAGGCAGCCTATATCTTTACGATTTGAAACCTAATCAGGGAAATAAGCAAAACAAACAGATATTACGGAAATAGAATTACCATGAATGTTATCACCTAATCTATAAAAACATGGCCTAGCTATCCTGAAGACAAGCTGTGCGGGAAGCAATCATATGCTTTAATGTGTAAATATTGCGACATTGACTCGATTTCCAATCTGCTGTGTGTATTGTAGATAAATTTGATCAGAGATCTTCTCTCTCACCAAAATAAACATCTATTTCTAACAACTTTATGTTTTTTTGTTTCTTATTGTATTATCGCCCGATAAAGAATTAACTAAAAACTTCAAAAACGCTCGCATATTTAAGAAAGATATTGAAGTTGGTCTATTTAGTTTAGTTTTTCAAATAAATGCTCGCAAAATACTGTGATGGAAAAAAGGAGTTAATTCTTCTACTGTTTTAATGTACGTCTTGCCAGTTCATTGACCTGGGTCGTTTAGAAATCTCCATCATTACCTCAGCGAACCTCACATTGATGTATCTCTTCGTTGATTGAGGTCTCTAAGACTTTTCTAGCGATCTTGACTTCCACCACATCCTTTCTGGAACTACGGCAGGCTTAGAACGGCGGTACGCTCTTTGCCTGTCTCGAGAGGAGAAGGAAACGGAAATCTAACCGATAAGCTGAACGACTTCCATCCTTTCAAACACATAACTGTGATGATATCGGTTTCTGGAATGTCAGAGATAACGTTGACCTTTTCTTTTTTCACTCAGCGCATCATCCTATAGTTCTATTTCTGTGATTGGACGTCATTTCACCTTCAGGTAAGACAAGATGTGTGGCTGATACTGTATAAGAGCTATTAGAACTAAAATACAGGCAAATTATCCAAGTTGTCTTCTAGATTAATTGTCAGTTCTGTCGAAGGAGATCCGTCTTTCCCAGCTTTTGGAGATTAAGACGGTTACAACTTACCTTGTCTTTTAGTATCTTATTTGGGTTTATGTGACGTTTTATAGGGCCAACTTGTGAGAGGCCACACATTAACCTACCCACATATCTTGATTTTACCACTGTTGGTCGATTATTCGCCAAATTTACTCAGGAGAAGAATCGCAGATAAATCTGAAGCCTCAGACGGGAGACGTCACAGCTCTAGTCAGGTTAGGTTGTGTTATCCACGTGTATTGGCCAAGAGCGTAATCTAAACCGTATAGCGTTATTATTTACGTAATATTAAATAATGCCTATTAAGAAAGAATAGCGCAAAATCGGGATAGAATTGTAAGCCAGAGTGTTATACCGAAGTTTTGCTCTCTATATAAAACTGTGCAAAGAAGACAAACACATTTTTATGCCTCCATTAGAAGGAATACGTGTCATTTTTTGTATATAAACATCAGTCTCGCGCAGTTCTACAATATAAAACACTATGTGAGAGAATTTATTACCGAAAAAATGTTGGTACAGTTTTAGATAAAGATTTTTTTCACACATTTTTTAAAAAATGATTTACCAAGGCATTTAATAAAAGATATATATCGTGGTATAAAATATGAAGATTTGATGAATATTTTACAAATTTTACAAAGCCTGCAGATAATGTTTGTATTTTTTCAATTACATTTCCTTCAATTATAATATAAAATTTTAAAAAATAAAAACATAATTTGTAAACTTTCATACACTTTGATTTAATTAGTTTAACATACACAAAACGCGATATCCCTTCTAGGGACATTTGTGTTAATTTATAGTTACAACGATAACAATGTTTGTAACCAAGATTTCAATTTTAGACGAAAAAAATGTATTGAATCAATGTATTCAATCAATTTTTCATCCATTTATTTATTTATATCCAAACTTCACAATTCTATACAATGCCTTCTTGTTTTCTTTTTTGCTTATCCCTAGTACACGTGGTACAAGCCATGATAATCAAGGTAAGTAGAGGTCGGCGACTGCTTTTACTGTAAGTGCACCACATATTTACACATGTGAAAAGAAGTTAGACTTTGCACTTACAAATGTGTCAGAGCCACGTTTGGTTACTTGTACTCGCTGGTAACTTCTTGTTTTTTAAAATATTGAAATATATATCGGACACTATACCATAGAGAAGATATATAATTGAATTCAAACACACGGTAGCTGGAGTAATGCCGAAATTAACCTAGGGTTTGAGAATACTTTCCATTCATACACGGCCATTTTATTAAGCCCCTAAACCATGGGTCGGTAACCTGCGTCTCGCGAGACACATGCAGCTCTTTGGATGTGAAGCTACGTGTAGTATTCGCATAAACAAAAACTTTATTTATGCCAGTAACTATTCATTGTTGGCAAGAAACATTTTTGTGACACGTTTAAAAACTTTGAAATTTTGAGATTTGTTATTTTTTACTTTTCCGACTCAAAAGGCTGCCGAATTCTGATCTAAACGAATCTATCCTACAGGCTAGAGAGATCCTGATGTCGGGTCGGGCAACAATGGACTTTATTTATGAGAGTATCTATTGTTGGCAGCAAGCATTTTTGTGGCACTTTAAAAACTTTGAAAATCTGGGATTTGTAATTTTTGACTCTTCCGACTTAAAAAAATTGCGGAACCCTGATCTAAATGAATCTATCCTACAGGCCAGAGAGATCCTGACGTCAGTGCGGGTTGGGCAACAATGGGCTTTATTTATGCGAGTAACTATTTATTGTTGGTAACAAACATTTTGTGCACTTTAAAAAACTTTGAAATTTTATAATATTTGACTCTTCCGACTCAAAAGGCTGCCGAGCCCTGATCTAAACGATTCTATCCTACAGGATCCTGATGTCGGTCGGGCAACAATGGCTGCCTGGAGAGGAAATGTCTCCCTGGGTAACGCCCTGGCAAAAACCACCTTAAATATTGCCATTAATGTCTCCGCCATGAATATTTATATCACCATTCCGCCCCTCAGTGTATGCATCTGTTGGTTTTACTCCCTCCCTACATGGTCTACACGTTTTTACCACCGGCTTATTTAAATCTTTTTACCCCCCCTTCACGGCAAGTACTACAGCCATTTTTACTGGTCAGAATTTTCATCTATCTCTATTCACAGTGTTTAGAATAATATATTGATTTCTTCAAATTAAAGACACTTCGGCCAGTACATCTTTTTTATTGTCTCGATGTTTCAACAAAAATCTTTTGTCCTCGTCAGGAGCAAACAAAAATGAAAACATTTGGCAAAGCGTTAAAAATATTCTTTACTGGCTGAAGTGTCTTTAATTTGAAGAACTATGAATGCCGGCCAGGCAGCCTCTATCTTTACGATATTGGTTTCTATCCTATCTAAAAAAACTCTTTCGTTTCCATAGTCTCCTTTACATACTGTAGAGTTTGGGGTCAAAAGTTCATTTGAAATTTTATTCAAGAGCTAATCAAAATTTTTTTGAATACCCAGGCACAAAATATATCGGTTTAAATCATATTACTTTTAATTTTTTAATATACCTTTTGTTAAAACATACGAGTCATATACACTCAAGGACAAAACTTAAAGAAGTTGTACCTTTTAGCAAAATTTTGCCTAAAGATGACATTTTAAAACTTTACAGGAATTCTCGTGTTGTATATATTGTCGCAAAGTACGTATTATTTTATTAACAGAGTATCATTTTTGATGTTTATATTTTGCTACTCTGTTCCCCCTTTCTTATCTTTTGTTTTATCACTCATAGTTTGTCCTTGCTTAAAATAAATTGCTGTCTCATCCCGAATTTGGTCTTCCCTAATTTTCCACGTGGCAATATTCTTTATTCACTATTCCAAGGTATCATGAAGATAGAGGTTGTCTGACTGGCATTCATAGTTCTTCGGCCAGTAAATCTTTTTTTATAAAAAGATGTGTCTTTTAATTCTAAGAACTATTCCAAGGTAGTTGTGTTTACAACTTTTTCATATATCGTGATGAAAATTTCAAAATTCCAACAGAAAATGTAGCAATTTTCTTTAGACTGAATGTTGAGAAATTTTATAGAGTCGCAGAGGAAGATCCTTTATTACCTAAAGGTGTAAAAGATATCAAAGAAAGACAAGAGATAAAATTATATGTACATCAGCAGCTCACGCCGGCCTGCCCTATCCAAATAACCGCTAGCCTACAAACAATCCAATAAGGCCACGCTATATAGGCAGATGTCAATTAGCATCGACAATACTAAAGTTCTATGCAAATCACAAAAGTATTCTATCTTAGAAATATTCCGGAATTGTAACTTTCAACACTGAAAGAATCTCTATTCATGATGAAATTGTGAAAAAGTAGTAAAATTACAATTATATTCTCACAATAAGTATCTTTGTTATTTAAAAAACGCTAGCTTTCAAGCGTTAATCGCTCTTCAACGGGCTTACTATAATATCGACTTGATCCCAGAAAGAATCTATTGGAGGACGCTTCCAAATCACAAACTTGATATCTGACGAGATATTTGACTCATTTCTGTAAATTTATTGTTCTATAGGGGAGTTACAAGACTTGAAACAGAATATTGAGAGACTCCCTTACACAAAAAGATACTATTTACTTTAAAATTCTATTATTGAAATGTTGGGCTTTAATGATAAGGATATAATAGAATAAATTAAAACTAAAATAATATTATAATGATATTATAATTTATTTATAAATAATTTTACCTATGTGGAAAGACAAAATTAATGTCAGAAATTTAAAAAAATAAAATGTTTTCATTAATGTGTTATCTTTTTAAAAAATCTTTAGCGTGTGCTCTAATCTTGCCGGCATACAAATTATTCACAGAGTATAATTAAAAATATTATTAGTTGGCAACACTGTGACTCTTTACCACAACAGTTTTCTTTAGAAATAATTTCGTTTTTTTTTTTTTTATATTATTTTTTTCTCTCACCGCGTATTTCGATTGTGATAGCTTGCTGTCTCTCTATTGTATTTTAATTTATTATAATTTTATATGTATTATTAAAAAAAGTCTCCCCTCCCCCTTCTTATAAAAATTGTTGTTGTCGTGTCCAATGAAGAGCCTCAGATGTCTCCATGCATCTCCATCACAGCAGTCGCAATGTCTTCTATCTTGGTCTCTTTATTGTTGTTGTTGTTGTCGTGTCCAATGAAGAACCTCAGATGTCTCCATACATCTCTATCACAGCAATCGCAATGTCCTTTATCTTGGTTTCTTTATTGTTGTTGTTGTCGTGTCCAATGAAGAGCCTCGGATGTCTCCATGCATCTCTATCACAGCAGTCGTCAGCGCAACAATATCAAAAACAAAAATGCCATAGCCTGACCGCTCCTATGAGAGTTTTAGATGACAAAGAGCATTAGATGATAGATTAAAATCCAACCTACACAAGTATGGTATTCTCTATTCTCACGCAGTTAAAATTTTCCATTACAGAATAAGAAGCTCAAGCGCCAAACAATACAAAAAGAATAAGCTGAACATAAATCTAGCTCTGAAATAAACGTGTTTTATAAGTAAAGATCGACAATTCAAAATATTTTATTGAACTTAGTCAATGGTTACAAAAGCAAATGAGAGAAGTAAACAAATGAATGATATTATTTACAATTAAGGATAAACATATTTATATTTGTTCTCAGGAAGGGAGGCTCCTCCACCTTGTCCGCCTCCAGACAAGGACAGGATCAACTCGTACGGCTCTCAGTTCAATAGACAATTTTGACAATTAAAATAATTTTATTGACATCTTGTCAATACATGCAAAAAGTGCACAGTCTGCACTATTAAAAAAATAGATAATTATATATATGCATCATACTATGTACAATGAACATGGCAACTCTGTCAGAGCTGCAGAGTTCGGTGGAGAATCGCCAGCGGGTCTCCAGCGACACCATGTATTTCGCGATCTACTCAGCTCAATAGAGTGAGATGGAACGTATATATATGAAATTTGAGTACAGATAGTGGGAATGACAATTTTTTTCTTCAAAATTCTTATATGGAAATAACTCGGGTATTAGCGATATTACAGATAAAATGGAGAAATTCGAGGAAATCTAAATACTCAACTTATTTGTAATCTAATTTGTGTGTGTTAAAACGTTAAAAAATGCCACTAAAGAAAGCTGTTTAAGAAAACGGATAAAATATTCAATCAAATAATTGTTTGAAATATGGTACAGATCAAATCTATATATATTAAGTAGTTTTTTTTTTGTATGTCCAGGGTATCTCAACTCTCTCGGAATTCTTTCTCTCAGGAGTTGGCTGTTTGACTTGAGGATGCTTTCTGTAACTTCTGTGACTCATTCTTGAGTGTCAATTTACTGAACGTGTGTACGGTAATGGGGATACTAAGAATGTTAGAGTTCTAGTAAAGGACAGAAAGACACAGGTATGATGTTTTTTTAGGCAATGAATGAAAAATGGGAATAAAGAGGAAGGGGAATGTAAAAATTTGTGGCATTTCAATCTAATGCCTGGATGATGATGCCCTGGCTATCCTGGCGTCTACCAAGACGCGCATCTATAAGTACTTCCTCGGCGTGGAACTGAGGATTGTTCAAGAAGACCTTGTCTGGAGGAGGACTCTCTCAAGGTGGGGAAACCTCCCTCGCTGAAGAAATTTGTACATATATACAACTATATATTTTTTTCTACACATTTTATCTACCCTTTATTTACTCCTATATTATAAATGATCCTTTATTTGATCTTAATTTCTCTTTCTGTAACAATTGATTAGAATCAATAAAAGTGTCTAAATTGTCTATCTAATGACGAACGAAAAAAAAAATGAAGTGGCGTCGCGCATGCGCTGCACTTATTCGCTGTCGCCGATAATACCAGATGACGCTGGAAAAAGCAGGAAATATCCAACCAGATAATATATCTGCAATATATTTACATATATAGAAAACGACGGAATATATCAATCTAAAACCTAAGATGCTTCTTCCGTATTACATATCTGTTTGACAAATTTCTTCAAGGTCAATGTACTCCTGTCATTCATCTTACACGCCATAGCTACATAGATGAAAACATTTCTGTATTAAAAATAAAAAAATCAATATATTCCGCTCTTTTTATAGCTTCTTAAAACTGTTTTTTTCTCCTCTCCAGAATTTTTCTTTATTTTTTCCAAGGAATTTTTAAAACGTTTTCTAGAAAAAAAAAAAATTCTAGAGCTCAAAGAAATTTAGCCAGAAGGCCAAATAAAATATTTACCCCACATAATAATAATAATAATAGTAAAAAAAACAAAAAATCAAGAGGTGAAAACGAGAAGGCTTACTGCTCGCGCATAATTTGCTGAAACACAAAGGGGAGTTGTTAAATATGGGAACGGATAATAATAAAAAAAAAAAAATTCTCTCCGCCCGCAACCGATCATATATCTCCATATATGGGCTGTTTGTTCCTCCCTCAAACAGTCCCCGAAGAGTTCCTTCCATTATTTATTCATGGCTTTTGTTGGAGGACTTTACACAAATTATTAAAGCCACAGTATTCCTTGTTAGGCCTAACTAGAATGGCCTCCTTTCTAATTTCTCTTCTTCACCATCTTTCTTTCTTTATTGCTGCTTGGTTTCTTCAGTTATCTGGATTTTTTTTTTAAGATGAAGATTTTCTTTGTTTAGATGTCTTGTATGTCGGCTACTTGTATCTACTTGGTCATATGCAGTCTTTGTTGCTCTTTGGTTTCTCTCCTAGGAAGACTTCGGTTATCTGGATTTGTTCTTTAAGATGAAGATGCTATTTGTGTTTAGACCTAGAGAGACCTTTGTTTAGATGTCTTGTATGTCGGCTACTTGTATCTACTTGGTCATATGCAGTCTTTGTTGCTGCTTGGTTTCTCTCCTAGGAAGACTTCGGTTATCTGGATTTGTTCTTTAAGATGAAGATGCTATTTGTGTTTAGACCTTTGTGTTTAGGTGTCTTGTATGTCGGCTACTTGTATCTACTTGGTCATATGCAGTCTTTGTTGCTGCTTGGTTTCTCTCCTAGGAAGACTTCGGTTATCTGGATTTGTTCTTTAAGATGAAGATGCTATTTGTGTTTAGACCTAGAGAGACCTTTGTTTAGATGTCTTGTATGTCGGCTACTTGTATCTACTTGGTCATATGCAGTCTTTGTTGCTGCTTGGTTTCTCTCCTAGGAAGACTTCGGTTATCTGGATTTGTTCTTTAAGATGAAGATGCTATTTGTGTTTAGACCTAGACCTTTGTTTAGGTGTCTTGTATGTCGGCTACTTGTATCTACTTGGTCATATGCAGTCTTTGTTGCTGCTTGGTTTCTCTCCTAACGAAGACTTCGGTTTTCTGGATTTGTTCTTTAAGATGAAGATGCTATTTGTGTTTAGACCTTTGTGTTTAGGTGTCTTGTATGTCGGCTACTTGTATCTACTTGGTCATATGCAGTCTTTGTTACTGCTTGGTTTCTCTACTAGGAAGACTTCGGTTTTCTGGATTTGTTCTTTAAGATGAAGATGCTATTTGTGTTTAGACCTAGAGACCTTTGTTTAGGTGTCTTGTATGCCGGCTACTTGTATCTATTTGGTCATATGCAGTCTTTGTTGCTGCTTGGTTTCTCTCCTAACGAAGACTTCGGTTTTCTGGATTTGTTCTTTAAGATGAAGATGCTATTTGTGTTTAGACCTTTGTGTTTAGGTGTCTTGTATGTCGGCTACTTGTATCTACTTGGTCATATGCAGTCTTTGTTGCTGCTTGGTTTCTCTCCTAGGAAGACTTCGGTTATCTGGATTTGTTCTTTAAGATGAAGATGCTATTTGTGTTTAGACCTAGAGACCTTTGTTTAGGTGTCTTGTATGTCGGCTACTTGTATCTACTTGGTCATATGCAGTCTTTGTTGCTCTTTGGTTTCTCTCCTAGGAAGACTTCGGTTTTCTGGATTTGTTCTTTAAGATGAAGATGCTATTTGTGTTTAGACCTAGAGACCTTTGTTTAGATGTCTTGTATGTCGGCTACTTGTATCTACTTGGTCATATGCAGTCTTTGTTGCTGCTTGGTTTCTCTCCTAGGAAGCCTTCACTTATCTGGATTTGTTCTTTAAGATGAAGATGCTATTTGTGTTTAGACCTAGACCTTTGTTTAGGTGTCTTGTATGTCGGCTACTTGTATCTACTTGGTCATATGCAGTCTTTGTTGCTGCTTGGTTTCTCTACTAGGAAGACTTCGGTTTTCTGGATTTGTTCTTTAAGATGAAGATGCTATTTGTGTTTAGACCTAGAGACCTTTGTTTAGGTGTCTTGTATGCCGGCTACTTGTATCTATTTGGTCATATGCAGTCTTTGTTGCTGCTTGGTTTCTCTCCTAACGAAGACTTCGGTTTTCTGGATTTGTTCTTTAAGATGAAGATGCTATTTGTGTTTAGACCTTTGTGTTTAGGTGTCTTGTATGTCGGCTACTTGTATCTACTTGGTCATATGCAGTCTTTGTTGCTGCTTGGTTTCTCTCCTAGGAAGACTTCGGTTATCTGGATTTGTTCTTTAAGATGAAGATGCTATTTGTGTTTAGACCTAGAGACCTTTGTTTAGGTGTCTTGTATGTCGGCTACTTGTATCTACTTGGTCATATGCAGTCTTTGTTGCTCTTTGGTTTCTCTCCTAGGAAGACTTCGGTTTTCTGGATTTGTTCTTTAAGATGAAGATGCTATTTGTGTTTAGACCTAGAGACCTTTGTTTAGATGTCTTGTATGTCGGCTACTTGTATCTACTTGGTCATATGCAGTCTTTGTTGCTGCTTGGTTTCTCTCCTAGGAAGCCTTCACTTATCTGGATTTGTTCTTTAAGATGAAGATGCTATTTGTGTTTAGACCTAGACCTTTGTTTAGGTGTCTTGTATGTCGGCTACTTGTATCTACTTAGTCATATGCAGTCTTTGTTGCTGCTTGGTTTCTCTACTAGGAAGACTTCAGTTATCTGGATTTGTTCTTTAAGATGAAGATGCTATTTGTGTTTAGACCTTTGTTTAGGTGTCTTGTATGTCGGCTACTTGTATCTACTTGGTCATATGCAGTCTTTGTTGCTGCTTGGTTTCTCTCCTAGGAAGCCTTCACTTATCTGGATTTGTTCTTTAAGATGAAGATGCTATTTGTGTTTAGACCTTGTCAGGTATTTGTAATTACTTGACCATATACACTCACGCCTCATTCCTTAATTCTACTTGATTTAGCTACGAAGTGTCTTCAGTTATCTGGATTTGTTCTTTAAGATGAAGATGCTATTTGTGTTTAGACCTAGACCTTTGTTTAGGTGTCTTGTATGTCGGCTACTTGTATCTACTTGGTCATATGCAGTCTTTGTTGCTGCTTGGTTTCTCTCCTAGGAAGCCTTCACTTATCTGGATTTGTTCTTTAAGATGAAGATGCTATTTGTGTTTAGACCTAGACCTTTGTTTAGGTGTCTTGTATGTCGGCTACTTGTATCTACTTGGTCATATGCAGTCTTTGTTGCTGCTTGGTTTCTCTACTAGGAAGACTTCAGTTATCTGGATTTGTTCTTTAAGATGAAGATGCTATTTGTGTTTAGACCTTTGTTTAGGTGTCTTGTATGTCGGCTACTTGTATCTACTTGGTCATATGCAGTCTTTGTTGCTGCTTGGTTTCTCTCCTAGGAAGCCTTCACTTATCTGGATTTGTTCTTTAAGATGAAGATGCTATTTGTGTTTAGACCTTGTCAGGTATTTGTAATTACTTGACCATATACACTCACGCCTCATTCCTTAATTCTACTTGATTTAGCTACGAAGTGTCTTCAGTTATCTGGATTTGTTCTTTTAAGATGAAGATGCTATTTGTGTTTAGGCCTTGTAAGGTATTTGTAATTACTTGACCATATACACTCACGCCTCATTCCTTAATTCTTCTTGATTTAGCTACGAAGTGTCTTCAGTTATTTGGATTTGTTTTTTTAAGATTAAGGTTTTGTTTTCTAGAATTTGTATCTATTTGTGTGGTCCTATGTAATCACCTCTTGTTGTGGCTGCTTGGTTTCCCTTCCCTTTAGAATTAATCAGTTTTCTGATATTTCTTTTTAAGATGAAGATTTTTTTCTGTGTTTAGATCTCGTGTCACAGATACTTGTATATACTTGGTTCTAAATAGCTAACCTTCCTTTTGTTATTGTAGCCAGTTTCGCCAAGTATTCAGTTATCTGAATTCAATATTAAGGAATTGTGGCTGACCTACCTACTAGATAGATACTCCTCTTTCTTTTTTTATTCACTGACATTTGGTTTCACAGAAACACCCTTCATCTTCCGAAACGTTCAGCTCTCCGGACGAAAAATCAACGTGTAGTAAAAACTTGTAGGGTATTATCGTTATTAGACATTGTTGTTGTCGTGCCCAATGAAGAGCCTCAGATGTCCACAAACATCTCTATTAGGTATTGTATAGACTATAAATGAATGTATATATGTACCGTTATTTGTCTAAAATGAATGGTTCCGGTAAGTTTTGATTGGATACTGACTTTGGAATGTACCCTATATATATGTATGAGTGTGGCTGTATTTATTTTATAAATAGATTATTAGCCCATACCATTTTTTTTACTGTTAACTTGAATTTTTGGATAGCCTTGCCAATTAGGACTCTTTTATACAATATGCAGATTGTCATGATTCCCTTTAAATCTTTGGAGATAGACAATTGAGAGACAATTTAAACAATTTTATTTGACTCTCCTAATCTATCGTTACACAGAAAAAATTATGATAAAATAAATGGAACATTTAAAATACAATATAACGCGGCTGATGATTGTAAAACGAAAATTGAAATTATACCGCGAATGTTTCTTTTATAAAAATCGAAATTTATTTTCAAAGAGAAATAGCGACATTTCTAACTTTCACCTTTCCATACCTCATCCTCAAAGTTAGAAATGTCGCTATTTCTCTTTGAAAATAAATTTCGATTTTTATAAAAGAAACATTCGCGGTATAATTTCAATTTTCGTTTTATAAAATAAATGGGTAATATATAATAAAGGAGTAAATAAAATGTAGGGAAATATATACAGTTGTATATGTACAAATTTCTCCAGGTGGGAGACTTCCCCACCTTGAGAGAGTCCTCCTCCAGACAAGGTCTTCTTGAACACTCCTCAGTTCCACGCCGAGGAAGTACTTATAGAGACATGTCTTGGCAGACGTCAGGATGGCCAAGGCGTCGTCATCCAGGCCATGCCTAAAAATCCAGCTCTTCAGGTCAGGGGGGCGTTGGAATGGGGATAGAAGACTTACGTATTCTCGGCAGAGCCGTCTCACTAATATTTACACCATTTTCTGAAAGAACAATTAATAAAACGGTAGCTGTATGAAGGGGTCCCTCGTGTAATCTTTATAGTACAGGAAGAGTGCCATGCAAGTATGTCGTTAGTGTGACAAACAAACAAATAAAAGCGAGAAACCACTCTTCTTCTAGTCCAATTTACATTTTTCAATTACAGATCCGAACATGCAGACTAATAGAAAGTCGTGCTAATAAAAAACCCAACAATTTGAGACTAGGAATCGATTCTAGTTCTACTAAGCCAGAGTGTTCTCGACCAACTTCCGGCCCAAAGTTACCGGTGGCAATTAACCAGTGGCGTGGAAGGGACCCGTTCAATAAGGTTATTTTTAGTGGGGACTGACACTCCGCTACTCTCCTCAGGGGACGTGCAGCTTCTCTCTCTCTGATCACCCCAATGTGCATGTTCCAATGAGGCCGGTTTCCAGTATCAAGAAATAACCAACTTTCTAAAGCATTGAACTAAAAAAAAAAAAATCACCGGTATCTTTTTTCAATCTTCCATAACACTCTTGGGACTTGTTTTTTGTTATTAAAATCTGAGCTAACTTTAAAGCTTTTCCCAGACCCAATACTTAAACATATTTAGACAAGGAGTCTGAAGAAGATTTTATAGCTTGAATAAAAAACGTGTTGGTATAGCGAAAAAAAAAAAAGCCTCATAACGAAAGAACATTATTTCCTTATCTCATAACTAAATGTTGTTGATGGCTGAGTGCCATTTATCGGACTAAATATAAAATGTGAAGGTTGGTTTTTTGTTATTTTAACTTTACGAAGGTCCACTTAGACCATGTAAGTTGTGCTAGGTATTTCCTACAGAAAAGAAAGTTTTCAAGAGCTCTGGTAATCCAGCCTGATAGCTTCGCGTGTTCGATATAATTCTCATCAATGTTTCCCTTCCAACGCTCATCTCAGTATTCCTTCTCTATCTCCAGCTAGATTTTATTTTACCAAGTTCATCCCATAGAAAGTAGAGTCTATAACTATAAAGGTTGTTGTTGTTGTCCCTATAGATTCTATCGACCACCGAATCACACAGAAAGATGATTAAAAAAAAAAAGGATTGCCTTCACGCCATGTTGTTTCCCCCCCAGGAAGCGGACAATAGGTGAGGAGGATCAGTCGGGTATTGATTCCCTCGGAACAATTGACGTACAAGAAGATTAGTCAGGATTAGCAAAGGATTTCCTCGGTAATGCAGAAGCCATGCCTTCCAATGGGATCGGCGACTTCACCCATTCATTTAATCCCCAGTATGTGACATCTTGGCAGGAACGGGACCAAATAAGTGACAACCCCTTAGATTGCTGACTTCCACAAATATGGCACTAAGTGTAGTGGCGCTAATATATATAAACATAATTGTTAAAAGTAAACTTGATTCAACAACAAAAAACCTTTATTAGGGACCCTCGTCCCATACAGGATTCTCCCAGATAGGTAAACAGAAGTAAACATAACAGTTATCTTCAGAAAGTGAAGAATAACATCAATCTTTCCTCATGTTGGGTCCCTCTTCTGTGTTATGCCTTTTGACTCTGCTGTTCTCCAGAATGTGTGAAAAGACAAAGCATTGGTCTTACTTTTCCCTACTTTTGCCAATAAATATATGACGAATTGTTTTCATAAGCAATATTCTGGTGGAGAATTATTCTCTCATCCTCCAAATCCGGATAGTAAAACGTGTAGTGTGGAAAGTACTGAGTTAATTCGCTATTGCACAGAGTGCGATAAACTTGATTCACCGAAATCAAATTACATTTTAGGCGAGGTGATATAATTATATATGTGGGTATGAAATATGGACTGAAGATATGCAAGTCGTGTCGAATGGAGGATTCTGTACCGTCGACTCCCGCGAGGGGCAAACGCCTATTACAACCCAGACAATCCCGGCGGTAGATCATTCTACGGCTAGACTGACAATCCAGTAGAAACATAAGCTGACAGAATGAAAGGTGGATTAAGATAGTTCAAAGGTATGATGGAGCAATGAGGACATCAACCAAAGAGTCTGGAGAATTACTAGAACATATAGATGAAAGGAACGAAGATCCAGGAGAAAAGCGGTCGGACCTATCAAGTTCTGGACTGATTGACAGCATATCATATAGACCCGCTATCCACTGGCTCAAATTTCAAATCAAGATTTATTTTTAACCTTAGGGAGGAAGCGGAAGATATAGATTTCCAAAATTAGTCATAGCTGGACAAAGGATTTTAACGCGCCGCCTTTAAGTAATATGTGTTTTCATGTTATTGTAATCGTATAAAATATACTCTCCTTTTCTGAATGGAATAATATTTGGGAGGGCCTGGCTTATCAGTGGTGATTCCCCCAGCGGTTTCGTTAGTTTAATCTACCATACTCCTCTAACAGTGTATTTGGCTGTATTGCTTAAATCGAGGAATCTTTGGTGGAGGTATTTGAGAAGCTTATAGACTTTAGCTCCAATAGACGTGTGTGAGAGTATCAGCAATCACTTATTTTGCCTTACCCAGAAACGTTTCGACGATTCTCTTGTGAAGTGGTGTATGAAGAAACAAGTGGGTCGTCGAAAGGTTGAAAGTTAAGCTAGCGAAGAAGTTATTCAACCTTTCTAACCAACATGATCTTCTAAAAAAATACCATATTCGGGTCGTTAGCTGAGTGGATGAGAGATCATTTTGAGGGAAACTGTCATCTCATCAATAAACTCTCTCCTTCACTGACTTTATGGTTATGTTGTGCACGGGGGTGATCATTGGTCCGTTATTGGTTGGAATTCCATCCCGGGCATTGGTCGTGTCTTAAAAATACCAAGAAGCCTCCTTCTCATCCGTCCTCTATAGGTTTCGTGAGTGAAGTTGTGCAATGTGTTCCAATACTGTCCGACGGTTATTTTTGGCCAAATCCGTCCTAGTGAGATGCATTAAGAATATTGGGATCTGATGATAAAGATACCTCATGATTATGCAAATGAAAGCTGCTTGATCGCTATAACCATCTATCGGAATAAATACCAAATAAATAAGGTTTTTTTCTTAGCTCTTCTGAAATAAAATATTGGCCACAAAACCTTTCCCCTCTGATCAATAAATGTCAACCTTCACGTACGCATTCCGGGGCTCTTGGCCTCATTAGCGTAGCTGTAACTTGACGACCCATCAAAATGGCCAAGAACACGTCTATTTTTATTGCGTTCTTTTAATCAGCCCATCTTTGGGGTAAGATTTAATTGACTCACTAATTAAAACAAATTATTTATTCCATTGAGAGCAAGCGGCTCCAATATTTTAAAGAAGGTGTTTATAGGTTCCTCTTTTGCTACATATACATTTATATGTGTGTGTAAAAATAAGAAAAAAGCGGCGCTCTGACACCTAAAATGAGCATGTAAGCGGTAAGGATATGTCAGTGGGTGCAGATAACCAACGGGGCTCTAGCACCCTTGTAAGTGCAAGTGCAAAAGTCGAACTGCTTTGCACCTTTTTAGACATGTGGTACATTTAAAGTAAAAGCAGTCGTCAGCTGCTCCTCACCATGATTATAATGGCCTGTACCACGTGTACTATGGATAATAAAAAGGAGGTGTGTTTGCAAGTATGAAACAGTTCGAAATAGATGGTTAGAAAGTGGGATGAAAGACGTTTGTTGCCAAGTTTGATGAATTCTTTACACCTGTGTTGTGTGCTCTTTGCATGTCTCTCGATGTATTGAAATCTCTTCTCCTCTCTTTCAAGAGAGCATCTTGAAGTCTTGGATGTTGACAAATATGTCTCGAGGCAAGCGGAATTACTGAGATGTAAAGATCAAGCTACTATTCAATGTACTCAAGTACATTTCGAGAGTTGGAAATTCTAAAGTTTCAATTAGAACATGAAAAATGATGGCGTGATAAGGATTGTTGATGAACTAGCATATTAATATACATTACCTCCTCCTTTGGAGCATTGTTTAATCTCTACGGCAAGGTCAGTTAGAAGTTATACAAGCCCAGTGTGCGCAGGGTTTTATCTAAGCTCTTTGGTATAAGTTTCAGAGATGAACGATATATAGTAGACAGATCTATAATTTTCTCTATCAGTCAACATTCGCTCCTGAAATTGAAAATAGTGCGAGAATTTGACTAAGGAAAAAAAATCCGATTTCTCTAGTACATTGACCTTGTTAAAATTTCTTGGTTAACTTGTGGAACGGCGGGTGGAGGCCACACAAAGTTAGAAAGTTTTCCCCAAGTTGGAAAAGTCCCCATAAAAGTCTCCCGTAGTTAGAGCACGCCGGTTGCTACATCCAATCCAACCAATTGCTCTCGCCTTTAAGTAAATATTTACCAAGGAAACTCCCCTCTGAACGATGTTCTGCTAAGATTTATCGTATTGTTTACGTATGTTCTTCTACATTTCTACTTCTGTATAAGTGCTGATACTGTCAATTCAACATTACCCACTCGTCGAGCAATCCCTCTCTTAAGTTGTGGCAGACAATTCTGCATTTAAAAAATCATAGAAACCACTAGATTTTAATCTGCCTTTCTCAGTATCGTAGAAGTTTGTAATATTTTTTTGGGTGAAGGTGTGTGTTGTACAATTACAACATTGATACGGTCTCAGTTAATATATTTAAAATATAGGTACACTTAAAGATTATCCAAAGCACACCCTGGTTATATATAAATTGCAAACTTGCATATTTTGATATAAATTTTATGATTATAGCTGAGAGAAATCATAGCGATCCTTGGCGAGCGATGGTTTCGTAGCTAGCGAGGAAGAAGAGGCGGGTTGACCGCGGCAAGGCGCCCTGGGTTGACCTCACGGGCGTCGTCCTAATGTAAGACCACGTGGCACTCGTCGGCATCTTCCTTCTTCAGGATCAAATCCACGTTGGACTTTGTGAATTGAGAGCTTCTTTTATTGCAAGCATCTATATCCTTATACTGGTGTACACAAAGATAGTGTGTTTAATGATTGGGGGTTAGTTGGAATGAAACCCAAATACAAAAATTTTCATCTTCTCGATTTAAAGATAAACTTGAAACTAGTTGGTGGTTACACCAACTTTACATCAACATGTACTGGTGCTATATACCAACGTGTACTGGTGCTATATACCAACGTGTATAGGTGCTATATACTGACACATACTGGTGCTATACACCAATACATACTGCGCTATATATCAACGTGTACTGGCGCTATATACCAACTTGTACTGGCGCTATATACCAACGTGTACTGGTGCTTTATACCAACGTGTACTGGTGCTATATACCAACGTGTATAGGTGCTATATACTGACACATACTGGTGCTATACACCAATACATACTGCGCTATATATCAACGTGTACTGGCGCTATATACCAACGTCTACTGGCGCTATATACCAACTTGTACTGGCGCTATATACCAACGTAAACTGGCGCTATATACCAACGTGTACTGGTGCTATATACCAACGTGTACTGGCGCTATATACCAACGTATACTGGCGCTATATACCAACGTGTACTGGTGCTATATACCAACGTGTACTGGCGCTATATACCAACGTATACTGGCGCTATATACCAACGTGTACTGGCGCTATATACCAACGTGTACTGGCGCTATATACCAACGTATACTGGCGCTATATACCAACGTCTACTGGTGCTATATACCAACGTGTACTGGCGCTATATACCAACGTGTACTGGTGCTATATACCAACGTGTACTGGCGCTATATACCAACGTGTACTGGCGCTATATACCAACGTGTATAGGTGCTATATACCAACGTGTTCTGGCGCTATATACCATGTGTACTGGCGCTATATACCAACGTGTACTGGTGCTATATACCAACGTGTACTGGTGCTATATACCAACGTGTACTGGCGCTATATACCAACGTCTACTGGTGCTATATACCAACGTGTACTGGCGCTATATACCAACGTGTACTGGCGCTATATACCAACGTGTACTGGTGCTATATACCAACGTGTACTGGCGCTATATACCAACGTGTACTGGCGCTATATACCAACGTCTACTGGTGCTATACACCAACGTGTACTGGCGCTATATACCAACGTCTACTGGTGCTATATACCAACGTGTACTGGCGCTATATACCAACGTGTACTGGTGCTATATACCAACGTGTACTGGCGCTATATACCAACGTCTACTGGTGCTATATACCAACGTGTACTGGCGCTATATACCAACGTGTACTGGCGCTATATACCAACGTGTACTGGCGCTATATACCAACGTGTACTGGTGCTATATACCAACGTGTACTGGCGCTATATACCAACGTGTACTGGCGCTATATACCAACGTCTACTGGTGCTATATACCAACGTGTACTGGCGCTATATACCAACGTGTACTGGCGCTATATACCAACGTGTACTGGCGCTATATACCAACGTGTACTGGCGCTATATACCAACGTGTATAGGTGCTATATACCAACGTCTACTGGTGCTATATATCAACGTGTTCTGGCGCTATATACCAACGTGTACTGGCGCTATATACCAACGTCTACTGGTGCTATATACCAACGTGTACTGGCGCTATATACCAACGTATACTGGCGCTATATACCAACGTCTACTGGTGCTATATACCAACGTCTACTGGTGCTATATACCAACGTCTACTGGTGCTATATACCAACGTGTACTGGCGCTATATACCAACGTGTACTGGCGCTATATACCAACGTGTACTGGCGCTATATACCAACGTGTATAGGTGCTATATACCAACGTGTTCTGGCGCTATATACCAACGTGTACTGGCGCTATATACCAACGTCTACTGGCGCTATATACCAACGTGTACTGGCGCTATATACCAACACATATTGGTGCTATATACCAACGTGTACAAGTGCTATACACCAACACATACAGGTGCTATATACCAACACATACTGGCGCTATATACCAACGTCTACTGGTGCTATATACCAACGTGTACAAGTGCTATACACCAACACATACAGGTGCTATATACCAACACATACTGGCGCTATATACCATGAAGAACCAACTGACTGTCAAAGCGGCGGCGGTCGTCCCTTATTGACTCGGCGCCCGTCTCATTAGCAAACCATTCGTCTTCCTCCGGTTTCCCGCCGCCAGTCAGTCACCACAATCTGATCCCGTGGTCGGGACTCCATATTGGATACTAAACCTTGTTTACGCACAAATATTTCATTCATAGGAATGTGAAAATATAGTTTTTACTCTTTTCTTTTACGATATAACTGTTTTATATTTTAAGAATTCGTTTCCATGATCAATCTTCTCGCAGGGGCGTGTACGGAGCCTTGTAGTTACAAAAAAGGCTAGAAAGAAGGTTAAAATAGTGTTTAAAACAGAATTTCTTTGTACAATAACGTTTGGTTAGTGTGAATTCTGACTGATCTCTGATAATGACCCTTACAGGAAGTAAAACCATTCCATCCACCACGATTTCACGTGATACATGCATGTCTAGAGATACGTAAAGAACTAACTAGCTAAATTTAGTAAAAATATTTCATCTGCTGGGGTGTTTATTATTCCAAGTAGGGAATCTTGGTGGGTAGGGCTTTAGGACTTGCTTATACTCTAAGTATATCGTTGTTGTAAGAATAAGAATTGGACTGTTAGAATGAAGCTATGAAGAAAGGAGCTCAAGACAGAACGAGGACCTGTTCAAGGTCAGAGAGACTCCGTTTGTTCACACATGTAGGAGCAGTTTGACCTTGTAATTATTACAAAGTGATTCCCTTAGAGCAGGGGTCGGCTCGCGAGCCATATGCGGCTTTTTGGATGTGGATTTCTAAGTATTTTATTGTCCCAATATTTTGAGGGGCAACTCGCTTATCTTTATCGAGGATATTTGTGTTTTTCACTAAAACTATATATGAATAAAGAAAAAGTAAATGTTGAGCAAAAAATAAAGTTGAATATACCTGATTGAATAGGAAAAAAAGTTAGATAATCTGATAATAAATATGATCTTTTTTAGAAAACCATTTATGTTTGAATTTAAATAGAGATTAAATAGGCTTTTTGGATGTGTGTGAAGCTGCGGCTCTTCATTTCCATAAACTTAGTTCAAAAAACTTTATTTATTCGAGTACTATTTATTGTTGGCAAAATAAAAGTGTCCCATTAAAAATTTAGAAATTTTGTAAATTGTAATTTTTGTCTCTTCCGACTCAAAAGGTTGCCAACCCTTGCCTTAGAGTAGTGCGATTGGGACTTTATTTCAAGTGTCGGGGGAGAGAAATTAATACCACTACTAATAAAAACTGTTCAATGTTAGTTCAATGCCGTGTTGTTGAACTTTGACAGTTCACCCCACAAGCTGTTTTTTAGTTTTTTGTTGGAGTATATTGTCCGAATGGCTATATACTGCGTGTGCCATTGGGATTGTCCGCCATTGTGGAAGTCTATTCAGTTGCAAATCACCAGGTGGGCGGGTTCATAATGAGAAAAAAAGTGATTTTGTATTCTTCAACCGAACACCCTAACAGCTGGTGTTCTACGTTACGCCACGCGGATATTGTGCTGTTGCTACTACGGATGGAATTTTTATTTGCATACTCTGCTGCTGTTGCCCTCTTCTATCTACCCTAGCGATTTGATTAGGATGATTCTCATTGGAACCTCTCTCCAAGAACCTCTCTGAAAATAACCCATTTTAGTTTGTGCCTTCTTTAAAATGATTTTATAATATTCGAACTGTCACATAATACGTATTTGAATGGCCTTGATTCACCGATAGTCAGAAATTCTCTTAGTTTATCCATTATTTCATAAGGCTATGTCGTGCGCTTACATAGTAAATGTTTAAAAAAAGTGTATTCTCAAAATCAAATGAGACACAAGAATCTTTAAAATTGATGGGAAAGAGCGACTATCTTTTCTAAAAATGCGTCCTCAAATACAATCATGGATATAACTTTAGGAAGGTTCATATTATGATGTCGCCGATAATCTGTCTTTTAAAGGATACAGAGGCAAATTTGTTCACACATTGTTATCCCATGTGTCACTGTGTATCAAATATCTTTCATCGTTATTGTCTGAATCCCGATATACATGGTAAAAAGTACAACTTCCTTTTGTTTTGTTCATGAATGTATATATGTTTGATACGAAATATTCCGACAAATAGAGTGTGTTTCTAAAAATGCTATATTTATCTAATAGGGCAGATCAACCCGCCCGAGTCAAGACGAATTAAAGCCAAACACGTGGCGGTGTAATCATATCGATCTTTCTTTTCGCCGCCCAAACTTACCAACAAGGTGATCGTCAGATCTCTTGGAGTTCTTTCAACATTTCCATTTAGTTCCTCAATGTAACTAAGCATTGAGCTAAGAAATCATGCTTTACTACCTTATTTCTGATTGGTGAAGATCACGTGTCAGTAGAATACTCCCTCTACATTCATTGTACCTATTTACATATGTCGCCGTCATTACGGCGTATGAATCTAAATGTGAAGTGTGTGAAAAGAAAGTGAAAGGTTGTTGACATACTGTTTCAATCTACCAGATTACCCAGCTGTTTAAATACTCCGTGAAATATAGAAACAAGAATCAAACCCTCTTTAGAGACCATTCTGTAGAACATTTTTCCTTAATATCCGGGAGTTTAAAACAAAATCCAGGTAAACAGAAATGATCGACTATAAACACCCACATTCCGAAACGATAGACTGGTTTAGGAGTGCCATTTTAAATTTATATTACTATCCTTTCTAACACTTTATACCTGGCTTTACGGCCTGCCTCTTCTACGATGTCGTAATTAAGAAAAGACATGGGAATCCCAGAGGCCAACGAAGGTTTAAAACTCTCACAGTCCTGATATCTCCAAGACAACTTTGACTTATTTACTTTTTTCCCCTTGCCATTCTGTGATTACTTTTTGCCCGCCGTCCTCAATAATTAAATAGGCCCCGGATGGTGTAAATTGTCGCCAGATTCTCATTTGACTTCCAATTGCATTCTTCTCTTCGTATTTTGGAACCATCTTTGTCTTTTTTTTTCTATTTTATTCTTCCCCACAAAGTTGTTGTTCCTTAAAAAAAAAGGTGTAAATGACTTTTTTATTTGAAATTAAATGTTTGGTGAACATTCCAGTAATTTCTCTTTTGTTTTGTTATCTCTTTCTCTTTCTTTGTTTGTTCCTTCTTCTCTCTTTTCGGCATTGTTTGAATCCTTTAATTATTCTGGTATTAGACTTTTCAGATTATTGGTGTTAATACCTCTTTACCAAGAACACATTCTTCTTGTTCTTTATTTCACTTGAACAAAAAAAAAGTGAGAAACTAAATCGATGCAACCTTTTCTCATTATATTTCTTCTAATTAACACTTTTATATGTAAAATAGATGTGGAGGTATATCTTTATTATGATTATTATATTATATATTGTTCTGAAAATTGAGCAATCCCTCTATAAATCATTATCCATCCAATATATGCCTTTTTATTATCCAATATATTATATATATATTTTAATGGTTGTGGCTTTTTCAATATGCAGTTGAACCTCACATGTGAGACAGCTCAATTCAACAAAATTCGATTTAACAAAATTCATAAAGATGAACTGATGCTATAGAAAGCTAGTAGTGGATGATTTGTATACTGGATACAGGCAGAACCAAGATATCTTTTTGTATGATTCCATTTCCATTTATTAATTCATACTTAAGTGTTTTCTATTAAGTATTGCGATATCTATAATGAGCCTAATGGAAGTTTGTAGGATATTGGAATCCGAGGATAATCAGGTCTTCAGACCATATTGGAGGGATACAGAGTCTGAAGAAGGAATGGAATGGAAGAATTGGTTTGATAATCTGGCAGAATTAGAAGTATGGAATTAGAAGATAGGAAGAGAACTGCACAGAACAGAGTGGAATGGAGTTCAATGATGGCTGACCTCCATGTTGGAAATGGCTGTACTATTTGATGATGATAGAATGCTTAATTTAGAATTTTATGAGCACTTCTTGTTTATATGAACTTTTATTCATATGAACGCCTTTTTAATGATCCTTACTAATTCATATCATCGAGGGACTCTACTGTATTTATATGTGAATGAAAAAGCATATATATAAACATCACACCCTTAAATTTCTAGGTCTTTTGCTGTTCTTGCGTTGTTCTACAAATTCGTTATACAAAGATGGTGATAATGATACGGAGTTCTTGATCTATGGAGAGTAGGATCATTTTGGTTTCATTCAGCGATGTTATTTCGCTAAAATAGGATATAATGCTCTGAGTTGATAAGCTGAGTTGAAAAACTCTTGAATCGATATATTTGACAATTTCAATGATAGGAAATACATTTTGAAAATCCTTCGTTACATTGTGATAATTGATAATTTAGTGAAGATATTGGTGTTATACCCGAGTGACAGATTTTTTTCCCTAGGAATTTGACTTTCTCAGTTGCCAAATTTCCTCCCGTAAATTCAATCATTAACATGGGATTAAGACATCATCTATATATAAAGCCTGAAGTTGCGAAAGTACAAACCAAAAAGCTATTTTTAGATGCCCCTGAAGAATAAAAAATAAAATGCCTTTTTTCATCTTGAGTTATTTAAGAAAAATCATTTAATTTTTTTCTCTACGCACAAAGATAATTGATGTTATAAGCTAGCTTTTTTATTCTTACATCTTTATTTTCCACCTGGTTTCTCTTCACCGAGGATAACTACACCTGTAGATGGTTAGCTGGGTTTCAACTACTTACTACATGTTACTCATTTCATGTATCAAGTTACTTGTTAGACGGATAGACTCAGGTGTCGAATCACTTGTACCATTTTTTCAAGACATTTAAAAAATATATTGTGGCAAAGTATTATATTTTATGTACAGATTATTATTATTTTTTGACATTTATATTATTTATATTCTCTATTCATGACAAAATTGTGAAAAAGTTTTAAAATTAAAAAAATTTCACAATTTTATCTTGAATAGAGAAAGGATAAAGTCGCTATTTTATTAAGCCCGTTGAAGAGCGATAATCACTTGAAAGCTAGCGTTTTTTTAATAAAAAGAAACTCATTGTGAGAAAATATTTGTAATTTAAAAAATCTATATTATTTATATTTTTCTCTACTCTGGATACCTTCCTCATTGCTTGACTCGTATCTTATTAATGTTGATTTTGTTTGTGTCTTAAATAAATTGTTGTCATCCTGTAGTTTGTATTTCCTAATTTTCTACGTGATAATATTAAGTTTCTTGTTGAATAATGGCCACTTACTTGCTTCACGTGTAGTAAATAGCTGTGTTTCAACCACTTCATACTTTTGTTAAGTTATTTAATCTCTATGTATCAGGTTGTTTGTTACGCATGCTAAGTATCCTGAAGTTTGCTACTTGTGGCAAGTCATCAAGTGGCTTGTTACATGTTGCGCTCCACTTGTTACTCTTGTTGACGTAGGTCGAGACATTTGTTTCTTGTATCAAGTCACTTGACAAATACACTCTTGGATAAAACTCAAGGAAGTTGTATCTTTTAGTATGCATATCGCTATTCATACAATAACTCAGAACGATATTTGATGCACAATGACCTTTATTGAAGACACGAAATAACCAAGTGTGAACAAAATTGCCTCTGTCTCCTTGAAAAAAATAGACAATCGGCGACATCAAAGACGTTCCACTTCCTTAAGTTTTGTCAATGAGTGTATATCAAGTTACTCTCTTCTTACATGTTTAGACATCTATCGAACCATTTGTCACTTGGGTCAAGTAACTTACTCTCCATGTATCAAGTTACTTGTAGCATTTCACAGAATCCATCGCCTCACTTCGTGTTGTTGTTTCTCACTCCATGTCCTCATGGTACAGGCCACTGTAATCATGGTAGATTGGGGACTGCTTACCCATTCAACATGACTCATTCAGTATTCTCTTGCGAACCAATCCATTGGAGAATGATTAATGGTGACAAGCTTATCTTGATATCTTCTGATTATCGACCAAACAGGCTGATCCCCCTTCAAGGAATACTTGGTTAGACCTCTGTATCCTACCAACACTGTTTGATCCAAGATGAGCTGCCACCAATTGTATTGCAGCGTTGGAAGCATTAAACCCACCTGATGACTCACTGCCCCACAGCATCCTCCCTCCATGATGACATGCTGTCAGGATAAAGGAAGGCCATTGTCAGGACATTCATTTTCACAACATTCTCCACGCCTCTTTGATTTGAAAGCCCTGGTATTTGACGGTTCCGCATGAAGACCTCAAGTTGAAACAATGTTCTCAGAACAACACTTTCTACTTTTTATTTTATTTTTTGATTGTTACTGACCTCCCTCCCCTCTCTCCGACTCGCCCGAACAGATCCGTCTGGTGTTTGTTTCTCTTCAAAGCATTCTAAATATATATTTTTTTCCCATCGCGTAGTCTTCCCAACAACACCCGTAGAATTGTTGCAAAACATTCTCAATGCCTTCTTTGTTCTTCAAAACCTGCTCTTTTCCAAACTCCCTCCCACAATAGGCCCTTTGCCATTATTTACGCCTCGCTCTTTCCTTAAACTAACTTTCTTGGTTACCTTCAAGTCGTAAACGACTTATTACGATCTCATGAGTTCTCTTTCTTCATGCTTCGCCTCATGTATTGAAACACCATCACCTTGATGGTATCCGGTCATTTTGGTCCTCCTTCCTTCCTTTCCTAGTAAGACGGTCCTTTCGAGCGAATCCTCTTATGTCAACTACGAAATTAGATTTGTTTTTCTTAATCAAAATCTACTTAACACCCGAGAAAGAAGAAGAAAAAAAGAAGTGCTGAAAAAACTGATACGTTAAATAAACGAATAAGGAGAATCCCTTTTTTTATCATTGACGTTTTTCTCCCTTTTTTGGCTTTTGGGAATCTTTATCTGAGAATATTTTTTTTTATCCCAAACTATTTTTCCTTTCTCTCCTATTATTCAATATGTTTAGCCGTTTTATTATTAAATATATATCTGTGGTAGGGGGGGGTGTCATGGATTTTAATAAAAATATTAATATTTGTGCATTTAACAAAGCACATTCCCTTTTAAAAGTGCACATTAAAGCCATGCGTATTCATGTGATCATCTCTGAACACAGATTCAAGTCAATGTCTACAGAACAAGATTCGGCATGGTATACTGGTTGTTTGGATTTTCTAAAGCTGGTGTTGTATAGGTTATCTTTCCTATCCGTGCGCCAAATAGTCGAAGGTATCGTTTTAAAGTACATTTTTTAAAAAGGGAGAAGTTCCTTTTATAAACACATTAATACCATTCTTCAACAATTTTTCAATATATGTACACTCATGGATAAAACTTAAAGAAGTTGTACCTTTTAGCATGTATATCGGGATTTCAGACAATAACTCTGAAAGATATTACAGTGACCTTTATTGATGACACACGAGATAACTAAGTATGAACAAAATTGCCTCTGTCTCCTTAGAAAAAAAAAAGGCTTTCCACTTTCACTTCAAATTATTTTACCCTTCCAAACCTTAATTATCAATAAAATAAACCTAGATACGCGCGTTAATAGTTAATAATTTAGAATACAGATGGCACTCTCTTGTATATAATGTAATTGATCACGTACATACTTTGTGAAAGTACAGATAAATGAGTGATATTCATATTTTTTTTATAAAATAGACATTACGACCAGTTAAAGTTTCTCAACGTTTCAACAAAAATCTTTTGTCTTCGTCAGGAGAAATAAATAAAAATAAAGCATTGAGCATATGAGAACGCCCTTTCAACCACAACAATTTTTAACGCCTTACCAAATGCTTTATTTTTTATTTCTCCTGACGAAGACATAAGATTTTTGTTGAAACGTTGAGAAACTTTAACTGGCCGAAGTGTCTATTTTTTAAAAAGAAATATGAATATCATACATTTATCTGTACTTTCACAAATTATGTGTACATGTATTAATTACATTATACATTGTATATTGTACATTATACATTATATATTGTAAGTGCAAAGTCGAACTGCTTTTCACATGTGTAGACATGTGGTGCACTTACAGTAAAAGCAGTCGCCTTCTTCTACCTACCATGATTATCATGGCCTGTACCACGTGTACTAGGGATAATACAAGATAGTGCCATCTGTATTCTAAATTATTAACGCGCGTATATAAGTTTCTTTATTGATAATTAACAGTGTGGAAGGGTAAAATAATTTGAATGCACACTCATGGACAAGGACAGGAAGTGAAAAGCCTTTTTTTTTTAAAGGAGACAGAGACAATTTTAAAAAGAAATATGAATGCCAGCCTCTATATTTACGATAGTGATATTCATGTAAAGAAAAGACAATTCAGCCAATGCATGATACCTTAGGATAACCCACTTCTTTAGCGATACATGTTTCGAGCATGTGACAATCACCAGTTTATCCTTACATCTCGGATTTCTCTAATTCCAACATAAGAGCAGTTTGTGTTTCATTTAGATTTTAAAAAGAATTCGTGTTTTATTGTTAAAATTCTTATATATAAATGACGCTTGTTTAATAAGAACATTTGTTATCGACTTCTATTCCAATGACAATATTTAAAAATTGGAAAGGAGAGAGAAAGCAAAAGTATTTTAATTTCATTTAATGAAAATCCGAAAAGAATTGAACTCAGAAAAAAACCTATCTAATCTTGGAAAAAGGTCTATTTTTCTCTTTTTATCTGTTTAAAAGACCATTCATTGAAATTTTTTTTGTGTGTGAATTTCGATAATAGAAATATACGTATTTTTATATTTTCTCTGAAAACATCTCTCTTTCTCAATTTTCCTCTTTTCTTTTTCTTTTTGGTTCCTCTAAAGGAAAATTGAATGCAGATATATGTCCAGATATATATTTTAAAAATTTGTGAGACGCTACAAATATATGCTATCTTTCTATGGGTTGACGTTTATTTAATAGAGAAACAATTTTTTTTTTGGTAAAATTACTTTTTATGTCTATTTTAAAAATGTTGCTTTTAATTATTTGTCTATTAATCAGCAACCATCTCTAATTAGAAGAAGCTAATTAGCGTTTTTAATCAAAAACAAGAATTGACCACACACAGCGTCGGTCGTTTTTTTTTTTTTATCTTCTTTTTGTTGGTTTTTTTTTAGGTTGGTTGATGGTAACAATGCTGTTGCCGCGCATGACTTCACATTTAGGTTTGTTACCGAATTTCTTGCATATTGAGAATTCTTTTTAACGATGGTAATGCATCATAGTTGCATATACGACTGAGATATTCAAATTTATATCTAGCCTAAAATTTCAATTATCATTACGACGCTTTCCAGTGGTCGTTGTTTGCGTACAATGTTTCTAGGAAAACATTATGTTGTGGATACAGCTTGATTCGATATACTTTATTACAATACTTTTAAGGGCATTGACGATTATATATACAGTAGATGTCTTCATTTTCCGCCACAAGAAGGATCCTTCTGGTCTTCCTTGGCACTGTCTTCCTGGTTAATCCACACGGTCACACGCCCGGAGACAATTTGTCGCGTCTTCTGTCATTGCCGATGTGTCCAAAACTGTCTTCTCCCCCACACTGGAATGCCATTTTTGGCGCCTGTTCCCATCACATGTGGACCATCCCCCCGCAGCTGCAGTCCATCTATCTTTTCTCCACTTCATTCTGGGATCTTAGCCCCTTGGTTAGCTTGTCATACAGTAAGAAGGGGATTATCCATATTACAATATTCTAAGTATAAAGAGGAGAGCTAATAAAGAGCTAAATTGATAGCATTGTGAAATGAACAAACTTATATCTCAAGGAACTAACAACTACCTTCCAACCTATCAGAAGTGTGGGCTTTCTCTCCCAACAATTCCATCAATTTAATTATCCGTAAGTTTAAATCTTCTTCAGTTTATCTGCTCTTGAGCAAGTTCCTGGTCTCCACGTACTTCTCTTAAGAGCTCTTCTCTTTATTTCTTCCTATCCAGTTCAATTACTCTTTTACTTTCCATTTATTTTACTTTCAAGAACTTTCTACTCTTAATCCATGTGTCATCTAATTATTTTGTGGCGCGCAACCCCAGTGAATTAAGGAATTTTCAAATCCAGGATTACTTATAACAATAGAATTTGACACTATGAGAACTATAGATACGCGTCTTTAAATTGTTACTGTCTCTAGAATCCATTTTTTTGCTAATTCTTTTGAGAAAGAAAATCTCTAAATCTATATAGATACAACAATGGCGTTTGATACCATTTCTTAAACTCATCTATGATATATTAACAACCTTATAATCTATTATACCCAACCACCTAAGAATTCAAGAATCTAGTTGCAGCTGTAGTGATTGAGGAGGCTGCAGGTATAGGAGCATTGTAGAACGTTGCATCTCGGGCTAGACAATTCCTTGCTAACTTCTCTATATACTGCGTACGTCTTTCTTTGCTTAATATTTGCATAATTAAGCCAAGACATTCCTAGGACAACTTACTGGTAACTATCCTCCGTTCTAGCTGCGACCAACTTCTTGGAAAGAGTTTGTGAACCGACCTAGCACAGCGAACAAACTTTTTATTTTTGTAATAATCAACATCAATTTTATTTATTTTTTAGCTAACAGAAAATATATCGAGAGACTTCACATAGCTAACCTGCAACACACTTATTTACATAATAACTAGCGTATATACATACTACATCACACCTAGATGTATTTCTTGCCGCCATGTTTCTTGAGGTGGTAGCGCCAGTATTTGTGGTAGTTTTGACGGCGATGGTCGTAGTAAGGTACTGGCTGCCAGGAGGGATCGTACCTGGCACGGTGGTGGTGGCGGTAGTGGTGGCGGAATGGTGGAGGCGACGGCGAATCTTGCCAGCGATCCTCTACAGAGCTTTCGGTCGTACCGCTTATGTTCTGCTTCGTCGATGATTCTTGCATCAGATGGCTGCACACAGCTTCCTCCAGAGATTTGGTTGCATTACTGAGGTTCTTCGTTTGTTGTAAACCTGCTACGATTGTCTTCTCTGGCATCTTCACAGGTGGTGGAGTATAAGAAAGCATAGGCGCTATGTCTTTATTCTCGTTATTTGGTTGAATGATGCTTTCTTGAATATGAATTTTCTTCCTGACGAGGACGCCCAGGAATAACGGAGGGTGGTTGCCTTCTATTTCACCTGCATGTCCGTCGAATGGAAGAAGTACGGTTGGAATGGGGCTATACGATGCTAGTGGGAGGAGGAAGAAGGCTTTGATCATGCTGCTGGGAGCATTGTCGATCATACAATACTTCTTTTGTTTATAGAGGTACTTGTAGAATGTAAGATAGGAATCCATCTCTTGGCTCGAGGATGGGTTGATCTGCAATATTAGGAGATCGTTGGTTCCTCGGATTTTTATCTTACTGATGTAGTCGCATACTTGTTCTGGGGAGATCTTGCCACGTATCGTCACGGTGGGTGAGACCTCGAGTGGCAGGATTTCTTTCGCTGGTGGACCGGAGAGCTGGTAGGCTTTGGTCCCGAACTGGGCCATGCCTGGCATGATGATGGTACCACTCCAAACCAGCGTGGTCCCTGCTCGGTAGTTGATGAGCTGTAGGGGACAGCGGTTTGCCTGCTTCTTCAAGGACTGGAAATCCTGTTGGCCTTCTTTGTTAGGAAGCTTTTTAGGAAAACCTGATGCTTGGTTTTCGCTGATTGAAAAAGGCGACAGGCGCGTTTTCACAGTCAGGGCTTCATCAGGATATGGTGGCGCAATCTTGCCAGTGCAGATGTTGCAGTTCTGGTCGAATAAATGATAGCGATGTTTGCTCGTGGTGTCAGAGAGGACTGTGATGGGAGCCTCGTTGGCGCTGGTTTCCTCCACGTTTCTGGAGTCCCGGTCTTCTTTTATCTCCACCTCTCCCTTATGTGTCTTCTTCATGATGGGAATGTTGATTTGGTCCTCTTGATCCTTTTTGATCATCTCTAGAGTATGCTTCGTTTCCCTCTCCCGCCATTGAGCCAGCTCTTGGGAGGCGAGTTCATCGGAGGACATACGAACCAACTTCTCAGGACTGATGATATCTTTGACTATCTTTTGAAAAAGACCGTTGTTTTTGGTATCTTTGATGTTGAAGATTAGGCTTCGGTATTTGGCCTTGTACTTGAAACCTACGTCTCGGAAGAAATTGAATAATTCTTCTTCTATCTTACACGCAAGAGCGTCGATTTTAGCCTCAGAAAAGTTTTCATTCGTTTCCTGACATCTCGCCCAAAGACATTCCTTTAGACTTTTCTTAACGTTAGCTCTAATTGGCTCAATCTTCTCCTCTGGTATGGCTTCAGAGACCACGTCAGACATGTTTTCTGCTTTCCTGGGTAGCTTCTTGCTCTTGACTTTGGCGTTATTCGGGCCGGTCTTGTGCGCTTTCAGCACTTCACACGTTGGATGATGCTTGATCCATTGGAGAAGTTTGTCCGCGGAGAAGCCCACGAGCTTTCTCCCCGATAGCCGGTCGCATACCACGATGTTTTTGACTTTAGACAGCTTGCGGGAGAGAACGGCTGCTACGTAGCCCTCGATGCACCGCTCTGAGCAGTACAGCGATGTTGTGGCGACCTTGATCTTCTTGCATTGGACACATTCCTGTTGCCCCGGAGTGATTGGCCGAGGATGGTAAGTCGGAAATATGCCATCTGGGATCTCACGGATCGACGACTCCTTTTTGGTTGTTAGGACTTTACCCTGACCTCTGGGTTTCTCTTCAGACGTCTTAGTACACTGGTTCAATCCTTTCTCTTTTTGCGGAATGACAAATTTTTCGAGTTTTTGAGATATTAATGGAAAGGCTAGTTCCTTGATCTCCAAACTTTGGTTATTTGAATCAATGCTTTTATTTGATTCCTTTGAGGTATCGATATCCCCTTTGTTTTTTCTCATATGTTTCTGATTTACTTTTGCTGACCCCTTTTGCCTATTATTGATGTTTTTTACTAGGCATTCTTCCGAATATTCGTTTACAAACTTCCTTTCATTCTTTGAAAACAAGTCGTTTTTCTTGGGATAATCCATTTTTGATTTTCCTTTGGTCTGAATAATTTTTTTCTTGACTTCTGGCTCTTCAAGATTGTCTTCGGAAATGGTTTCGAAAGCTCCTGTATATTTTTGGATGGATTCCGAACAAGATGGACAAAACCATTCAATGTTTGCCCTCTCAAACTGTTTGCACTTCTGTTTGGTGATATTGACGCATTTGCCATGAAACCAGTCCGCACACTTGTCACATTGAATCATAAACTTGTCGTCGTAGGGCTTTCTGCAGATGCACCACAGATGGTTAGGGTCATCTTCGGACAAGGAGTTGGTTATTCCGTGCGTATCATCTCTTTGGCTAGGCGATCTTTGCCTTTTAGTCTTTGTCGGGGATCTTCTTTTTATGACCTTCTTTTTTGGGGAGGACGTGCTTTGGGGCTTGAAGTCTTCCGGGTCAAGAACGGCCTTGTGTAACTTAGTTTTTGCTTTAGGTCCAGGCTTCATTTTATAAGAGGTCTCGCCGGGCGATATTGGAGGTTGTTTGCGTGCCTGTTTGGCTTTGGAACCTTCATCCGAATGCTTGGATGAGGTCTTTCTCTTTTTCTCGGGTGATAGATGGTCCGAGTTGGCCATTGCTGGTTCTCCGAGTGGATTATGGGTGACCTCAGTTGCTTCTGCCCATTCTGAGGTTTGATCATATCACTCCAGCGCCGTACTCTTTATTTGTCATCTCTTCTCGGTACCTAGTCGTACTCTCAAATCGTTCAGCTTTTTATTTTTACCACCTCAACTCTTTTGAATCACTCGCAACTTGCATGAGATTCGTTTAGTAACGTTGTACTCGTGAGCGTGCCGCACCAACTAGGAAAAAATCTTTACTTTTAAAAATTCTTTGAGGCCTGTTTGCCTCTCCATTTTAAATCTCAATCATCCGATTCGTAGAAAGGGAAAAGCAGTTCTTTGTCAGCAATGTTATTGTTGACAAATGCAGTACGTTTCATATGTAAATCAGTAACGTCAAACAATCTGAAATGTTTCTTACCATGGTATATAATTCTTTATTTGTGCCAAAATCTCAATGGGGGACCATATATAACTCGATAGTGTGATTTTTACGCTCTCTATCTCTATATATAATATAAAGTTGCAGGAGGATGGTATTCAGGTACCAAAGGGCCTCTTTTGGTACATATATAAGCCAAAAAGAGGGGTAAAAATTAAACAATAATGCTCTCAGGACGTTGACGGATTACTTTTCAAACATATTTCATATCTTTCTGCCCATATAAATGCGATATGAAATTTTATAGATGGAATTATTAGTGTGAAAACTACAGATTTCCACCTAATTGTATAAGAATTTTCTACGGAAGAGATAAAATGGGCTGACACAAGAGTCTTCAATAGAGGACTTTGGAGAAGAGCTAGAATTTTCTCTGTTAAGAATAACAGATGAAAGGTATTTGCGGTCGAATTCTGAGGATCTCTTCAGGAGATGATTTAGCTCAAGCCTTGGAGGGATACAGAAAGGAATAAAGGAAAACAGGAAGGTCAAGAAGTAAGCCAGTAACATTAAGTACTGGACTGGAATTCTGCTAAAAGACACAGCAGACTAAAGGAGGATGGAACTTCATGACTGACAATTTTAGGACTGGAGACGGTACATGATAGACTTGTTCAAAAACTGATGTTTCTTTTTTTCCCCCAGAGGGTGAAGAAACTTCGGTGAATATATAAGAATAGTTTACAGTAAAGCTTATGTCACAAACGGTCTAGAATAGCTTATCAACCTCTTTGTTAAGCTCTAAGTGTAATCAGGATGTTCCCCGGGACAACGTGGCTATTCTTGGCGTAACGTTCACCGTCGGTGGGAGACCCCGATGACAAACTCCACATGTTGTTTGTTACACATGTAACAACCTGTAAAGTATCACTCCTTCCTCGCCTCATGTTTATATTACCTTTTTTTGTGTGCGCTTCAATTATAGTAGCCATCTTTGTTCCTTATGGCATCTTTTTCTCTCTTTTTTTATTATGTATTAACATAACTTATTTATTACCAGTTGCAAATAAGACACGCTATATCCTATCTGGATAATTACGCGTGAAACTATTTACAATAATTCTTTTTTTTAAATGGTACTAAATAACAATTTATTCAGACTTGTTTCAAAGGGGTATCCCTTGGCGGTGATATCCAGGTCCAAAAGTGACTTGAAATTTTCGGCTATGGGCAGCATGTGTTCTGACAATAATTCATATTGTAGTAGAGTAGGTAACAGAATTGTCAAAATCAAAATCAACATGACTTGTGACGATATATTATGCGGGTAGATTCCTTCTTGAAAACTATTTGAGAATTTATACTAAATTGCTTTGCTCTGGATTCTGTAGTTACGTCAAAGATTACATTATCTTTATATAAATGTATTGAAATTAACATTTTCCCGCTGTATTTACCTTTGAATTTGTAGATGGGCGTAATTTTAACGAAGTATGTTGAAGTTTCTAGACATAGCTTCACCAAATCGACTTTAAATGATATTTAAATATTCTTATCTTTTTTTCTATATATATTATCTCAATGCTTTTTAAGGCAGATTTTATAATATATCATTTAATAAATAATTTTGAGTTTTTTTTTGTTCTTATCTTCACTTTTTGATGAGGTGCATGCTGGATAGTTTCAGAATCCAAAGACTCTTGGTGGTCAAAATCACTTAGTCATCATTGCCATTCAGAAAACCAACTTAGAATGCTCATCTTTCTTTCTTTCCAATTTCCGATTATACAAAGAACGTCACGATTCGATTACGCAGCGAGTTCATGCTAATTTATTATTGATTAATTGATACATTGATTAATTATTGGAAAAAAAGTACATGACCCTGCTGCTAACTTTTCCAGTTCTTCTTATTCAAGGGAAGCCCTTACGATTCGATATGAAAAAAAAAAAACATATTTAAAACTTTTATGACATACAAGATTTCTTTGTTGATGTTTTCTTCTTTGGCCGGTTAGATTCTTATCCCTTCCAGCGCATTGTCTGGCGGTGTATGATGAAGTGGGTTACTGGGGTAAAGGCCTAAAGACACTGCCAAGCCCACACATTTGCCCTAAACTAAAAAAACTCATTACACCCCGAGAAGAATGACGATTAAGTCTCTGACACTCTAATTTAAAATATGAAAATTGAAATATTCTAAATTCCCAACACACACGTGTCTCCTTCTTTAATAAAATGTTTTCTTACTAATGATATATATATATATATATATATATATATATATATATATATATATATATACCTCGTGTGACCCCTCTCTTTAAATATATTTATTGGAATCATGTATATATCAACTTCTATACAATAAAATGTCTTATTAAAAAAACCCTTGTGTAACCACAAAAAGTGGCCTTCAATGAAGACTGGTTCTTAATCAGACAATATAGTTATTAATGTATCTACTCTTCATCCTTGTTAATATTTTCATCCCATATAACTTTATCTTATATTTAAAAATTTACTTGTTTTTATAAAACATGGCGTTAAAGAAATTATTAAAGTAACTATAGCTTTGATGACATATTTTTGCAATGTCTGGATGGTTGTTAGGAGCTGCTTTGTATTTAGGGCATTGTTTTGTAAATGAGGGCTTTTGAAAATTGGCCGTTAAAGAGGCGTTTTACTGCATTATTACTAACTTTGAACACATGTTTTGATATAGTCTTTATAAACAAACGGTGGGCCGCTAAATAATTTAATAACTTATATCAAAGAGGTATATTTAGATTCGATTATGATGAACTTATCTGACTACTAATGTAGGTCCCCTTTGTTAGGCTTTCTTCTATTGCTTTGGTATTTACAAGGAAGAAGGTAAAGATGGATACAGCGGCTAGCAAAAATCTACAATCTATGCTATTCCACTGAAAAATGAAATCCTTCCCTTTATTCTCTTTCCTCTGTATTTCCTCTCATTTTGTTCTCATTTGGTTATCTCGTGTGTCTTCAATAAAGGTTACTGTGTATCAAATATCTTTCAGAGGTATTGTCTGAATCCTGATATAAATGTTAAAAGGTACAACTTCCTTAAGTTTTGTCCATGAGTGTACAGTATTTGAACATTTATTTTTGGCAATGATGATTAGTGAGAATTTGAATACCAGCCTATATAAGTCCAACCCCACAAGTTGGTTCCCTGAATGGTCGCATCCTTTGAGGCACTATGTCCAGCTGATTTCTACGAGTGTGAACATGACGTGTACATGCAGAACTTGATGCTTCGATTATCTAATTACTATAATCATATGATCTATACTGCTTATACTATCTTTAAATACCTAAAAAATGCCAATGTCAGTGAAAATATTCTTCCATTTTTTTAGGTGTCATTTTATCGGCCAACACAATGAGTATTTCCTGGTGATTTGTTTCCTTGTTTTGATGGTACGTTGTGGTATCGGCACGCACTCTGAATTCTTTCGACATTTCTTTCTGTCGCCAATCCTTCTAGATTTACACCACAGTAGAAATTCCAATGAACGGTCTGTTTTATAAAGTCAAAATTGACTTGTAACTGCCACTTCTACCTAAGAAACCAGGACTAACCGTTGTATTCATATAATATTTTCAAACTCTTCAACACCATCATAATGTTTACTGAACGTACAGTAACAACCTACCTACATTACTCTTGGCTCAAGAAGACATTTCCCATCTACCAGCGTTTGATCCAATATATAGCGACTCTAGCTTGACCTGCTTGTAAGGCTCTGTAGGAATGAATTTCAACTAATTGTTGGTTTTTAATTATTCCAGAACTGGCCAAATACCCATTCTTGATTAATCAAGAAAAGCTAACCACATACACGTTTCTGGCTGTTGGTCCTCATCCGGAGCAAGCCATCAGCAGCCTTTAGTTTCACGATCAGGTGATCCCTTTTTCTTAAAGAATAATACAGTTAAACCTGTCTATAGCGCCCCCTCTCTATAGCGCCCGATTTTAAATACGTAGTACGATGCGATTTACATTAAAAGTGACCTGTCTATAGCACCCCCTCTCTATAGCACCCTATTTTGGTGAGTCCCAAGAGGGGGCGCTATAGACAGGTTTAACTGTATGTTTAATTTTTTGGTACAGTTTTATGGCCTCTCAATAAAAATTTCATGTTAGGATTAGAACCGTAAAGTTTAAATTAGTGTACAGATGGCGTGAAATATTTTAGATTGATTTTATTACAAGGTTCATATTGTGATTATATTTATAAGTTTGAATAAATAAATAATAAATGTGACATGAGAATAAAAAAAGGGTTACATAGAGTTGTATTGAAAATATAGAGCAATCCATAAATAAATCTTTAAAAAGGTATATATTGGATCAAAATATCATTTATTTTACCAATATTTCTGTTGGCTGAATGCCAACCTTTTTCAAGGTATTATAACATATTAATATATTATCTCATTAACATGTATGATCTCAGACATACTTTAATATGTTATAATACCTTGAAAAAGGTTGGCGTTCAGCCAACTGAAATATTGGTAAAATAAATGATATTTTGTGATCCAATATATATATGCCTTTTTAATTAAAAATAGTTAATTTTTATGTTCTTAATACAAATATTTTAAAATATAGGATTGACCTCATTAATTTTTCTCCTTTAATTTTTAAAGATATTTAACCTTTTCTGATTGTAACTTTTATAATAATTTTTGCTTGCACAAATTTCCCCTACCTACTTTGTATTTTTAAAAATTATATCAACTGTGATATTATAACACTATGCGGCGCTGAGTTTGTGTATACAAAAATGTAATGCCTTGATAAAGGTTTGGTGTTCAGCCAACCGAAATATTGGCAAATAAATCTTTTATTAAATCCAATATGTCTTTTTATTATCCAATAAAAATTGTTATCAAAATTCGAAACTATTTTAAAGGCGTAAGATTCTTTTTGATATTAAACAATTTCTACTGTCCTTACTGCAATGGAAAAATTAACGAGAGGGCCTGGCTCATCAGTGGTGAACCCTCTCAGCGGTTTCGCCAGTTTAATCTACCATACCGCTGTTATATTGCATTTTTGGAACTTCCTTTTATAGTGATACTGATGCAATATAACAGCGGTATGGTAGATTAAACTGGCGAAACCGCTGAGAGGGTTCACCACTGATGAGCCAGGCCCTCTAGTTAATTTTTCCATTGCAGTAAGGACAGTAGAAATTAGTTTAATTTCAAAAAGAATCTTACACTTTTAAAATAGTTTCGAATTTTGATAACAGATGACGCGCTAGTGCATCATATTAAAAATAGTTATGTAAATGATAAATAACAGAATTTGATAAATATGTATATGTCATAATATATGCTCTTCCAGGAATAATAAAGTAAACCTACAGTCAACGAGAGAGAGACGTCGATAGAAGGCAACTAAGTTACGGCCATTTTGAACCACTGGCCACATGCCGGAGGGGGCTTTTCTTGGAACCCTCAGGACCTATTTTTGGACAGTTGGGGGGTGGTGGCGACAACAAACGGTCGTTCAGCGGCCATCTCCTCGCGCTACCTCTCTCTCTCTCGCTTGTTGCCTGAAATTCCTCTACCTATTTGTGGCGTGATTATTTCCCTTTCCCCACCACATTATTATCACTATATTGCCATATATAACATAAATAAATTAATGTGCTATATAGGTATATAATATATAGGAATTATATATTAAGACAACGACAATCTCCCTATTGGCTATAAAAGAATAAAGACAGGTCAGGGAGAAGAGATTCTTTATAAAAGAAAATGATCGTACAAGCTTTCAGCCAAGACATCCTTCTATGGGTTTCTATAGATATTATATTTCCTTTCCTGTCAGGTCGGGAATTTATTATCATTGGTAAGATTGGAGCATTGAGGTGTGTGTTTGGTTATTTCGGTTTTTAGACAACGCTCTTTGTGATATGCTATGTCACATACCGTTATCAATTATATTTTCTATTGTACACTCATGGACAAAACTTATGGAAGTTGTACCTTTCAGCATGTATATCGGGATTGAGACACTAACTATGAAAGATATTTGGTAAGATTGGAGCATTGAGGTGTGTGTTTGGTTGTTTCAGTTTTTAGACGTTTCTCTTTCTGTTATGCTATGTCACATACCGTTATCAATGATATGTTTCTATTATACACTCATGGACAAAAGTTTAGAAAGTTGTACCTTTCAGCATATATAGCGGGATTCAGACAATAACTCTGAAATATATTTGGTTAGATTGGAGCATTGAGGTGTGTGTTTGGTTATTTCGGTTTTTAGACAACGCTCTTTGTGATATGTTATGTCACATACCGTTATCAATTATATGTTTCTATTGTAGACTCATAGAAAAAAACTTATGGAAGTTGTACCTTTCAGCATGTATATCGGGATTCTGACAATAACTCTGAAAGATATTTGATATACACAGTGATCTTTTAAAATTACAAAATATTTTATCTCACAATGATTTTTCTTTTTATTTTAAATTACTAGCTTTCAAGCGATAATTTTTTTTTTTTTGTAAATATTTCTTGTAAGAGATACCATAGTATAGTCGATATTTTTTATTAAGCCTGTTGAAGAGCGATTATCGCTTGAAAGCTAGCAATTTAAAATAAACAGAAACTCATTGTGAGGAAATATATTGTAATTTTAAAAGTTTTTCACAATTTTATGATGAACAGTGATCTTTATTGAAGATACACGAGTTAACCAAAAGTGAACAAAATTGCCTCTGTCTCCTTTAGTTTTGTTCATATGTCTATAATTTCAATGATTCTCTTTAATGGAAAATTAATGAACATTCTTTTTATTGCTTCTTATCAAAATGGTAACAGAATATGTAAAAAAAGCTGCGCTATTGTCATGTTATAGCTGGAAAGAGCTCCGTTATTCCTTTCTCAGTGTAAAGAAAAGAAAACTCTATTTAAAACAGCACGAGATGAAAGCAACCGTTCTGGATTGAAGACACGAGAATCATGTTGTCAGGTTGTAATTACAGAATATCCCAAGTAAAGAACAAATCGTGACAGAAGTGGGATTAGACCTTTAGCTTCTGTCACGAAATTCAGAAAAAAAAATCTTAAAAAGTATGATCTAAATGGAAAGATGGCTTTCTGCCTTAGGTCAGTGATTTCCACCACTGATACACGTCAACGATGATTTTTCAGACAAACATAGCTCATAAATTGATACAAGAATTAAACTCCGAATTTAAATATCAGACAGCTTTCCAACATATTTATAGTTAAGAAAAAGGCATCTCCTTATCGTGCAACTGAAAGTTGCTGATGGCTTGCGCCATCTTTCGGAATAAATATCAACTATTCTCGTTGATTTTTAATTATTCCAGAATTGGCCAAATACCCATTCGGGAATAATTAAAAATCAACGAGAATAGTTGATATTTATTCAAATAGATGGCGCAAGCCATCAGCAACTTTCAGTTGCACGATAAGAAGATGCCTTTTTCTTAATTTATGCACCTTATCCCAGTACAACATCACATTTGTACTATTTTTTTTTCATATTTAAAGTTTTAGTTAGACTCTTTCGTCTAACATGGTGAAGAAACTTCCTTCACCATGTTTTTTCGTCAAATTTCAATTCAGGAAGAATTCTTCATCTATATTTAAAGTTTTAGTGTTTCATTTGATATAAAAAGAACTTGCAAAAGTTGTCGCGTGTAACACTAAAATGAACAAAGCTCTTATTGAATTTCGACCTAAATGTTCACGCGACTATAGGTGAAGTTTGATAAACTAGCTCGGTGAATCTTGTAAACTTTTCTCTCTTCTTTGGTAAAGTCTCAAGTTTGATCCTCTTCTGTAAGCCTTTTTTTTTTGTGTGAATACAACATTTTAAAAGTTATAACTCACTTTCAGCTTTTTGCATAACTGTAGTATATTTTCGGCTTCTTTGTGTGTGTATATATGGATTAGATCCGAAAACGTCAGTAGCGTAATTTTCCTGTCGAAGGGCGGTTGAGCCCGAAAGCTTGAAATAAATTTATTTGCTAAAGATACTCATCTCTCAAGCTTATTGATTTTTAACATTCTATTAAGGGATTAGCCTATTAATTAATTACTTTAATCTTCTTTTTTCAAGAACTTATGACATTTACTTATTTACATTCATGAGCAAAACTTAAGGAATTTGTATCTTTCAGCATGTATATCAGGATTCAGACATCAACTCTGAAAGATATTGCAGTGACACAAGGTAATAAGACCAAATCCAAATAAATAGTGTGTGACGTTTCGGTAACAGCGTTGTTACCATCTTCAGACAAAAGTACTGAATAATTTATTTATTTGGATTTGGTCTTATTACCTTGTGTTTATAATCTATAATCCAAATTGTGCATTATCATATTGCAGTGACCTTTATTGAAGACACATGAGATAACCAAGTGTGAACAAAATTGTCTCTGTCTCCTTTTAAAAAAAAGGACATCAAAGATTTTCAATTCTTTAAGTTTTGTCTATGAGTATATTTGTTAACATTATCATATAAATATTGATTAAAAAAAGTTAATTCAGTATATTAGGTGAAATTGTGTGTCAAAATTCGAAACTATTATAGACGCGTATGATTATTATTATTATTTTTTTAATAAACAATTTCTACTGTCCTTACTGCAATGAAAAAATTAATGAAAGGGCTTGGCTCATCAGTGGTGAACAACAGGTTTATATATTTAATTAAAAAGGCATATATTGGATCAAAATATCATTAATTTTATGCCTTAATATGCCTTTTTAATTAAAGATTTAATTATGGATTGCCCTATTTTCAAAAAGGTTTATATAAGACGAAGTTAGGCGTACAGCCAGCCTATTGAAATATTGGCATTTGTAATAAATAAAATGTTTTATCTTTGATCCAAAATATGCCATTTAATTAATATATATATATAAAGAATCATACACGTCTATAATAGTTTCGAATTTTGATAACAGATGGCGCGCTAATGAATCATAATGAAATTGTGTGTTGAAGGTTTAAAAACTTTCAATCTATAAGTGTGTGAAGAATTATGTTACTTTTTATTGTGACAACATTTGCCTGTAGAAGAGTAACACTTGGTTCGAAAGCTTACATAGTTATCCCAGTACACACACACACTTGGTGTTTAATCTTTATATTGAAAGTTTTAATTCATATTTAATGGGCTTGCACTTAGAAGGATTGATTTGTATTCCAAACATGGAACTACATCACACTCAATCAATAAACTGAAAAAAAAAAAAAAAAGAGAAACATCCATAAAAAATGTTTTGGTCTCCAGTTTCCTTTTAAAAATAGATAAATTGAATTTTTTTGTCAACAACAAAAAATATATATCTAAAATACCATTTCACGGGTCAATTCACCGATACATGCAGAAAGTTTTTTTTTTCTCGTTTATTTTAGATAGTCGTAAAGAGAATTGTCAAAGCGAGTTTTGTCTAGTTGTTTGACCAATAAACATGTGTTCTTTCTTAGTTGATTTTATTACTTTCTCAAATCTTAGCCTCATCTAATTCTTGTGTTTTTTCCTTATTCTTAAAAATTGGAATTTTCTATTTTATAACAAATATTTGGTTTGTTCGAAATTGCTTGGTTAAAAAGACGATCGGGAATTTTATAGAAAAACTACTTTCAATTCCTCTTTCAAAGACTAATTGCAAGACTTGAGTTTTTTTTATCTTTTAAGAAAGGGATTTAGTTTTAAAATCTCCAAGAAATTCTCTCTAAAGTAAGAGGACTTGAGAAGATATAGATGAGAAGCAAACAAATTTCTCTCAAGAAACTAACAAGATCTTATTAGAAAATTTCAAACTACGACAAAAGTTTGGATACTGTCTTGTATTTACAGTAGTGAATACTGCCTATAGAGATGAAATGGTATTGATTTGATGAAGAAGGGAGATGGTTAAATGGAAAGGGGTAAAATTTAGAATTGATGAACTTCTATGGAGAGCTGAAGCCAAAAAGCTAATTAGGAATGAAATAAGAAAGATAAGTTGTACGAAGTTGTAAGAAGAAAATGATGATTGGAAGGTTTTGTACTTGGAAGAAGAGAAGAGAAAAAAATCCAAATGACTCTAATATGATCTTAAATTGTCAGCCATATTGCTAAAATAAAACAGCCTGATTTCCATCTCTCTCTCTCTTTATGTAACCTGGATTCCTGGAGCCATTTACAACAGTCCAATTATCCGGTTTGGTCTTCAGACGTAACGTCTAATGGTGGCGTTGTCAACTCCAGTTGATAGAATGTCGCCAGGCTGATTTGAACTTGGGGGTGTTCTACACGTACAAACACAACTCACTAATTTCTATTAGAACGACCGTTTGAAACCTTTGTAGATGGTAGTTGAAAAGAAGGTGGTTGACAGTTTAGTCTTCCTGGTGACACTTTGGACAGGTGAGTAACCTGATTTCAAACGACAACTAGAGAAGTAGATGATAATGACATAAAGCGTCTGGGAAGAAATCAGTCTGTCACTTGCTCTCGTCTATAGGGTCTAATTCTGTAGTTGGCCTATCCCTAGGTGCCAGTTTAGACCTGGTCAAATTCGACCTATGTATTCTTGGATCTCTTCACAGCCTACATGACCCGTACACTCCGAATCTTACCGATCGAACACAAGGGCTAAGAGGAAGATGAAAATGTTTGGATGGACCTGGCTCATCAGTGGTGAACCCTCCCAGCGTCACTTTAATCTATTACTGCAGCATATACTTGAAGGTATAGTCTCCTTGATCGTCTCTAGGAAAACTGTGGAGATTGTGTTAGTTGATTGTTGCATTTTTACAATTATCTTTGTTACGAACACATCTCTAAGAAAACTATCCCAAATGCTCGTTAAAGCTAAAATTGCCAATAAGAGTCTAATAAAAGCGATTCGAAATCTTCGAAAAAAAAAAATTGCGTGCCAAGTTCCATACTTTATAACATAAAATGCTAATAAGTATCAACTTTTTGTCTATTTGCGACCATATATTGCCACCAATATTAAACTCTATTAGCTTTTTGCGGGATTTTTCATGGAATTCGATATACCGTGGATATACCTTTAATCGGTAAAGGTATATCCACGGTATATCGAATTCCATGAAAAATCCCGCAAATTACTCGACAATAAAGGTTGACAATAAATCTTAGCTGGATTCTTTTATACTCTTAGATATGACCATGTTAAATCCGTCCCATTGTTGATTTCATTACTAAATGTTTATTATAATTTCAACATAAAATATGTTGTTTATAGCCACACATCCCATATTTCGTCATATAATTAAATTTCTCGGTATAAGTAAAACAGTGGAGAATTGGAATACCCAGTTACATACGTCCATAGTTAAATCTATCAACGCCAGTTAGAATACATTGACAATATGCAATTTCTATTTAGTTACCCGTACCACATTCCGCATTCAATTCATGGACTAGTATTGGAGAAAGTCACACCCCACTTTTCTTAAAAGAAAACCATTTAAATAATAATAATAAAAAGACTGGGAAGGGTGCATTTAAAACAATTTTCAGGAGAAGAGAGCTAGAGGCTCCATTTAATTAAAGCAAAAGCTTCTTCCATTATCGGCCTCATCAAATCCAAAGTGTTGGAAAGCCTTAATTTGAATTTCCCGCTCGCCACATTCACTCAGCATCCTTCCTCCAGATTAGCTAGTTCGCTCTCTTTAGTGTCTACACTCTTCTTTTTGGACCCATTCGTTCTTGTTCTACTTTCAAATCTACCGACACAACCATTAGCTAGCTCTTCGCGCTGACCATTTCTCCCCAATTCATCGTAAAGAACTTAGCAAATAAGACACGGTATTCTTTTAAAACTTTTTTTTTTTACAAAATTTGAGACAACATTAATAAATAACGTTTAGACATGCTATTTCTTTTCTATTTTTGATTGAAAAGAGGAACTTTCGAGGAATTTTCCTTTCTCTGTTCAAATACACTGTTTGTAACCGGTTAATTTATTCACGGATGATATTTTCTTTTTGAACGATGTGTGGTTATATATATTTAATTTAATATTTTATATACACCTATCCCCCGATTTACACGGTACTTGTTTTACACGTTTTCGCTTTTACACGGTTTTCCAAATAAGTTTTTTTTTTGTTTTTATCGCACTACTAACGAAATACTATACGAAAAAATTGTAGAGCAATTGCCACAACACACACACACACACATCTTCTTCTTCAACTGAAAAGAAGCCGAATTTTTTGGTAAGTCATGGCTGGTTTGAAAGATTTAAAATAGTACATTCTTTCTTTTTTTTTTCGATTTACACGTTTTTCTCAGGAACGTATCTACCGTGTAAATCGGGGGATAGGTGTATTATAAAAACCTTATGTATAGAGAATTGAAATATATTAATCTTGATATTGTAAATTAATAAACTGTATCAATTCGGTTTCATGATATCCTATATGAAGAGTTATAGAAACGACAAATCTGTCAAAAAGACGCTTTAACTGGTAAAGTGATATCTTAGGCCAGATAGTACATTCTATAAGTGTGTGAGAGTTTAAAAAATACTCTCCTTATACTAAAATATATTAAAACAAAGCATTTTGTTTCATTATCTCCTCACATAACGTAAGATTATAATGAAAAGAAAATGCCTCAACACCAAATTCAGACAAAACCAACGGGTGGGGGTGTCTTGTCTAATTTAATTGCAAGATGTTCAGGGTCCTCGTAGCATATTTCCCACTAGTTCCCCGGACCTCCATAGAAAGGGAGGTGTCATTGCCCTGTTAGTCAGCCACATTTCAGAGTTCCCTGTTCACAGTTACTGTAGCGGCTCGGGGCTCACGACACCGTACTACAGGACAGTCCCTTACTTGTGCTGTTTCTCCCGCCCGCCACGTAGAGGAGGGGTTGGACTTCTGGACAGGAAGAACTAACGTGTATATCATGGTATAGCCCCCATCAGTACAAGGGGTCATCATATAATTAAGTTTTACTGTCTATTGTCATTTCATATAGCCATTAAAGTCAATTTGACCTCGTTTATATTCAGATTTTATTTTAATTAACACTTTTTTAAGTTAAAAAATTATATCTTTAAATATGTATTTTAATTTTTTCTTTCTTTTAGAGAATAAATTGAATTTTTAGGTTTGTTTTATAAATCAAGTCTTCTATCGACCTATTCCTTTTTTAAAAAATATTATTTGAGGATGAAAAAAATAAAGCAAACCAAACCATTCGCCTGAGGTTATGGATACACTTTCGTTCGCATTTTCATATTAAAATTTATCTTACTCTTTGTTTGTTCTCCTCTTTGGTTTATTTTATTCATTGTGTTGATTTGCTTTGAATTTTTTATAGGGAATATATGTCTCTCTCTTCATTCCCTATTAAGAAGATTAAGAAAGTAAACAGATATCGGCGATCAAGTTAAGGATGATAAAAATCTATGAATGAATTGACATAGAAAGGCAATTCTTGTAGCATTAAAGAACAGATATCTTCAAGGGATTGGTTAAAATAGAGATCATATCAAAGTAGAATTCAAAAACAAGCTACAAGAACAAAGAATAAATGAGTCGTCAAAGAACGATTACTGTAGCCCATCAAGTCGTGCCATGTCTTTGGATTGAAAAAGATATAAAGAAGAGACCATTGGAAAGTAAATCTTGTATCTAACGGGATAACTACACAGTTTAAATAAAACAAACTGTTTCATTCATTTTCAGTTTGCCAAAGCTAGTGTTGTGGCATTGTCACCGACCCGAGGTTGCTAGTTTGCGGCGACGGTCAATAGATGGCGTCTGGTTTTAGACGTCTATTTTGACGGGAGAAGCGATCCTTGTCTCTTTAGAAACTGTTTCAATGTAAGAACTATTGGTTCCTTTTAGGACTCCAAAGAAAACCTCATAGTTGCTGATATTGTGGAAGTCATTGAGAGCAGTAGACTTACTATAAGAAGAAGTTTTTAAAGTGACCAAAGCAGTTGAATATTTGGATGAAATGTGACGGAAGCTTTCAAGAAATGTGTTCCAGGCCGAATTGTTGGTGCAATGAGTAGATTGTCCTCTTATATCTTTTATAGCCTATATAGCGGCAGGCGGGGGGGAGGGATGGAGAACAGGTCGGCGGGGCAGAGCGCCATCTAATTGAATCCGATGCCTGATATATGAGCTCATCTAGTGGAGTGGAAAAATCCGCCACACGGCCTCCGAGCCATCCCGGTAACAAGGACATTGGTCAAAATGACATGTACGACCCAACCGTCCCATTAGTTAAAGATTTTTTCTTCTTCCAGTTCACCCTACTTCCCAAGATATACCTGTACCTTCTAGTCGACTCTTCAATACTTTTCTCTTTCTTTCCTCCTTGTCTAATATGATTTCAGAGATATTCCCTCCCTCTTAAATCCCTTTTTAAAAATTAAATAATATAGTTAACGTCTCTCTCTATAATGAAATAGAGTATACGAGTGGGTAATTGTATTTTAGGGTATTTATGTAACACAAGCTAACCCCCCACACCGATAAAACGGTGTTTACCTTACAACTCTGAACACTCGGATTTTCCTGGAAAATATCTTAAAGATTTTTTGAAAAAAGCCATGGTCCACCTGTGCTGTGTGAGCACAGAAGAGCTTGAATTGACTTGTTCCATTACATGTATGTCCCATATGTAAATACCTGTTTTTTTTCCTCTTTTCGCTCTCCACTTCTTCCATCCATATTTCCAAAAAAATTTTTCTTCCAAATCCATATTCTTATTTTCCATAGGATCATTCAAATAATAATCTGTATATATTTATCATGTGTATATAATCCTTCTCCATTTTACCCCTTTGTATATTTCCCACTTTCATAGGTTTCTCCGTCTTGTAACCCCAAGGAGAATCCTCTGTAAGACCTGTGTGTCTTAATAAGGGTTTTTGTGTGTGTATTTATGTAACACTGTGTGTATGGCGCTTTTCGTCTTAATGAGTTAAACATTTATTTCTTTAGAATTTTTCACATATCATAAAGTTAGCTACTGATCCATATTATAAGTATTCCATTTTATTGAAAGCTATTTCTTCATAGAAACATTGCTGCATTGGGAAAATCTGTAGGTAGAACCTAGTGATTCAGTGGTGAACCCTCTCCCAATATGGCATTGCCAGTTTAATCTACTTCATAGAAACATTGCTGCATTGGGAAAATCTATAGGTAGAACCTAGTGATTCAGTGGTGAACCCTCTCCCAATGGTATTGCCAGTTTAATCTTCTTCATAGAAACATTGCTGCATTGGGAAAATCTGTAGGTAGAACCTAGTGATTCAGTGGTGAACCCTCTCCAAATGGCATTGCCAGTTTAATCTATAGATGTAGCTAACCTAAGAGTCAGTCTGTAGGTCAATATCTTTATTGAACTTATATGTTTTAGTTTTACTGCATACACTGACTTTTCAGATCCTTTGTACATTAGCTACATAGATTAATGCAAAATTGGTTGTTGTAGCTATATCATTTCTCTAAACAGACTTCCAACCAACAAATGATGTTCAAAAGCTTGTATAAGAATGGTTGATGGGACGGAGGGTTTGCCACTGATGAGCTAGGTCGTCACTATTTCCCCCTCTCTCGCCGCAATAATATATAGAAATAGAGTTGTTGATAAACAGCGTTCAAATGCTAATCTCATTTGGTACTTTTTCCCATCATAAGTTTTCTCTCTATCTTTTAAAAAATATTACACGCCCATTTCGCCAGATGTGATCACTCGTGAAGCATATTTTGGGCGATAGCATTTGGAGGATGAACAGACTTCTAGGTGGAGTTCTTTATAGAATAAATGAAATTTTTCTGATTTTTAGGACTGAATAATCAATCGAACTCTGCACTTAAATCATATAAGAACTGTCAGAAATGGAACACCTATTGCCTACTATTTTTTCAATAATTTAACAGCATAAGCATCAATACATTAATAGCCATATACGTATAGAATATCAAACAGCAGAAAGTGTTTTATCAGAAGACATTACAAAATCTCTGCGTGCTATATAGTTTTGGGAAAGAGCCTATACTCCAGACAATAAAAGTTTGGATAAAATGGCTCCGAGAATTGACCAATGGAGCTTCAACTAGAACCATTATGTAAAATGGAAGTTGCTGGGGTAGCCTGGCATAAACTGCTGATTTCCTTCAACCTAAACTCGGGATCGAAACCCGCATTGGACACTTTTTATTTTAAACAACCTAGTTCAATGGCTTCCGATTCTTCCACAATTCAAACCCCGTCAGTAGGTACAAGTAACCAAAAAGGGCTACCAAGGTAGTTTCAGCTTAGCTAGATACGAGCCAAAGGGAGGTTCTACCGACGTTAATACCCGGTATGTAGATCCTTGATACAAAGAAATAACGCGCCATCTATATACATAAAATGAAAACTTTGACGCGAATTTTTCTTTTACACATAAGTCTAATTTCTACTGTCCTTACTGTAATGAAAATATGATACGACTTCGGGTTAAATACAGGATATCAGCACTCCAGAGTTGTACATAATACGACAGGAACAACTTAGTAAGGTATTGATTATGTGAAGTAGAAAATCGCTTATAAAAAAAAAAACGCTCTACATAAAGATGGTGCTCCAATGCCTTATAATTAATTAATGACCAAATGTTGGTTATTTGTACGTTATTTGTGGAAGACTCGACACAATATTGGTAAATTATTTTTACGGTACGAAGGTTAAGAAATATAAGATTTCTCAAAAAGGATATATTACAAAATCACACCAAATTGAAGGCTATACTATGTAGTGCATAAAACATTAGATTTATGTTACTTCTCCCATGATCACGGTGGGTAGTTTCTTACAAAAAATGGTGAAGATGTCAAATTATCTTTGTGAGAAAGACATTATAACATGATGCATTAGCGCGTCATCTGTTATGAAAATTTGAAACATTGCAGTAAAGGCAGTATAAATTGTTTAATTTCAAAAATAATCATAAGGGTCTATAATATATAGTTTCAAATTTACATTATCTATAAGGCCTACATTTGTTGTTCAACAGTAAAAGTTGTCAAGTATATCACATATATGTAAATATATTTTAAAAAGTAAGGCTTATTTTGGATTGTAATAAGATTATTTATTAATCCGATATTTCGATGGACCAATCTTCCATCTTTTTCGAGGTATTTTGCCGTGAAGCACGCGACCTGCTACGTGCTTCACGGCAAAATACCTCGAAAAAGATGGAAGATTGGTCCATCGAAATATCGGATTAATAAATAATCTTATTACAATCCAAAATAAGCCTTATTTTTTAAAAATATACATATACTATGGATTGCTCTATATTCAGAATGTAAATATATATTTAAAAAAAAGTATATTGTGCTCCAATAGATATTAGCTGGAGTTGAATAAACTGATAGTAGAACTGTCTGGTAGATTAAACTGACGAAACTACTGGGAGAGTTCACCATTGATAAGCTCTAATCTTTTTCAACTTGCGCTGGTAGAGGACAATATAAAATTGGTTTATTTAGAAAAACATAGAGAGAAGATTGTGCTAAATTATTTCTGGTATCTTGTAAAAGTCGAAATTCTTCCAAGTGGGTAAGATAAATAATGTAAATGAAGCGTATATTGGAGATTATCAACAATCTCTAGTCTTTCATCAATCATTATTTTCTTGTAAATATAATTACTATTGTCTGAACGTCAATCTTTTTTTTTTATCATTATACAACAATGTATTTGTTAACTATATATTATATTTATTCAAGCGATTTAAATGCGTATTTCTCAAAAATATATAGACATGGCAAACTGGACACAAACTGGGCATCCCTGGATACTTTTATTTTTCCGATTATCATTGCTCTTCACAATTCACCCTTTCATACCTCATCCCAAAGGTTAGAAATAATCGTTATTTTTCCTTGAAATAAATTTTGAATTTTCGTTGAAAAGAAACACATGCGAGATAGTTTTCAAATGTCGTTTTACAAACTTCTAGTATAGGCATTATTAAGCCCCTACCTTTCAAGAACATCTTAGGCCTGTACCATGTGTGCAAGTGTGTGTCATCACCACAGAATTTTGTGAGATTATTGTTCATTGACAAATTCGTTCTTACTAGCAAATGCATTGTCAATGTCTCGTATACCAGCAGCAGCCACATAAATGTAACGAATTCCAAACAGCAGAGGGATTACTGTGAACCTAACACATGCCTGAAATTATGAAAAAGTCATCTCCTTATCGTGCAACTGAAAGTTGCTGATGGCTTGCGCCATCTATCGGAATAAATTTCAACTATTCTCGTTGATTTTTAATTATTCCAGAATTGGCCAAATACCCATTCTTGATTAATCAAGAAAAGCTAACCACGGACGCGTTTCGGGCTGTTGGCCCTCATCAGCGTGGTGCAAGCTGTACCTCAACGACCAAAAAACTGGTCATAAAAAATCAACGAGAATAGTTGATATTTATTCCGATAGATGGCGCAAGTCATCAGCGATAAGGAGATGCCTTTTTCATAATTTATGCACCTTATCCCAGTACAATATCATATTTGTACTATTTTTTCACATACCTGAAAGTTGTTTAGTTTCTGAATATTTTCTTTTTTATTTTACTAAAGATGTCCTAACAGGTTGCTCTTTTAATCTTAAAAGGCGTTAGAATGCATTCTAAAAAAATCTCAATAATAAAACTCAGCTATATTAGACATCTATAAAAAAAGTCGGTGGACGAGTGGGTAACACCCTCGATTCCCGACAGTCATGAACCGGGATTGAATCCCGCGTTAACATTTTGTTTAATATGTGAATAACCTTCACATATTATTCATTGTTTCAATTATCATAAACTAGGTTGCTCTTGTTGAGCGGTACCTAATAAAGTGATTTTGAACCTATTAGACATCTTTGACAGAATCAATAAGGCATTTAGGGTTCGTTTTCTTTCACATTTCTTTTATTTCTCGCGCTTTCGGGCTAAGATGCCCTTCAACACGGAGATCGGATGAAGAGCATGTTAGACCAAAAACTCCAGAGATAAAAGAAATGTGAAAGGAAACCAAACACTAGATTCCTTACTAATGATTATTGTCATGCATACTTATTGACGATCCGATTCCAGTGTATATAAATTCCCAATAAAATCTTAAAACATGATTGTCAAAATGTAAAAGTAGAGAATAATCTTTATTAGACATCTGTGAATTATTGAAATATCGAGTAATGCATTGGAGATCTTCAAGAAATTTGTTTGTTGTTTCCTATTATCTAGAACGGCACAGACATTTTGGAACAAGTCCGCTACAGATGGTCGACTCCTGCCTTCTTCTATTGTTAACTAGACGAATGACCCGGGTTTTCTCTGCCTAAGTGAACGTTGTTGTTTTCCCAACAACAATAAGAATGATTTTAACCATTGTTGATTATTTATTGTTATAAATTAGTAGTAGTTGTTGTTTTCGTGTCCAATGAAGAGCTTCAGATGTCCTCGTGCATCTCTATCACAGCAGCCGCAATGTCCACTATCTTAGGTGTGTAAAGCTGCTGCTCTGGGTCCATGTCAATTTTCTGTTGTTGTTGTCGTGTCCAATGAAGAGCTTCAGATGTCCTCGTGCATCTCTATCACAGCAGCCGCAATATCCATTATCTTGGGTGTGTAAAGCTGCTGTTCTGGGTCCATGTCAATTTTCTGCAAGGCTGCGTCCATTGCTGGGCATGAAAATAAGTGGGTAGGTGTTAGTTCCACACCAGGACAGTTGTTGAATATCCTGTAGGTCATTGTGCCATCTGGATGTATTAGTAGTAATGAGCGAGGGATATATTAATATACTATCACCTTCTCCTGAACTCGGGGATATGTTAATTTGACCGTTATGGTACTAATCAGCATACTCCGGGGTCAAAATCCCAACTATATCGTGCCAAAGTTTCATTCAGCTAAGTCAAATATCGTTGAAAGCTATATGAGGAACTAACACGCCAACTCACACAAACAAATAATTCTACAGCTACACTCTTGGACAAAACTTAAGGAAGCGGAAAAACTTTGATGTCGCCAGTGGTCTGTTTTTTTTTTTTAAGAGACAGAGTCAATTTTTCTTGAAAAAAGATACTTCGGCCAGTATAAATCTTTTTATTACCTCGACGTTTCGACAAAAAGCTTTTGTCCTCGTCAGGAGCAAACAAAAATTTAGATATATTTTTTAACGCCTTGCTAAATGTTTTAATTTTTGTTTGCTCCTGACGAGGACAAAAGCTTTTTGTCGAAACGTCGAGGTGATAAAAAGATTTATACTGGCCGAAGTATCTTTTTTCAAGAAATTTGAATGCCGGCCAGGCAGCCTCTATCTTCACGAGAGTCAATTTTGTTCACACTTGGTTTTCACGCGTCTTCAATAAAGGTCACTGTGTATCAAATATATTTCAGAGTTATTTTCTGAATCCCGATATACATGCTAAAGGGCACAAATTCCTTAGATTTTGTCCATGAGTCTAGTTTTCGAGTCTATTTTGAAAAGAGGTGAACTTTATTTTTTAGAAAGTTATTTTGTTATATATACGTTTCACCACAATTTATTTTAAAGAACGTATGATAAATTGTACCTCGCCTTAGGGAAAATTCGACGTTAGAGATATTTTATGTCTGTTTTCCTTACAATGGGAATAACCGCCAAGTAGACCACCCGTTCAATATGATTTTTTAACAAGGTATCATACATACACATATATTTTTTAAATTAAAAAGGCATATATTGGATCCAAATATCATTTATTTTACCAATATTTCAGTTGGCTGATATGTTACCATAACATATTAATATGTTATAATACCTTGGATAAAGGTTGGCGTTCAGCCAACTGAAATATTAGTAAAATAAATGATATTTGGATCCAATATATGACTTTTTAATTAAAGATTTATTAATGGATTGCTATATTTTCAAAACATATATATATATGTTTGAAAATTGAGTAATCCATATATTGAATTATTTAAAAATGCTTATTTTGGATCATATATTTTTATTTTTCAAATATTTCGTATGGCAACTCGCCAAACTTCTTCGGGGAACAAGGTTAATTTTAGATGCTCGCGTATCAATTCACGAGTATGTACGTCTATATGTAAATATGTAAAACAAATCAATCTATAAAATAATTCACAATTATTCCGCCAACAGTAGATAGCTAGAGTTCTTTCTTAGAGTGATGTGGTAGCTGACATTTCCCAACGCAAAGACCAAGATTATATTTTTAAATCATATAATCATCATATACGAAAAATAGTAATAAAGGATTTCAATTCAACTGAGATATGTCTTACGCCATCTTCCAAAGTGATAATGTTCCTCGGTAGCGACTATCAGAATTCCTGGAATTTGAGACGGCCGTTATAGGGGCTATAATCGGTATCGGTTAGATGGGCAATTTACAAGGCAGGGTGGGTTTTTTAACCACATAAAATCGGTGTTATAAATGGGATTTTAAAAGGCTCTTCTAGCGACCTAATTTCCCTGCCTGATGAATATTTATATTTACTCGGCATTCCTTCTTTTGGGGCCTTCTTTATTGGAATGTCTCTCTTTTCAACTAACATAGTTCATTCTCTTTAAATAAAGACACCTATCATTATAAGAATCCCATATATATATGTTTTATAAAAATATTATTTTATTTAAAATTATATTTCATAGATTCATATACTATGCTAAATCGACCGCCAGAGGTCACGCTTCTCCTATAAAAACTCATTGTTGTTGTTTCCCGATGGCCGGCTCAAATCTTTTGTACATTATGTAAATAAGTTTTTCATTTTTTTTTATTCTTACGCCTTAAACCAGGCAGTACTTTAATCAAATTATGTTTTTTATATATTCCTTTAGTTCAATTAAAGCAATATCTGATCAATACTATTATTATTATTATTGCTACGACTGCAGAACAATATCGTAAAATACTCATGTATTCCAAAATCAAGCAACAAATAATAATAATTCAATATATCAATCTAATATTCCAAAATCAGCAGGAAAATCTTTTTATTTATAATATAACGTTTAAGTTTAACTGCCTGGTTTAAGGCGTAAGAATGAAAAAGAAAAACTTATTTACATAATGTACAAAATATTTGAGCCGGCCATCGGGAAACAACAACAATGAGTTTTTATAGGGAAGCGTGACCTCTGGCGGTCGATTTAGCATAGTATATGAATCTATGAAATATAATTTTAAATAAATAATATATATATAACGTTTCCTATTTAGAAATAAGGGATAGTCACAATACTTTGTGTTTTATTATTTAATTAAATTACAACAAGGTTAACCATAATATAAACAAAACAAACTTATACAAAATTAGAGAAAGAAAAGAAAGTACAGTGTTGACGACTGCCTAACTATGAAGAAAAATCATAGAGTAATTAAATATTTTACATAAATAAATACAAAGCATGTTACATATATATTTTCATATTATAAAACGAACACAATGAAGCTAATCTTTATAGCGATTGTATATAGAATGGTATGATTCTATAGTTTCCTTATTGCGTCGTATCTTTAACTGATCCAGAATCTTCCTCATACCCTTCCTTACAAATCTTGTTGTATTGTTTGGTACCTTTACCAAAACTCTCTGTATAATTATACCATTATAAACTGCCTCATATGGATAATTTAACGAATTGTCAAGAATAAACTTACTTATCTCATCTCTCTCTCTCTCTATACAATATATATACAATCTCAAACGGTTTCAAGCTCCATCATAGATGAAGATATCCTATTTATTAATAATTTTAAGATTCCCATTTGCCGGAATTCAAGCATTATAGATCTTACGATATCAATAAATCTCTCTTATATAACCATACTAGCCGAATGACCCGGGCAACGCCCGTGTTTTACCCGATTGAATGTTTTGATTCAAATACTATTTGTTACAATTATAAATTGGCGCCTTATATAAATGCATATGTTAGTTAATAACTATAGCCTATGTGCTTTATCTGTCTATGTACTGTTGGCTTCCGTAGGCGTCTCTTACTGGGAAAAAGAAAGAGAGGATTCCATTTGGTTATTAACTAATATATGCATTTATTTAAGGAGCGACCCGCTCCAACACAATAGTTACAAAAACGAAAAAGCGAGTGGGGGGGGGGGGGGGGGGGCAAAGGTGGCGTGATCGTAGCCGACCAATAGGAGGGCGCCATTCCAAAAAAAAAAAAAAAAAAGCAAACGGTGACAGAGATGACTGATGAAGAATGACGCTCGTAACTGTATATAGAATATGCACGATATAATAAAGATTTTTCGATCTCAATATCTTCTTTTTATCCTAAATATATCATCTTGCTAAGAGCAACATATCATGCTCAGAACTGACAATAGAGGACCTATTTTCCAGGCCTATAACTACCATCGCAAAATTGGAGAGGAATGGACTTCAGGAATTGGTTTAACTATGGAGATAAGCACCACCACCATATATTATCTTTATAAGAAAACTTTCCTTGTTACCATGATACATATCCTTTCCTGTTAGGCCAGGAATGTGTATTTACTTTCCCAAATAGGAAGATCGGAATGTGCTCGGTTAACTATGCTACTTTTTGAACTGTTTTAGGATGGATACCGCGAAAATAAAGTATATTAATGATATTAAAGGAATTGTACCTATACAATCACACACACACACTGGTGATTAAAAAATATTTTGGGAATTCCTGTTTAATCAGTGGTGAACAAAGAAAAAAAGTGTTTTATCATAATACAAATATCTTTCAGTACATAAGTTTATATTAGTAAATTAAATTTTATTGCCATCTATCGTTAAAACTTTACACAAATAAATTTACTGGCAATGCGTTTCTTTTAAATATCAAATATTATCTCTACAGACCTTACTGCAATGATATGAGTTATTGAATGAGAGGGCTTGGCTCATCAGTAGTGAACCCTCTCAGCGGTTTCGCCAAATTAATCTCTAGACCGCTCTACTATTGTATTGGACTGGTTTTGTTATATACCCTGCATTGTGTAAAGTTTTAACATAAGTTTATATTACGGTTAAACTTATAATTAATTTGGGAGATTTTTTAAATATCTACGTGCACGTATGTATTATATACGTTTTTGTTTTAAAAATAAAGAAATCCATATTTAAATCTCTAGATAATAAAATAAATATATTAGATCGAAAAAAAAGGATTAATTTACGAATATATATGCCTTTTTATTACACCCATTTAAGGAAAAAGGGAGCACTAAATCAATGAGTCAAAAACTGAGCGTTCAATAAGACATAAGCCCTGAGATTAATGGTTTGAAATAGCAGAAAAATAAACGAGAACTTTACTAAATAAAGGAAATAATTAGAAAAGTGGGTCAAACCCGGGGAAAAGTTTGGGCTCCATCCTAAAAAAAAAAAATTGAGCGTTATGCCAATAATTAGTTTTTTTTTCCCGCGTAAAATATCTCTGGCAGACGACTTCCGGTGTGGCCAACTCATTAAACACACAAAGCTTTGGTGTAATCGCTTTAAACACCAGAACTTTGATAAAATGAAACTTTCAACTCTCTCTCTCTGTTAACAAAGGTTAATGGGATAATTTTAGCATTTGCCTCTCTCTCTCTCTTTGTCTATCTCGCTTTTCACATTCTCAACCTATATTTTTGTTATTGATCACAAGACATTTATTAAAAAAAATTGTTTCTTTGTTTGATAAACTAATTTTAATTTATGATTAGAACGTATGATTTAAAGATAAATGTTTTTGATCTGTTTTGTTTAAAGATAATATATCAGTGATATATTATTACTTTACTCTGTTTTGATTTGAAACGAATCGAACATTTTTATCATTATCTTGTAGAGAACAAAATGTTTGTTATATAATGTGCACGTGTGCAAGAATTGTAAAAAGAATAAAATAATTATAGTAGCATAAAAATGGCGTATCTTTCATTTATCTTTAAATATATATAAAGTGCAATTTCTTATAAAATAACTTTCACTATTAATATTCAACCTATAATAGAAATATATCAGTTTTTTTAATTATTATCCATAGTACACGTGGAACAAGCCATGATAATAATGGTGGGTAGATGGCAACTGCTTTTACTCTGTAAGTGCACCACATGTCTACACATGTGAAAAGCAATTTGACTTTTGCATTTACAAATGTGACAGAGCTGGTTACTTGCACTCTCTGGTGGGGTTGGACTTTTGCAAGAATCAGGAGCCATTGATGCATTATTTTTATTAGAAAAAGGTGCCTAATGTGATTCATTATAGTATCAAAAAGTAAATATATGATGATAATTAGAAAATTACGCTGTGCCGAAGCAATGTCAGCAATAATGCAATTGTTATCAGATCTCACTATATTTGGATTTATCGTTTTTAAAAATTTTAATCTACCAGAGCCTCATATTATAAAATAGCTGTTTATATTATATATTATGATTTTGTTTATAAATTTATTTTGGTGTATTAATATGTGTAAACTATACATAAAAATGAAGTTTCTCTCCCATGAGAGAAACAGTTTTAAAAATAAAGCTACTCATGAATTCTTTTGGAGGGGCTTTCTTATTGTAGGTCGAGATAGTTCAGTTCAAAGTCTTTTTTTTTTTCGAAAGATACAAGGTTGCCCCAAAGGTTCGTAAACAATTTCAAAAAATTGAAATACCAATATTATTCGCCGTTATGTATGTCTTTGTATTATGTATAAAGTAATTGTATTGTGTATTATTGTGTATTCACCGATATAATATTATTCGCCAAGTAATAAGAAAAACAATGTTTTAAGAAAAGCACGAACTTTTGGGATAACCTTGTAGAGTAAATTAGATGTGTATACTGTGTAAGAATGGGGAGTTATAAGAATTCACAGCGCGAGCTGTGGAGATTTACATACCAAACAGATATATGCAACAAGGTTGCAGTAGATCTATCTTATCGTCCTGTATGACCTTGAAAAACCAACTCTTCAATGGCCCAGAACCCTTGATATCGACCTCTATAATTTATGTGCTGATACCATACGCCAAATAAATTTTACCAAGTTGGCTGTTCTCGTCAGATAGGTCGTTCTTGGAAGTTTTGGCTGTTTGGATGATATGTTTAGAAAAGGAATTCCACGTAGTGAACGATGAAGAATTTTATCTTCTTTTTTTTTTAACATTATATTAATCAACCAGGCGCGATATTGAAATATTTGCGCAAATTACAGAGAAAACAAACAAAACAACAAGCAAATAAAACTTAGAATTAAATATTTACAAATTTACATGTATTATTCGACAGAGTTCATAAAATTTATATAGACATAGCGGTAGATATAAGAGAGTTAAATGATTTAGATCAGGGAGAACAAACGATGTCTCACTTCTGCAAAGTTCGGACAGTCATAGATAAGGTGAAAATCAGTTTGTTCAGTTTCTACTCAGGAATAATTTGGTGTTTCTAATATACCTCTTTTATGTAAGTATTTCTGGAATTTTCCGTTTGATGTGACAAAATGAGTGACTATAAAATTTGGATGGAACTGTGTAGGAATTCCGTTTGGAAAAATAATGCGATTTGTAAGAATTTGAATAACACGTTTATCAATATCTAATCATCATCGTATTCCCTCTATTACACGGTGCTGGTAACTCGCCGCGTTAATGGTGGAACAAAAATAGCCTTGCTCTCTTTTATTCTTTCTCTTCTCTGACGGCGGTGGTGGTTGAGAGGTAGCTATTTTTGGACCTTCTTTTTTATCACCAACCTTGACGATTTTCCCAATAATTATAAAGAAAATAGAACATATTTTAAAATTCTTAATTTCTCTTTTTAATCATTCTATTTATTATATGCAATTTTTTTAAAATATTATTTATTGTATACCTTAGCTATTGATGATAGAGATGTAATGGAGACATCTGAGGCTCTTCATTGGACACGACAACAACAACAACCTTAGCTATTTTGTAGTTTCTAATTAAAATGACCAAACTTTTAAAAAGAAATCTCTCAGATATCAAGTCTAAATAGCTGAATAACATAGTTGCCACTTAAAACAGGTTCTAGTACGTGTACTGGAAAACTAGAGTAAACGAGTGGTAATAAAACAGGTTTTCACTTTAAACTGGGTCCTCCTAAGAACTGTGTATTTACTACATTGTTAATGTTTATTCTGCACTTTTATTTCAATTTATTTTTTGATATTGAAAGAGAGTTTCTATTCTATTTATCCAATAAATACTAGAGTTAAATTTTTGTTCTGTTCACACCACAATATACATGTCTTAATACATTTTATGGTGCCAATTTTATTCTCCAATTCACGTCTACACTTTATATGGTGTTTGCTTTTAAGTGGCTTTACTTCATATGTTTTATATGGCTTTATTATAGATGGGGGTAGTATATTTGTTTCTATACGGCTTCACTTCAGATGATGGCCTTTATGTTTTTATAAGGCTTCATTATAGATGGGGGTAGTATATTTGTTTCTATACGGCTTCACTTCAGATGATGGCCTTTATGTTTTTATAAGGCTTCATTATAGATGGGGGTAGTATATTTGTTTCTATATGGCTTCACTTCAGATGATGGCCTTTATGTTTTTATAAGGCTTCATTATAGATGGGGGTAGTATATTTGTTTCTATACGGCTTCACTTCACATGATGGCCTTTATGTTTTTATAAGGCTTCATTATAGATGGGGGTAGTATATTTGTTTCTATACGGCTTCACTTCACATGATGGCCTTTATGTTTTTATAAGGCTTCATTATAGATGGGGGTAGTATATTTGTTTCTATACGGCTTCACTTCACATGATGGCCTTTATGTTTTTATAAGGCTTCATTATAGATGGGGGTAGTATATTTGTTTCTATACGGCTTCACTTCACATGATGGCCTTTATGTTTTTATAAGGCTTCATTATAGATGGGGGTAGTATATTTGTCCCCAAATGTCAAGATAAATTCGCAAATTCACCAAAGACTTGTCTTGGACCCATTATTCGACAATGAGGTCCCATTTTTGTATCCAAGTGATTCAAGTGGCTGCACCAGGATAAAGCCACGAATCATACCCCACGTTCAACATGTCAATACCCGGACGAAAAGAGTGATGAAACCGGCATTTCGTACATCTCTTATAAGCACATCCCCGCAGAATCTCCAGACTTGGCCCCTATGGATTTTTATGTTTTTGGCTTGCTGAAAGCTGCTCTTAGATCTAGGAAACCGAACAATAGATGGTGTCTGGAAAGTTGTTATGGACTGTTGGGATGGTCTTGATCAAAATATTCTAAGACGAAGCCTTATTTCCTGCTAACATCGATGCAGGGCTGTTGCTAAACGTCAAGGCCTACACGTAAAAAACAATAAGTTGTACCAACATTTGTAAATTATTTTAAATAAAGCACTAAAATCGTTATTATAAAAATGGAAAACTCTCTGTATAGGCATCGATGAGAATTCCTTCATCTCAATATTTCAACTTGGTTTAATGAATCACTTATTTATGTTTCCTTTCTTTCACGCCCAGTCCTGACGCAGGTTTCTTGCGAACATCAAGATTAATCGATATCCATTTTATCTTTAAATCTCAATTTCATAATGCCAAAAAAATCATATTCGAAATAGAATAATGGGTTTTTTTTGTTAATATATAATTGTAACAACACTTTTGTAACAACAATTATGAAAAAAAAAAAGGCATATCCTTATCTTGCAACTGAAAGTTGCTGATGGCTTGCGCCATCTATCGGAATAAATATAAACTATTCATTGATTTTTAATTATTCAAGAATTGGCCAAATAACCATTTTTGATTAATCAAGAAAGCCAACAGCAACTTTCAGTTGCACGATAAGGAAATGTCTTTTTTTCTTTCTTTCTTAATTTATGCACCTTATATTTCCAGTATAATATCACATTTGTACTTTTTTTTTTCACACAGGTAATTTATGTAAAATGTAATAAACCATTTATAATATAAACATAACTGGATATTATTGTTTTATATTTACGAGGAGTGAATATATAAAATGGTTGAATTGTAAAAAAAAATCTCGTTAAAATGTTTTCTTTTACTTTTAATTCTCTGAACCAATCCTATATATATACGTCGAGGAAACAAAAGGTCGCTTTGGATTATTGCGTCAATTAACGAATTTACGAGGTCGTTATTGGGAGTTTCTTCTTCTTTAAACACCTTCTTTTTTAAACCTCTTGTTTTCTCTAGCAACAACAATACCTTAACCCCAACTTTATCTTATTATTTTCTTCTTTTTTAGATTCTGCGCGACGTTAATTTGAAAAGCATCTGATAATTGGAATGATATTGTTGAACTCTTCCCTTTTTTTTTATTTCGTTCATCTCTCCTGTGGAAATTGTTCTCTTTAATATAAAAAAGAAGGGATGGATTGTTATGTTATCTCACAAAAATTTTCTTTATAATTTATGTTATAAAACATTGTATTGATGTCTTTTTTATATCTTCATTTTTTTCAACCTATTATTTTATAAAATGGTTATAATATAGGGGTTCTCTCTTTAAAATATATTATTACGTTGTTTCTTTTTTGCATACTCTAAAATTGTTTTGATAAATGGCTGGAATTTTAAAAAAGTAACTAATATATTGAAAATATATAAATTTAAATATTTTTATATATGCATGTGGAGAAAGAGAGATTGAGATTGAATCTTCTTTATTTCAATGTTCCTATAAGGATATATATGATGTTAAATATGGAATAAATATGAATAAAGAATCCTAAAGATGAGGCTGCCTTCATTCATATTTCTTCAAATAAAAGACACTTCGGCCAGTAAATCTTTTTTATTGTCTCGACGTTTCGACAAAAATATTTTGTCCTCGTCAGGAGCGAACAAAAATGAAAACATTTGTCAAAGCGTTAAAAATTATTCAAAGGCTCTTTTGTCGAAACCTCGAGGTAATAATAATAAAAAGATTTACAGGCCGAAGTATCTTTAATTTGAAGAACTATGAATGCCGGTCAGGCAGCCTCTATCTTTACAATAGTGTATAGATGGCAAAATTGAAGATGTGAAAGTTGCAATGTGTAACAATTTGGATTTACATATGGCAATAGGACTATTATCATCTCAGACTAATCTCTGATGACTCTTCTAGTTTGTTATGGAAGAACTTCCCTCGATAAAGATGACAGAAAATGAGTGAAACGTAGGGAGATCCATTAAATAGAATATGGTATAGATATTGCCACGTGGAAAATTAGGGAAGACCAATTTCAGGAGAAGACAACAATTTATTTCAGGCAAGAATAAACTATGAATGGTAAACAAAAGATAAGCCACGAAGTAAATTTACAGAGTAGCAAAATATAAACATAAAAATGACCATTCTGTTAATAAAAATAATAAAATTAATAAATACTTTGTTACAATATATATACCCCTTTCTTTCTATAAGACCTTGCAAACCACTAAATGATGTTCACAATATCCTTATTTGATGGTGTGACAATGTAACTGGTTACCAAAACGTTATTTGGATTTAGTAAATCAATTTTTTCACTAAACACATTGCTATATCTTCAATTTAGGTTGTAGAATCTACAATAATAACATTCATCGTGCGATTTATCATTTGGTAAATTGTGGTGTTTAAAGGCCTACTAGGATCAAAAAGGATTTGACTCGATTATTGGCAATCTTCGTATTGGAGACAAAGGTATTTGATGATTGTGATAGGATTTCTTAGATAAGATTCTCTATCAAACTGTATCCATAAATTTATACTACCTTTTTTAAAACAGCAATCATTTGAAATCCGACCTTTTAAATTTATAATAGAAAACAAAGCCACATAGCTCTTGCATATACCTTAATAAATGGTAAATAATTCTAAAAATCTCAAAGAACTTAAATCTAGGAACCACTTTATCGTTTGCTACTTAAGAAAAAGATATGATTGCAGATCAAGAAAAGTCAACCTCAATATTTTCAATTTTTTTTTTAAAGCCATAGAGATAAAGGTTTTCAATAAAATCTCTTTGATATGGAGACGAAGTCCTATTAGAAAGTGAAATAGGTCTATGAAAGAATCGCTCAAAATAAATAAAAAAATGATTTTTTTAAAAAGAATTTTATATATTCTCTCCATTCTCCTATCTCCAGTCTAAAACACTTTATGCCTTCTCATAACTTCAAAGGAAGCTATTCTATTATGCTTCTTTTTTTTATATAAACGATCTTACGACAAAATTATTCACCTTTTTAAAAATGCATTTGTTCTCCCCCCCCCCCATCTTTTCTTTTCTTCGCGTGTCTTAAATGATATATAATGGAATTTTTATGTAGCAATATTATAACGTATGGTTTATGCCTATGTTGTTATGTATATATATTTTTTGCTGCCTTCTTCGCTTCGTTTACTGGTGTTGTTGCGAGTGGAAAATACTGTTTCCTTTCTTTTTCTTTTTTCTGTTATCGCGTTTGTGCCAAAGTGAAGGACTTGTTTCTTCACGCGGAATTAAATGATTAACATGATTAGTTACTTAGTTAATTACTGTCAATTGACTGGCGGGTGTATTTAGGGAAAACATTTTTTAAAATTACAATTAAGGGATGTGATAAAGACAATCCCCCACGATCATATAATTGGATGTCTCTAGATATATCTGTTATGTACTCTTCTATCTAATATTCAACAATCTTAGGTAGTGTAGTTTCTATTCAAAGAGATTGTATGCTACTGAAAAGTTATATATTTGTATAATATTTTATTATTACAGAGTTATTATAAGAACTAAAAACATGAATATCTCACGCTATATATTGATTACATCACACAACAATCAAGTCCTTGGTCAAAACCATATATACATATTATATATTACAGTATATTTTGAAATAGATATCAATTTGAACATTTAAGTTCGTTCTGTTTCTGAATAGAAATTTCAGTTGAAACCTTTTTATTGATAAATCAGCACACACATCATTTAACCATCTAATAATTTCTTTTTATACTTTAAAGTCTTTGTGGTAAAGTTTGTATTCTGGAGATACACGTTCGAAATTTCAGTTATATAGATTTTAAAAGAGATTACGCTGGTAAGAAGCATCTTTCTATATGTTTCCTATTTACATATTTTCATTAGATATTTTAGTAAAATATCTTTTATTTTATCAATAGGTAGAAATTGCTCTTAGGGAGGTTTGACTATCTCTTGTGAAATTATCTTTTATTTTTCCCCATCTCAGAAATATTATCTTTGTTCTAATATATTATAACGATTGATATGTAGAGGGTTGTGACTTATTGTACTGTAAGTGCAATGCACTGCATGCCTATACATGTATATATTTCAGAGGCAGTTTGATTTCATATACAGTTAAACCTGTCTATAGGCCCCATCTTGGGACTCACCAAAATAGGGTGCTATAGACAGGTCATTTTTCCATCGTACAACGTATTTAAAATCGGGCGCTATAGAGAGGGAGGCGCTATTTAGAGGGGGCGCTATAGACAGGTTTAACTGTATTTAAAATACAAGTATGGCATTTGTGTGTGTGTGTGTGGTTATTTACGCTGACTGTCGGTGCTTACACTTTGACAAGAAACAATTAGTTTTTTTTTTTTTTAATTTGAGTCTTTGAATCTTTTAAACCAAAAGAAACTGTGATTACGTTGTTTTAAGGAGAAGAGGAGTGTTGCTCTCTGATAGCTATACCCTCCTACACGGCGTGCGAAGTCACACGATGACTCGGCGAGAACGTCTCCCTCAACCACACGGCCCTTCAACCCGCAGTCTCTTTGTTGATACATTGTTTCAACCCCCACATTTTGTCTTCAAACTGTCAGTCAAAGGAGGAACGCTATCCCTACAATATAACTTAGTTTTTTTGTGGTGTCATTTTGATTCGTATATGATTTCTTGAACAGAGATGCTTCCAGGTCACCCGTTTTTATTTTTCCTTTTTTTTTCAGAATTTTAATGAAAATAATTTTATAATTTTGAATTTTTAAAGGATGACCATACTTCTTTGTTTACTCTAATCACCGTTATATAAGAATATATCTTTATGCTGTGTGATTTTTTGGGCTCTTCCCTATTAAAGAATTCTACTTGGGCGGTTCACACTCAGGTGTTGATAGAGTCGCTCACCTCTTTGGGAACTCCGTGTTTGGAGAACAAATGGAATCTATCTCTAAGACTCCACACGAAGCCCAGACAAGTGTGTGGTATATAGGTTATCCTCCGCCCTTAATATTTCTACGGGTTCTTCCCGGAGATAAACCCCGGCTGTACAGCGACTAGATACTGATATAATCAGTGGGGATCTACATTTGTCTTTACTTCAATTATCTTAACGGGTATTCAATGCATTCACGATTGAGTGTAAGATGAGTGAAGTAGTGCATAATGGTAGATTAGCAATGGCAACAATGACTATATCATATCTTATACGGAACCAAATTCTTTTATGCACATTAGAAATGCGAGTCTAGACAATTGGCGGGATGAACTTTGGGGTCTACACTCAAGTTTACTCGACGAGGGTCTACCAGGTGTTCACGGCTGAGCAGGAACACGAGTGAAGAAGTTCAGTATAGATGCGATTCTATAGAAAAGTCTTTTTAAACTTATGTATTCCGACTGCCAGATCCTCACACTGCTAGAACGGCATTCAGACAGACCCCAGTAACAAGAAGGGTCCAAGTCATCAGGGAAACAAGCCACGTGCGCTGGCACCTCCCAGGGGCACAGAAGTAATTAGCCAACCACGTCGCACCCAATTAACGTGCGACACGTGGCGCTGTCTCAATCTGGTGTCTTTTCACGTGGCTCTATTCACGTCATTTAGCTGACCTTTCATTGGCTCATCAGGAAATGGCAGAAGCCAAAGATATGGCAAGTGGTGAATAGGTCTTTGTCCAGCAATGTGAGTGAGACATCGAATGAAGGTATTAATCGCAATTGCTTTATAAACCACTTTTCAACCACTATTCAATACTACTTGATTCAAGCCTTTTTTTACTCTTTAAACATTTACACTCAGGGACAAAGGAAGTTATACCTTTTAGCATGTATATCGGGATTCAGATAATAACTCTGAAAGATATTTGATACACAGTGACCTTTATTGAAGACACGATATAACCAAGTGCGAACAAAATTGCCTCTATCTCCTAAGACGATCGGCGACATTAAAATATGAAACTTTCTTAAGTTTGGTCCATGAGTGTAGTTTATGAAGTTATGTACTTGAATTGAAGCCAGGAATCCAAACTACCTTTCCTTAGTAAAGGTGACTTAGAGTCATCAAAACGTTGGGCAAGAATTGGGTTTTGATGGGAGAGTTAATTTCTACAATTTCCTTCTCAGGACCAACAAATTTATTTAGATATAAAGTTATAAAAGCCTGAATATATACAGTTAAACCTGTCTATAGTGCCCCCTCTTGGGACTCACAAAAATAAGGTGCTATAGAGAGGAGGTGCTATAGACAGGTCACTTTTAATGTAAATCTCTCTCTCTCTCTCGCATCGGTACTACGTATTTAAAATAGGGCGCTATAGAGAGGGAGGCGCTATTTAGAGGGGATGCTATAGACAGGTTTAACTGTATTTAATTTTAAATAGAAGGCACTATTGCAATATCAATAATGAAGAATTGAAATCATATTCTGACGCTTTCAAATAATAAAAACAATTTCCTACCGAGAGAGAGCTATGAAAGGCTCACCCTCCCAATAACATTTTTATCGAAGTAGGGGGGGCAATAGAATTTTTAAAAATAAAAACAAAATAGCGATAGAATAATCACAATTTTTGATTATATTCACTTTGAAGTAAACAGCCGGGAGAGGTCAAGTGTGCGTGATTAAAAGAAAATTTTTGCGGAGATGTTTGCCTTTTGAGATTTTTTAAAATCTATTTTAATCACGTACGTTTGATCTCATGAAGACTTTTCCGTTCTAAAGGTATAATTACTTAGCGGCTTGTGTTGTCGAAGAGAGCCAGCTTTCAAAAGAGTACTTGAATAAAGATTATTTTTACAAATGAATTAAGATTGTTGATATATCTAGTGATGTGTACCTACCTTAATTTGGATGATACGATTAAATAGCTACAGATTTCAAAATTTATTTTTGTTTATTTGCAAAGTTTCCATGACCCTCTTTAATTCTTGTTAAGATTTTCATATCAAAACGGGATCCTTTTTCTGATGCCTGGACCCCCCCCCCCCCCCCCACAGTTTGTAATCTTTAGGATTTGTGATGGAATTAGATTATGGGATAATATTGTAACAAGACAAATCTCAACTAGTTTCCTTTTATTCCTGTAGAAGGGCTGCTTGCGCCCGAAAGCTCGAAACGATTTTTACCAATAAAGATACTCATCCTTTATGATTCTATTCGTATTTTAATATATTGAAAGGATTACTCGTCTTAAAAAAAAAAACTAATATCAGTAAACTGATCTCGACTTGATGATTGTTTTTTCCTCTGCTATCCAAACCGTTACTCGATTTTTTTTTAAATCTGGTATTTTCTAATTGTTACTTTTGATTATTTGCTTTCACTTTTATTTAAAATTGTTTTAATAATTTAATGTGGACCCTCCTTTTGATATAAATATTAGAGTTTTGTTCGAAGATCCCTAAGAATGTTGTCGAATAATACATAAACATTCAAATTTAAACGTAAAAACATTGTTGAAATATCATTCTTTTTGATAAATTTACTGTAAGAGGAAATTTCGCGATATCTTTTCAAGTTCTTAAGGTTTGAGGTAAGAGTTGAGTGAAACTTATAAGGGTCTTTTTGTGATTGGATGTGAAAAAAAGAAGAAGATTACATTGATATGTTATGTCAAAATAGGGTGAGGATATGATGCTTATTTAAAATGAATAACCAAACTTCAATACACATGGATTTAAAAAAGATCTAGCTTGCTGATTGTGAAACTCACCTAAAGAAATGGTCCTACCTCAATCAATATTTCTGAATGTTCAAAACTCCGCACGTTTTTCTGATAAACAGCACATCCGTTGACAAGGTTGATAAGGGCCTCAAACTTGAAGGGTCTTAAATTAAATAATTAAATATTGGATTTTTTTAAAAGATAATTTGTTAGTTGGAAGTTTGTTTGGAAAATTATATATATATATACAACAACCAATTATTTATTTAATTCTCAACGTTTCAATGATTCGCTGTCATTTTCCTCAGGAGAATTCCCTTGAAGAGATTGACATCAAGTAACTGAAACGTTAGGAATTTAATGATTTATTGGTTGATGTATAGCCATATAATTCTCTAAAGTAAATATTGAATATTTAAATGTAATTCTACTGTCCTATAAGCTTATGTCCATAGTTTTCTTGAAAACCATTTCTGAGATTCCATCCTTCAGTGCTGCGTATATAAGCAGAATCGTCCAATACAGTATTAGAGTTCTTAGAAGCGGTCTGGTGGATTAAATTGGCGAAACCGCTGGGAGGGTTCACCACTGATGAGCCAAGCCCTCCCAATATATTTTTTCATCGCAGTAAGGACAGTAGAAGTTTGTATTTTGTATAAAAGAAACATTCGTGCTTTTAAATCCTTTCATTTTATATGTATAGATGGCGCGTTATTGCTTTGTGTTAAAATATTTAAGTGTTTAATATAGAATCCTTTCATTGTAATCAACTTGAAATAACTTCAAATTCGCGATTTGTGAATGGGTGAATACAAACTAATAAGGCCAAATATGACAAACTAATGTTTTGATGCCATCAATGTTGCCATGTACTGACAAATAAAGGAAAGTTGATTACGTCTTTTATAGTTTACGTCAATGAATCTCTTTTTATATCCGATTATACAAAGCGTAATGATTTGAAGAGAAGAAGTCTAATCCAAACTTCCACACTTGTTATTCTATACGTCTACCAAATCTCCGGAATCTATCAGTGTAGGTATTCAGTTTTGAATAAAAGCCAGGAATCTGGAGTGTGGTTTGAATGCTGATGACTCCGTCTTGTTTCTTTTGTTCTTTCCACCCTGCGGCGGCGGGTCGTGGTGCGGTTACCCCACGTCCTCATATTTACCATCAGCCAATCTAGCCGACTCTGTTTTCTCTGATATACCACTCTTATTTTTCTGATTATGGTTATAAAACACGGGAATATAGTAAATTTTTAAACACGAAGCTAATTTAGGCGCTCATTTTCTTAAAGTACATATGAATGCCTTCACATACTAATTGGGTAAAGTCTTGCTCACACACATTTATTTGTAATTTAGACCTCTCGAGTTATATAAACTCTTTTTTTTTCAGACAATTGAGACAAAATTTGATGAAATAAACATTGGTTTCTTTTAACAAATCTCATTGGTCTGATGGTATAATTCGAGAGTGTTATAAAGAAAAATGTTTTGTGGTTTTGATTTGATAACTTCCCTTTGAAACAATTTCTTTTACACTCATGGACAAAATTTAAGGAAGAGGAAAGTCTTTGCTGTTGCCAGTGATCTGTTTTTTTTTTTTAAGGAGACAGAGGCAATTTTGTTCACACTTAGTTATCTCGTGTCTTCAATAAAGGTCACTGTAATATCTTTCAGAGTTATTGTCTGAATTCCGATATACATGCTAAAAGGTACAGCTTTCTTAAGTTTTGTCCATGATTGTAGTTATTTTTTAAAGTACATATAGAATGACCAAATAATAATTTTAATATGGTCAAAAAAGATGGAACTTGCTAGAATCAAAACTGTAATCTTATATTCAATATAGAATTTTGATGCCTCTGAGTTAAATACAATATACATGCTAAAAGATACAACTTCCTTAAGTTTTGTCCATGAGTGTAGAACTAATCTTGAACCATGGGTCTAATAAATACCACTCGATTTCATTATTATAACACTTCACATTGGTACATACAACTTGATGATGGCTATAGTAAATCAGGATGAGATAATGCCATCAATTTAACATTGTCTTATTGAAGACCACTTAGTCTAATCCCTATAGCAGCCTTTGTATTAACATTATACACTATATGAAATAGAGGAATTAAAGCATGAATATTTATTTTTAAATATAAAACAAACTTCTACTATCCTTACTGCGATGAAAAAATATTGAAAGGGCTCGACTCATCAATGGTGAACTCTCCCAGCGATTTCGCCAATTTAATCTACCAGACCACTTCTCTTAGACCTATAATACTGTATTGGATCATTCTGATTATATATGCTGTACTGAAGGGTGAAATCTTAGAAATAGTTTTCAAGAAAACTATTGACATAAGCTTTAAGGATAGCAGAATTACATATAAATATTTGCATCGCAGTAAGGACAGTAGAAGTTTGTTTTATATTTAAAAAGAAATATTCGTGATTTAATGTTTTCATTTATTATATATAGATAGCAGGTTATCGCCTTATAATTAATTATACACTATACTAAAGTAAAAACAGATCTAAATCCAGTAAAAATTAAACGTGAAACATTCATATACGATCGTATAAAAACCGTACTACATGTAAGTAAGTAGGTTTTTATTTAAAAAAAGTATCAAAATGTATAAAATCTAGGTTAAAAAGATGATATTTTGTATGTACCATGGCCATCACAAGAAAAGAGGAACCAGAACATCAAATAAACAACTCGTATATCAATTCCACTGTCGATTTTTTCCCCATATCCTCAAGTAAACATATTTCGATGAATACCAAATTCCCTCCTCCACGGCAGCGATGTAGAGGCAGCGAGTCAAAATTGAAACGGACCTCTTCAACTTCACAAAAAAATATTCAATGCCGTTCAGAAATTGGAATTCAAATATAGGGAGAAATATGCCTCAACAATAGGTATTTCAGAGAAATTTGGTTGCAAGTGGGTACATAGGTAGGTTATTGATTCTTTGTGAGAAGTTGGGCAAATTTTGACGTTTATATTTGGAAATGAGAACCTATTACCTTCTATGTTTTGATACATTAGAGATATTTTATAACGATACATTTATTCAGCGCTTTCATTCAGAGGGAAAATAGAGCCATTATACATTTTATTTAAGACCTATCGGATTTAAGACCAATGTTTTTTTTTCTTTTCTTAAACGCAAATCTGGTGTAGAGAAATAGCTTTTAAGACCAAATCACATTTAAGATTAATATTTAAAAGCATCAAATTTATTTTTATTTATAAATTGGAAGCATTTAGGATTAAAATGTTTGATTTTCTAAAATGGCTATTTGTTTGAGAACCAGTAGACAAAACTTGTAAATTCTTTCGATCCTACATACTTTAGATCATATCCGAACCCACCATAAGAAACCGCTTAGAACATATGGATAACTTTGGTCTCTCTTAAACTTGGTTTCTATTGGGAGGTTGGGCCAGTCTGGATTATTGATGTTAGAAGGCTTAGAGAGGTGTTTACTCATCAGATGGATCTAATGGGACGTTAAGACCTGATTGGTAGGTAACATTTCACGTAATGCCTCCAATGAAAAATTAATTTAAAGGGGTTCATAGCTCTTTAGCAACATGAAAATGGAAGAATAAATTCCTTTATGGAGATGGTCGTTCACTGGCGGTTTGGTTAATTTACAAGGTTGTCCCAAAAGTTCGTAAACACTTGCAAAAAATTGTAATACCAATATTATTCGCCGTTATGTATAATGTATAAAGTAATTGTATTATGTATTATTGTATATTCGCCGTAATAATTATATTCGCCAAGTAATAAGAAAAACGTTTTAAGAAAAACACGAACTTTTGGGATAACCTTATAGTTCTTGTCATTTTTTTATTTTACAAAAGCGGTTGCTCATCAGGTATGTCGTCCATTAGATGGGGCGCTCGCCAGTTAGTTTACTGTACCAGCGATCTGATGCATCGAATCTCTGGATATGTAGACAGCTGACCCCTGGTTGTATATTGACTCAGAGCTGTGGTGACAGGGAGAGATGATGGACCACTTGAACTCCATGGCTGGGGGACATATACTTAGCGCGCTAATAATTTGCCAAACCTTTGGAATAAATTTCCATTATTTACCACGCGGGTTGATTAGAGGATTGTCGTCATGGAAATCAGGGAAACAATGAGTTGGGACCTCACGCAGAGAATTGATTGGACGCACGCAAGATCCTCCGCATACACGGGAGCAGTCATAATGCCGATATATATCTGAACATATCTTTCTTTTATCTCTACACACATGTCAGGATGATTGTTAAACAATTTGGGTAGTATAGACTGGATACAGTTTAACATGTTTCTCTTTTGGTAATCTAAAACCTATCGATTCTTAAGTCGGTAAGCAACTTCAATCCCACGGTGAAATGGAGGACTCTCTCCACCCAAATGTATCCACTATCTATATTTGACTGTTACCATTGTATTGAGAGAAGATGACATTTTAAAAATATACGTTTTACACTACCTCTATATTGAGAGAGGGAAGGGGAATTGAGATGATACTATCTTTCTCAAATTGGTTAGCACATTAAAAAAGTACAGAAACTCATTTTTTCAATATTATTATTTTTATTTCATGTGAATCGGTCCTAAGACAGGTGTACCTCCTCAATCAGACTTCTCCAAGTTGATTAATCCATTATCAGAGTACTGGTGGTAAGACTTGGTTGTCTTTGTTTCTCTCTTCAGTTTAGTTCATAAATGTAGTACGAGGGCGTTCTCTTGATGTGTTGTCTTTAATACGTTCTTCGACCAATCCTTTTAGTGAGCTTTCATGCCTAAGTACATGGCCCATCTAATACGTAGGCTTTATATTTTGTAAAGAAAACCTATTATGTTTGTTGAGATCTTCACACCGAGCTAGGTTAGTATGAGAGCTTTCTCTTGATCTGATGCCTTTAATATGTCCTTCGACCAACCTTTTTAGTAGGCTATCATGTATTAACACATGGCCTATCCAATAGGTTTATCTTTTGTAAAGAAAGTCCTTCGTGGTTGTTGAGATCTCCACTACGCCGAGCTAGGTTAGTACTAGGGCTTTCTCTTGATATTTTGCCTTTAATACGTTCTTCGACCAACCTTTTAGTAGGCTATAATGCCTTAGCATATGGCCTATCCAATAGGTTTTATCTTATTAAAGAAAACCTATTATGTTTGTATGAGATCTTCACCACGCCGAGCTAGGTTAGTACTAGAGCTTTCTCTTGATCTGTTGCCTTTAATACGTTCTTCGAAGAACCTTTTTAGTAGGCTATCATGTCTTAGCACATGACCTATCCAATAGGTTTTATCTTTCGTAAAGAAAACCTATTGCGCGATTGTTGAGATCTCCACCGCGAGAACAGTGAGGGAAATAGTAACCTAAATACAATTTGATCTAAATGAAGAAATATTTGAACATGTCACGAAAGTTCGGCCATATGTCCAAATATAACGACTGACAAATGGTCCAAGAGAATTCCACCACAGGACCTGATTACATCAAAGAATACGATGAAGGAGGTCAACTGGCCACTACATCCCCGATAGTGCACCCATGCTGAATAAACGTCATCTCGCTAGAAAAGTTCCTGGGCGATGATACATCATAATCGATTGACGCGGAGCATTGTGAGACATTTCCTAGTTGGCACCGTTCCACCCTCGCAGTCCTTTCGGGTCCAGCCGGGTCCGAAGCTTCTTCTGACTAACTTCAATTTGGATGGTAAATACAGAATTATTCATTTTGACAGGTGTGTGTACACGGAATCATATTTATAGCTATTTTATCTACTGCTCTTTTATCACACTTCCTGCAGATTTTGACCGTTTCCAGAAAGACCCGAGATAATCGGAGCTTTTTCAGGCGTTCCCTTCCTTACAATTGGGGAAGGGGGTATATATATACGGTAATCTCTTTTCTCAGATTTTTCTTCAAGAATAAATCCATTCAGTTCTATTTGATTCTATTTTACTGAGATTTATTTTTCTTTGTTGCCATTCCAGGCAGTCTCCAAGAAGATCGGAGAGAGAATCCAAGCCTTTTCAAGTATCTTTTTTTTTCTCAGCTGGCGGACAATAATGAATTTTCTGGTATCGTAAATTTTGTTGAGAGTAACTCCAATAATTTTTCGTTGATCCTCACTTACTCACGCTAACTTCTGCTTTGCTTCTTTATTCCAAATATTTCATCTGGGCTGATTATCATTACCTTTGTTAATATCATTTATACATACAGATTAATTAAAAGTCTATATTTTGTTAAACATTTGTGTCCTATATGTTTAAGGCTTTTATAAATTGCCCATCTAATCTAAATATCATACTTAATGCACTAAGTGTTCAGATGGGGATGAGAGGTAATCTCTAGTTGATATGCCAATTTACCATCGCCACTTGTTACCACAATTGGTAGAGCAGTCATAGTAATGACAGGTATCTTCACGGGGAACCACAATTGAACATCCTATTTTAGAGATATGACCATCTAGCAGCATGGTGAAGACTCTAGGGATGCTTACGACGTTGAATAAGTTACCGATACCTGCAACAATGATAAAAAAAAAAAGAATTCACCTGCATCTTTATAAAGGGTCTTTGTTTGGACCATGATGATGGGTCATTATGATCAGCCAGCTGAAGATATATTCTGGTGGAGCCATGGGAATATGGCTGTGAAAGTCTTGAGCGGTCTTATCGAGCTATTGTTGGGAATAATGAATGTTGTCTACAAGAGTTTCTAAGTTGGAATTTAGTAGAGAGAGAGAGATAGATCCAAAGAGTAGTCCATCTGTTATCGCATGGTTATCCTTTTCTATAATCGAAAAGTAATTATTGTTATGTAAAAGAAAAGAAAGAAAATAAGTGAAAACGCGAACGAGGACACACATGGTTGAGAAATATTTAAAATCCCTGAGAATCAATTCGTATGAGTAAATTTGATTGTAGATTTTAAAATTTATGTTTTGGAAACCATTCTCAACTCCAATTAAACACTGCAGTGTCAAGATGGAATCAAAAATACATTGTAGACGTGTGGATAGCAACATAATTATACGATTGATGAAAGGAAGGATTGAAGCTATAGAGAGAAAGCTACCGTCAACAATGAAAGGGCAGACAGAGGGCGGGCGATATGAGGGAAACAAAGGGTAACCGAAGAGTCCATTCCACCAGAAGCGCGTTTGATGTATTGCCTGCCTTCTGGTCAAACAAATAAATAAATGGGGGTTTCACCAGATTGGTGGGTGGAGAGGTAATGGCCGTGTAATTGCCGCGGACATATAAAGGAAGACGGATGGGTTGGTTCCTCAGGGATGTCTCATAAATGACATGATTGCCTTCATCATTACTACCTGATGTCATGGCTATTGTTCTCACCAGGACATGTTGTTTCCAGCCATCTAGTTTACTTGGTAATCAAAGCTATTTCCTTGCGTGCAGCGCAACTCGAAAGACTCCTCAATCACACTTTGATTTCAGTTGGTCGTGCTTCAATAAGAGAATATGTTAGTTTTCAACTACAAGTCTCGGTGAGGCCTTAAACTCTTACTTCAAGGTGGACAGATGATTCTGGTTCGATACCCATAGTGTACCATTAAAAAGAAATTATTCAATGGTCCCGAAGAAATAGATAATCTCACGATGGTCCTCGGAGTCCTGCAAACTTCTCGTGGTTCATTTAGAAGGAGCTACACTTATCATTGATCTGTTCATTTGAGCTTATGTATGTGAGGATTCTTTAATTTCTTATAATAAATCTTTGAAATGTCTAAAATCCTTCAAATAGTTTAGGAAATTGGTGCTTAGATTTGAGTTCAAAGTTAAAAAGCAAGCAAGCAGGAAACAAGAACGTAAGCTGCGGTCACCTGAGATTGACTGAGCCGCGTGGCCTTGAGGCTCCCATTGATTCGCGGCACGGAATCTGTTCCGCTTCCTTCACCCCGCTGAACACATTACACCTAGTACCCCAAGTTTACATTGAACAACCTACAGTACTATATGTACACTACATGTAGAAGCATTTTAGACTTTTCGATTACACGGTGCCAGAGCATGCTGCACTTACTAATAAGATTGAGCTGAAAAAGAATTGAGGGACCATTACTAGACTAGTTTTTCTTAAAAATAGACACTTCGACCAGTTAAACAACCCACCGTACTATATGTACACTACATGTAGAAGCATTTAGACTTATTCGATTACACGGTGGCATGGATCATGCTGCATTTACTAATGGGATTGAGCTGAAAAAGAATTGAGGTATCATTACTAGACTGTCTTCGTCCTGAAAAATAAAAATAAAGCATTTGACAAGGCGTTAAAATTATTCACAATAATATTAACGCCTTGTCAAATGCTTTATTTTTATATCTCCTGACGAAGACAAAATATTTTTGCTGAAACGTTGAGAAAATAAAACTTCAACTGACCGAAGTGTCTATTTTTAAGGATTATGAATGCCAGCCAGGCAACCTACTAGACTATTAGCATTTCAAACTATTCATATTTCTTAGTACTAGACTTTGGCGATTGTTCTCTTGTATTATTATGGGGTTAATATCGTTGTGCATTCCTTTACAATTCCAGTACCTCATGATAACTAAATGATGGATACTCAATCAAATTAGGTACTCATAATGGGATGGTTCTCTGTTGCGATACCATTGGATATTGGGCTACCTAGACCGAAGTCTGTATGTCTGTTGTGACAAAAGAGCAATGTATATAAGTAAATATTTATATAACAATGCATATATTGGATCAATAATATGTTCTACTATTTCAATTGACAGCACGCCAACCTTCATCAAAGAACAAAAAGTACAATAACGTTATAAAAAACAAATAAGTTATTACGCCTTTCTCTTTCCCAAATAAAGGTTACGTTCTGCCAATAAGAATATTGGTGAAGAAATTACAATCACAAATCGCGATTACAATCATAAATATGCACCTTGTTATATAAATATATAAAGGATTTACTGTATATTGATTAGGTTACTCCAGAATTTTATTCAAATGGAATAAACCAGCTAGGTTCCCGTTGTGGCAAGGATGTACAGTTTCTAATGTTGTTTTTTTTTTTTTTTTAATTTGTTTAATGAAGTCTTGTTTGAAGCGAATTATTACATTTTAAAGTTTCCGCTAAGAAGTGGTAATTATTCTTGCACTAACCTTATACAATATTATTCATAATATTTGTATTAAGATTTTTTTAAACCATTTTTTGGATATTTTCAGCGCTTGCGACTAAAAACCGAGTTTCTTGATCCTTTGACAACTCATTTAGAATATCCTAATTATGCGTAAACTCTCCTCTTTGTAACCGAATACGATCTGTGTTTCACCCAGAGAATTTGGAAAGACTTCTCAATGTTTACAGCTCAGTCGGAGATAACATGTTTAGAAATTCTGTAACGGCGCGTGGTAGATATTTAACTGGACGCCTCCAGCCATGGAAAGTTGGAACTCGCATCGAAAGCTTTTAGAGAGGGTCACCTACACTTTGTGTCTGGGGAGTGTTCCGACAGATTTTGTTTTTTGTAGCTCTTTTTCTCGATTTGTTTTTTTTTTTGTTTTTCAGTTACGATCGATGTACTCTGGATGCCAACCTTCTGTAGTTCGGGAGGTATTTGCCCCATGTGATTGGATTATCCGACAATATTGTTCTTAAATGGTGCTGTGGTTACTCATAAAAAACATGGGTGGTATAGTAAATGGTGGGTAGCGACTTCCTGCTTATTCTATAAGTACATCCCATGTCTACCTATTAGTATAAAGCATCTCCTGATATTGTGTAACTATCGTTGATGATAGCGGAGAGCCATCTATAAGAAAAGTATTAGTTGTACAGTGATATTTTTTGTTAATTTAGAAATTTGTCTGATATAACTCTGTCTTGAATTAACAAGAAAAAATCAATTTATCTGAAATAAGACAGTATGCAGTGAGAAAAGAAGCCTCCAGTAAGAAAGGCCTATCTGAAATAAGACAGTATCCAGTGGAAAAGAAGCCTCCAGTAAGAAAGGCCTATCTGAAATAAGACAGTATGCAGTGAGAAAAGAAGTCTCCAGTAAGAAAGGCCTATCTGAAATAAGACAGTATGCAGTGAGAAAAGAAGTCTCCAGTAAGAAAGGCCTATCTGAAATAAGACAGTATCCAGTGGAAAAGAAGCCTCCAGTAAGAAAGGCCTATCTGAAATAAGACAGTATGCAGTGAGAAAAGAAGTCTCCAGTAAGAAAGGCCTATCTGAAATAAGACAGTATGCAGTGGAAAAGAAGCCTCCAGTAAGAAAGGCCTATCTGAAATAAGACGGTACGCAGTGAGAAAAGAAGCCTCCAGTAAGAAAGGCCTATCTGAAATAAGACAGTATCCAGTGGAAAAGAAGCCTCCAGTAAGAAAGGCCTATCTGAAATAAGACAGTATGCAGTGAGAAAAGAAGCCTCCAGTAAGAAAGGCCTATCTGAAATAAGACAGTATCCAGTGGAAAAGAAGCCTCCAGTAAGAAAGGCCTATCTGAAATAAGACAGTATGCAGTGAGAAAAGAAGCCTCCAGTAAGAAAGGCCTATCTGAAATAAGACAGTATGCAGTGAGAAAAGAAGCCTCCAGTAAGAAAGGCCTATCTGAAATAAGACAGTATGCAGTGAGAAAAGAAGTCTCCAGTAAGAAAGGCCTATCTGAAATAAGACAGTATGCAGTGAGAAAAGAAGTCTCCAGTAAGAAAGGCCTATCTGAAATAAGACAGTATGCAGTGGAAAAGAAGCCTCCAGTAAGAAAGGCCTATCTGAAATAAGACGGTACGCAGTGAGAAAAGAAGCCTCCAGTAAGAAAGGCCTATCTGAAATAAGACAGTATCCAGTGGAAAAGAAGCCTCCAGTAAGAAAGGCCTATCTGAAATAAGACAGTATGCAGTGAGAAAAGAAGTCTCCAGTAAGAAAGGCCTATCTGAAATAAGACAGTATGCAGTGGAAAAGAAGCCTCCAGTAAGAAAGGCTTATCTGAAATAAGACAGTATGCAGTTGAGGTGTTAATTTAAGCGCTACGTCGTGACCAGAACAATGCCAAGCATCCAAGGAATGGAATGTGACACAGCTACCGAATTGCTTCAGCACCTGATGCTCGACATCAACTTACATTTTAGCTCGCATGCTAGATTTACACTTTACATTCTCTAAAAAATCACCGTTCTATCGACATTTCTTCTTCAGTCCACTCCAGTATCCTGCTGAATGAAGATTGGGTTTTCATTCTTCTCTGTATTTTTATACATTTTCCCATTTCCTATGGCCAATCTTATTTACCCATCTATGCTTGGGTATTTCCAATAGGAACCATTGTTTCATGTCTCTCACAAGATTGGTATCTTATCATAATTTTTCAATGACATGTTTTAAGATTTAATTAGGAATTTAGATACATGGGAATCGGATCCTCAATAAAGATGCATAACAATAATCATCAGTAAGGAATCTAGGGTTTGGTATCTTTTTACAATTCTTTTATTTTTCTCGAGCTTTCGGGCTAACATGCCCTTAAACATGTAGACCCAGAAGTAATACTACAGAAGTTTATTTATTTATTTCAATTAAAAACGCTATGTCCCCCTAGGGACACTTGCGCTAAATGTACATACAAATATAACAAAGAAAATATTCAACATGAAAAGATACACAGAAAGTTACTTAGAAAGATTCATAAATATTATTTACATATAGAGATATTCTTTGAATTTTATTTACAGTTACATCATTAAATTTAAAATATATACATATATACACACATATATACACATACACCTATATATTGTTTACAACAGAAGTAGTACTTCTAAATCTCCGTGTTGAAGGGCATATGTTGGCCCGAAAGCTCGAGAAATAAAAGAATTGTAAAAAGAAACCAAACCCTAGATTCCTTATTGATTTTATCAAAGTGTAAAATCAAGGAAGAATCATTATTAATAATCATTAGGACAACAACTACAGTGGTTACTGAGCTCCAGATAAACCTTTCCCCCATACAAGATCTCTACATAACAAGAGCGGAGGGAACCAGGCAGAACTAGAAGCAGCTGGATACAAACTATTAAAACAGCTGCTAACCTTGGTTCCTATTGCCAACTGCAAAACTTATGTTGACCCAAAACTCAAACCATTTTAGAGGGTCGAGAAGAAATGAGATGTATGACCAAATATCTCTTAAGATGTTCATTAATCTTACAAAATGTTTATTTATACCATTTACAAGGATCTTCAGGACTTGTTTAAAAAAAGTCGGTGGACGAGTGGGTAACACCCTCGATTCCCGACAGTCATGAACCGGGATTGAATCCCCCGTTAAAATATTGTTTAATATGTGAAAAACCTTCACATATTATTCACTGTTTCAATTATCATGAACTAGGTTGCTCTTGTTGAGCGGTACCTATTAATGTGATTTTGAACCAGGACTTGTTTATAAAAAATATTTTGAAAGCGAAATGGATTTTTCTTTAGTTTTGATTTGCTAAGGACTTTTCACAGAAGCCATATGGCTGTTAATGTAGAACTCCAATTATCAAAGCCTTCTAAGAATAGATATTCGGATAAAAGGAAACTTTGGATAGTGGAATTAGTTTTTTTGTTTTGTTATTGAATGCGACCAGAGTCAAGACCCTTGAATATATAGACCGCATATATATCTTCCTATTAAATAAACACAATTAATCAATAAATATATAAAATCCAATTATATAAAAATATTCAATTATGTATTTCCCAAAATAGTTAGAAGTTGCACAGTATAGAGTATATATAGTCTTTGAAAAAATACGTTTATATTACACCTACTTATGTAATTACAGGAGGGTATATATGTAATTATGGTACAGTAGAACTACCTCCCTGTAAAGGACACCTAATTTCAGAGCCAAAGTGTCCTTTATAGAGAGGTGTCCGCTAGCGGGGTGTCCACTAAAGGGAGGTTCGACTGTATTAAAAACTATCCAAAACAGAAAATATCTAAAAATGATTTTAAAATGTATATATATCACCTATATAAAATTAATCTAAGTTTTATTAAGATGATTGGTGGGTTCTTAATTAATTGGAATTGGAATAAATGGAGTTCTTCTTCAACGGTGTTATGAAGGCCGGCAGCCACTACGCCACAGCCCAGATTTGGAATTGATCGGGTTCCATAATGATCATTTCTACATATCGGAATTGATTCGGTCATTACCAGAGATTCCATTCGGAAAACTAATTCAAAACGATTATTTCAGATACAAATTTCCCTGCGCAAAATATAAATCTATTCATTATCTATCATTCGGCCTGTTTGGAGAATCGAGGGCCCTTGAGCACGTCAGATTTAATAGGAAGCGGTTGGTTAGCAATGCTGCTGAATCTCTTTTTACTTGAAGGTTTGATTGTTGAACATCTCGCATCTCTTCTCAAAACTGGCCTATTTTTATTGACGGATTTGCCGCAACAGCAGCTTTAAAGATATAGGACAAAACCTAACCTGTATACCATGATTTAAGGCTATGGCTCTCAACAATGTAGCTACATCCATTATTTAATAATATATAAAGGGAGGATATTTATGGAATCAGTCTAATATGCAAAAAAGGTGTCTGTTGAAGTGAAAAAACATATTTTTCGGGATGATGATATCTATGTAAAAAAAAATATTTGGTTGTACGCATAATTTAACACGGGGTGTACTTCGGAAGGAAGCAGCACTCTATAATCGATTGAGTGCGTGTATAGTGATCAAATTACCCTAATCACTTCAATTTTCCTTGAAACGGTCTTTAAAATAGAAATAATTAGGGGAATCTCGTAATTATCTTCCTAGAAGACGTGATAATTGTTTCTGTATCTTCTCCAGGTCAAACTGCCTCGAGTTATTACTTGCACCTCTCCTGTCCTCTCTTCAGGTCAGACTCTCTAGACGTGGATAATTGAAACTGTACCTTCTTTAGGTCAGACTTCCTAGGCGTTGACACTTGAAACTGTACCTTCTTCAGGTCAGACTCTCTAGATGTGGGCACTTGAAACTGTCCCCTCTTCAGATCAGACTACTTCGAGTTAGATACTTGCACTTGTCTTGTTTCCTCTTCAGGTCAGATTTTCTAGACGTGTGAACACTTGAAACTGTACCTTCTTAAGGTCAGACTCTCTAGACGTGGACACTTGCATCTAGTCCCTCTTAAGTTTAGACTTCCTTAACTTGACACGATGCTCTCATTGGTTCTCTTGTCAGTCCAAGACAATCTTAACAGCCTCTTCCAACTGCCATATTCCAAAAGATCATTTTTCTAGCACTTGCGTTTGAGATTGTTCATGACTCTCCGTCACATGCCGCTATGGAAAGACCAACCATCTTAGCAGTTTCAATTTGGTGTTGATGGTATCACGGTCTTTCCAGATTCTGAAGACATTACTGTTCTTGCAGTGGTGAACCGTCGTGAAAGAATCTACTTCTGGTTTGAATTATTTGATTTCGTCTTTAGACTCATATATCAGGTGTTTCTACGTATCTTTTCTACTGGAATTTTGAAGAGAATTTGCCAAAAATTAATAGCTCTCTCTCTCTCCTCAGAAAATTCTAACGTCGATTCAAAACCTCCTTACCAATTTAGTTCATAATAATAGAAGAAAATCCTTTAAATTGTGAATTCAGCCCACATTTCGCAAAACAACCAATTTCTTCCTAATTTAAACCAAATTTACATTTTGTGCTCCATTAATGCAAGACGGAAAAAACTCGATAATTTCCTCATTTTTTTACACTTCAAACAATGAAGCATTGGAGATTAATAAATTGCCATCTCCACCTTTTTATCTTCCATATAATTACTGCGGTGATTTTTCTGAATTTCCTTAAGGAACAATTTATTAGAGAGGGATTTTTAAAAATCGCCTTAATTGTGATTAACAAATCGATTGAGTGCTACATCTGCGAGGCCGCGTCTCCCGAGTCATGGGGTTCGACAAGAACATCGTTCTTACGATGAAATAATCCTTTATCATAGAGATTCTTATGATTCTACGTTTATAAATATCAAAACTCTACAAGAGATTACATATCTTGTTTGGAATCATAGCTATCTTCTATATATGGCCATGGTACAAAGTCATGGCTAGAATTGGTAGCACTCAAATCTAGCTAACACCTTACTGTCCACATACAAACATTTCCTACCTTGCTACTACCACCTTTAATATTTGTTCTTCGTCGTTGATCCAGGATCCTACATTTAGCATCGTTATTCTAATGAAATATTTCTTACTAAATGTTGTTTTTGATGGTATTTGTGTTTAGTTCCTTTAGAGATGTGTTCGTCTATTTATTGATGTCAACAATTTAGTTCGTTTTTTGCCTTCCTCTTCCTCGTTGTCCCGAGATAACTCTCTCAGACCTAGTAGGGGATTTTTGGGATGCTGTTTTGAATAATGTTTGGCATTGTTTGTTTAAATTATCTGCGTTTACCGCAAACTTTAAAGTAATTATATATCACAGCAAATCTGTTTCTAAGTCTCATTTCATTTCTGGCCACTCACAAACCTTCAAATACTACAACGTCCCCATATTTGTGCTCTGAACTCGAATTTATCTTTGATTAATCCATCCTCTATAAGATTATATCATAAAACGGCCAACATAGCTCCTTTTGTAAATTGTAATCATTCCTGAGACCGAAATCATCTCTGTGAATATTGCTGGTATTATAGGCATACCATTTTTTCTTTCGAAATTTTGTATTATTAATGGGGACTTTTTTGTGATTTGTTTACGGAAATAACGATATTTATTAATTGGCTTGCCATTACTAACGTGTGTAACTGGATCAACAGTTTCGGTCAATTGATTACGTAATTAACAGCCCAGCTGACAGGTTTTGTAATTAACGGAAGGTCGGGTGACAGATTTATGGCGAGAGTGTGTTTGTCCCCGACAAACATCTGTCCTCAGAGTGTCACCTATCTCCTTAGACACATCCTCCTCCTTCTACCTTTCCCACTTCAACACTACAACACTTGCCATTCACAACTAGGTTACCTTCAGGAATACCAGAACCATAGATTTGCACACCTTCGAATCTCTTAGGACAAATTCACAAACCATTATCTATAGTTGAACTTCGACTTAAGTCTACCCAGATTTAAGATTTTTCCAGCCTCGAGTCCAAATTCTAGTAAAGAAACTGATCTTTAAGAAGACCAATAGCATCTACCACCATCAATTCGATTTGGAGACCGATAAAGTTCAACATTATATCTTAAACGTTGATCGTATTGCCTAAAGAACATCAAAATTTAGAAACTTCACATTGACGGTGGTTTTCATGACACCTTATTAAAATGAGTATTTGAGTTTTTTTAAATGTTGAGTGAAGAAATGGACTTGAGAGAGTCAAATTCTCTTTTTGTTGGTTTCAGGCATTTTCTCGAGTTTTTACGTCGCATGTACGATTGGGGTCTAATGTTCAAGTTATAATCTATACTAGCCGAATGACCCGGGCAACGTCCGTGTTTTACCCGATTGAATGTTTTGATTCAAATACTATTTGTTACAATTATAAATTGGCGCCTCAAATAATTGCATATGTTAGTTAATAACTATAGCCTATGTGCTTTATCTGTCTATGTACTGTTGGCTTCCGTAGGCGTCTCTTACTGGGAAAAAGAAAGAGAGGATTCCATTTGGTTATTATCTGATATATGCATTTATTTAGGGAGCGACCCGCTCCAACACAATAGTTACAAAGACGAAATAGCGAGTGGGGGGGGGGGGGGGGGGGGGGGGGGGGGGGGGGCAAAGGTGGCGTGACCGTAGCCAACCAATAGGAGGGCGCCATTCCAAAAAAAAAAAAAAAAAAAGCAAACGGTGACAGAGATGAAAACTGATGACTGATTGTTGATTAGGAGATGAGGAATGACGCTCGTAACTGTATATAGAATATTATGGGACGGTATAGAATACATACAGAAAACTTGGATATTCTATTTCTTTTTACAAGTAAACACCCACAAGTCAATTTGAAATTTTTGGTATCAAAAAAGAGACATGAACACGTTTGAGATGTAAGTTTCATAGAGATAGAAAAACGATTTCCAATTATATAAAATGAACACTTTTAAAGAGAGAGAAAAAAACGTTAGATAAAATTAGCTATATAAATATTCAAAATTGAAAAAAACCGACCATTGCTCTTTCAAAAAAATAATTAATAACCTGTTTCAGACATCAATTATGATCCCGAGGAAACTCTTGTAGAAAGATTTCTTGTCAATGCTCTTCTCTAGTTTTGCAAGTTTAATACAGAGCGCGCTCTATATATGCATATAGTGTTTTTATCTACTCCTATATTTACATATGAATTAAAATTGCCCAGGACGCTATTTAAAAAAGTCCTTTGAAGAGATACCAAGTGGTTAAATTAATTGTAGTTAACCACTTCTCATTTTCTTGCGAGATTCCCCAAATTATAGAGTGCACAAAGCATCATCCCCCCCCTCTACCACTCTTCAACTTTTTTATCCCCTTAGGTTTCCCAGCTCTTTAAGGAACTACAATGGGATGCCATCGCTATTGTTGCTAGGGCAGGGCGGATTGTTTGGACCACGCCCGGTTGGACGCTTCCCATCACCTTATGTCCAAGTATAGGCAAAGTTATTGCATCTAGTTGTTGTTGTGTCCAATGAAGAGCCACAGATATCTCCATGCATCTCTATCACAGCAGTTACAATGTCCTCTATGTTGGACGTGTAAAGCTACTGCTCTGGGTCCATGTCAATTTTCTGTTGTTGTTGTCATGTCCAATGAAGAGCCTCAGATGTCTCCATGCATCTCTATCACAGCATTGCTCTTCATTAGAAAATGGGTAACGTTGCCACGTTCGTCACCTTGGGCCAGAATTTCGTCGAATATTCCAAAGGTCCAGGGTATCTTCAGGGAGATTGCATCTAGTACAAACCATGATGGCGGTAGATGGCTCCGAACTTGATTAATCGAACTAAGTAAATGTTACTAACTCAAAACATTATAAATTTACAGCATTGAAAACAACCTCTGAAGCTATTTATGTCATCCTAGTATTATACGGAAGCGAAGCATGGACGCTGTTGAACGTCAGTTTTTGGTGGGAGATGTGGTACTGAAGATGTTGAAAATACCGTGGACATGTCACAAGTGATGAGGTTCTAGCAGGGAGAAAATAACTAACCTTCTTTAAAATACTGAGGCAACGAATACTGAATTGATAGGAACCTTTCGCAAAGACACATAATGCCTGCGTAACTGACGTACTGAAGGGAACTTTGAAGGCACAAGATCAAGAGAACACTCTCTTACTACATTTGTGGTCTTACTGAAATGCGTAAGATGGTTGCGACTGCTTGTACTGTAAGTATACCATACGTCTGCATATATAATACCAGGTCATGGAATCATTGGGTAGAGTATTGAACCTGTGCACCACACACAGGAATAAGTGCACCAAATGTATACAAATGTACTGGTCATAACACGGGCATTATTTTTTCTACAAATGTAGTATCAGATCTAGATAGGAAAATGGTAACATCTTGTATTGTACCACATGTTTTGTCAGGCCATGATAGATGAATTTTACTTGTGCTGCTGTAAGGACTCTTCCTATATGTCTCTACATTTAAAGTAACAGCCCGGTTTATAACGGTTATAAGTATACGATTGTGGCTATAATACATGTCGACACATGTAGACGCAAATAGTAAAATGTAGATTATTGTAACTGTTTGTACTTTGATTTACAAAACGTTATGTTTTAATTTGTTTAATCACTGGTGACACGGCGAGAACAAATATGATTGAAATATTGCTTCTAGTTAGGTTCGAGAGCTATTGGTGGTGTACACTTCAAGAACAAAACTTAGAAGTAGAACGCCTTTGATATAGCTTGTAGTCTGTTTTTTGAAGGAGACAGAGGTAATTTTGTTCACACCTGGTTATCTCGTGTGTCTTCAATTAAGGTCACTGTATATCAAATATCATTCAGAGTTATTCTCTGAATTCAGATATACATGCTAAAAGGTACAACTACTTAAATATTTTCCATGAGTGTATATTGCCATAATTCGGCCACAATCACAATCGATGTGTTGATCTAGCCAGTCACTGATAGAACTTATTCCAATTGTTTGTTTTCAGAGGTAAGCCATCTTTGTAAATATACAAATTCTAATCTGTCCATTAATTATAATGTTTCCGATATATAGAGCAATCAATATTAATATTTTAATATATAAATAAAGAGTTAATATTTAAAAAGACTATATATACTCTGTCGTCACTTCCCATTCTCAACATTATTCTACTTCTGGCCAACAGAGCTTCTATGTGGAGAGGACTCGATTGCCCAAGGGTTTACACTTCGCCGTGTTATTGATTGAGAAGTTACAAACCGTCTTTATAACTATTTGATATGGCTATTAACTTTTATGGCTCTCGGGGCATGGATGTTTTCATGTGTGGGAATGCAGCGTGTGTGTGATGGTGGTACACTCTTCCGATATGTACTAACAATGTAATTGTAACATTCCCTAAGTGTACATATGTCCCAATCCACATCCTTATATAGCCTCCTCCTTCAGTGCCTTCCTCTACTGAGGGTGGGCCACATGGTCTCTCCATATCTCCCTCCTTCAGTGCCTTCTTCTACTGAGGATAGGCCACATGGTTACTCCATATCTTCCTCCTTCAGTGCCTTCCTCTACTGAGGGTGGGCCACATGGTCTCTCCATATCTCCCTCCTTCAATGCCTTCCTCTACTGAGGGTGGGCCACATGGTCTCGCCGTATCTCCCTCCTTCAGTGTCTTCCTCTACTGAGGGTGGGCCACATAGTTTCTCCATATCTCCTCGTATGTGCGTCCTTTCGGTGCATTGTTTCACAATCGTCCATATACTCTCGCCGTCTTTGTCTTCATGGTATCTTCCCAAGGATATTTCCCTCCAGAACCGTCATCAGCATCTCTGTCGCTGTGATCCATTCATCACATGCCCGGAATTTGAAGGAATTCTTGGTTGAGGTATTTAACGAATCGATATATATGATCTTAGAGAACAGTAGAAATATACTCATGGACAAAAAATAAGAAAGTGGAAAGTCTTTAAAGTCGCCGGTCATCTGTTTTTTTGAAGGAGACAGAGGCAAATTTGTTTACACTTGGTTATCTCGTGTGTCTTCAATAAAGGCCACTGTAATATCTTTCAGAATTATTGTCTGAATGCCGATATACATGCTAAAAGGTACAACTTCCTTAAGTTTTTTCCATGAGTGTAGTTACAAAAACTTACATCGAGCAATGCTCTTTCTCAAACATTTCACAAAAGGCCAATCAGGCAGTATTTACATATAAGAATTTAGAGCGCCATCTATAGGCGGAAAACGAAACCATTTTTCAAATCAAAAAGTTATTTTAGAAGATGCTTACATGATTCAGTATTATCCCGAGGAAACAAAGGATTTGTGCACCTAAGTAGAGCTCTTCAAGAGGCAATTAAACCATCATTATTTAGATTTATTTAGGTTATCAAAGTGTTGGCAATCTTCCATTCTTTAATGTTCCTGCGCTTCTCTCTTTTTTTGGTATAATAAGTTACAGTGACTCAACCTTTTAAAAAGACTTTCGCTTTCCTAGTTTGATTTTTTCAAAAGAAGCAAATGGAATATTTTAGTAGCTGTTTCTATCAATTAAAAGAAAAGTTTATGAAGAGGAGAAAAACTAAGGAAACAGTATGAGAAAGAATTACCGGACAATAAAATAATATAGCCAGGGTAGCCTAGTGGACATGGCATCTGCCCGTTAAGCGGAACACTATGGGTTCGATTCCCATCCCTGGACACTTTTTATTTTTCCGTTTATCATTACTCTTCACAATTCATCCTTTCATACCTCATCCCTAAGGTTAGAAATAATCGTTATTTCTCCTTAAAATAAATTTTTCGTTGAAAAGAAACACATGCGGGATAGTATTTCAAATGTCGTTTTACAATCACAAGCCGCATTATATTGTATTATACAACTTCGTTCAAAGTAATAGCATACACGTAGGGGAATTTTCAAGAATAATTAAACCGGAAAATGTGTTGGTGCAATAAATTCAATTAATTTTACGTCACTAGAATTTACCGCAACAGAACAAGGCGTTCAAACACGTCAGATTTCTATATTACTGAGATTAAAATAAAACCCAATAACACACACACACAACACACACAATATGATTCACAACTCGGAAATAACTTTTTAAAAAATATATAAATTGAATGATAAAAATATAATTTTTTGGAACCTAGCAACAACAATAAAACAACAATACAAAGAAGGAAATTCAAGATGGAAACCTCGATCGTTTATTTAGAACCATAATTCAGTTACTCGATATAATGTAATGACTGAGCGCTAAGAAATCATGTGCGATTTACTACTCCAACTCTAATAGAAGGTTTAACAGATCATGTGACGATAGAAAGACATTCAGTAGGCGAATAAACTGTATAACATATATACATATATGTCATATTATTTAGAAATATAGAAATAAAGTTGGCCGGTGTGGAAGTATGGGGATAAGGAAGAAAAAATTGCCTGGTCAAAACAACCACTGGGTGACCATACGTCCAGCTTTTAAAAACAAATATTTCTGGGAGCTCCCCGTCTCATCCCCATCTCCCTGGGGAATAATTTATCCTACTGAGTTTAAAAGTACCTGGATTTGATGATTGAGAGATAGTTCTTACCGAGATGCTCTCCACGCCAGTTGATCCCAGAGTTACTTCGGATTTTCTCTTTCCTCTCTTCGACTTACTCCTTACGGGTTTTTGCTCCCGAATAACTGCCTCCTGTATGCGTCCTTGCTACTTACCACACAAATACCAGGAATGCCTTACAAATCACCACTCTGACGAGGGCCAACAGCCTGAAATGCGTTCACACACAGTCCTTGCTATCTAGCAGACTCAGATTGGGTGACAACATCAGCTTTGATCTAGAAAATCCAAACTTAGTTTCGAGACAAGTCAGTAGAGCTGGCTAAAAAGTGTTTAGCCGGCAATGTAAACTCGGCCATTTCTATATGGCTAAAATGTATAATAAATAGATGTAGGGTGAACCATAGTTTTTACATCTATTTTCACTCAAGAAGTATTTTGAGAGATGAGAATTTCATACGCGAAAAATTTCCATATATAAAATAAAAAAACTATACTAAAACCAAATCCGTATAAGCAAACTAATATATTGACAAAAAAGGACATTTTTCAATCATTGAGAAAGGCTATTATTTATAAACAGGAAAGAAGTATGAGAGAATGTGTGATTTTTATAATTATTAAAAAATAATTCCTAAAACAATTACAAGCAACAAGATCCTACCTTTTGAGAATATATAGCCTTTTAAAAAGATAAAAAATCTCAAGCTCATTAAATAATTCATAAAATTCCTTTTAACATAACAGGATCAATTTTATTAGAACACCATCTCGTGGAAACTAGAAAAAAAAAGAATTTGGAATTTTTCATCTTCACATTTTCTTGCTTCTTAAAAATCGATAATACCAAATTGGAGTATGGCTCAAATATATTTTACAAAAATATTTTGGTATATAAGACATCAGTTATTTTCTATCCATTTTTTCCTCCTTGAAAATAGCTCTTTTCTACCTTTCAAATATTTTTCCACATTATTTGAGAATGTTGCTCCCTTTTTTCCCTAATCTTTTATTGCCTACGTATTTTTTTTTCTGAGAATATTTAATCATAGAGGAGGCTTATTATGAAGAAAGATTCGGCAACACTGGAAACATATGCATAATAAATTAAAGGGCTTAATGTATTGCCGTTACGTTTCCTTCCTCTCTCTCTATATATTGATAAAGTTGGATTTTCTTTTTTTTTTTCTACCGAAAAACACATTTCTCCGAATGGCTTAATGTAGCTAAAGGTTTTGCAAACTTTCGCAAAGTCCATGTTTGCCTTGCGACTTTTTCCATGTTTTCTTCCCCTATCATTGCACATCCTGTACTTTCATTTGGGACTTCTCAACACACACAATATATATTGATAAACTTCATAGTAATTTCCTTATTGCATTTATTGCCAGGACTCCTGTTTTTACCAGTAGCATTAATGCATTTTCCTTCGTGATTACACATTCTGTACTTTCATTTGGAACTTCTCAACGCACACACAATATATAGATAAACTTCTTAGTGTACTTTCCTTATTGTATTTATTGCCAGTAATCATGTTTTTACCTGATAGCATTCATGCATTTTCCTTCGTGATTAAGAGGAAAAATATATTCATAAATTGGTAGTTTTCTCTATAAGATAGGTGTTATGTATCTCAATTTATAATTTTAAAATCATTAGAAGTTTCTTATAATCGTCTATATGCCCGCGGTTTCTACCAAGTTAGCTTAAAATTTTCTATATAAGTTTAGAGATTAACTTTATTTACTTAATTTTATCCCTAGTATACGCGTGGTACAGGCCATGATAATCATGGTGGGTAGAAGTTGGCGAATACTTTTACTGTAAACACACTGTCTACACATGTCAAAACAAGTTCAAATTTTGCACTTACAAATGTACCAGAGCCCCGTTTGTTTATTTTCACTCGCTAGTGGGGTTGGACTTTTTCAAGAATCGGGGCTTAAGAAAAAAGTGCCCAATGCGGGATTCGATCCCGGGTAGTAGCCGTCGAAAACCAACGGTTTAGACCATCCTTCCACCGACCCCCTGATGATTAACTTTATACATTTCTTAAGTAAATATAGATTCTCTTCTGATACAATTTTTTTTCCAATGACTTTGTCTTATCCATACACCATACACTTAGAAGCAGATTTCAATATAGCCGAATAACAAATCTATATTCTTCTTGTTTTTCCTCTACAATCTAAGTATATATATTTATTTATAACATATATAAAATGAAAAATTTATATTTAAACTTAAAAACTGCAACAAAATTGTTGAAATTCAATAAAGTATTGGAGCCTCATTCGAATTCACGTAAGTTATAGTAAAACTTTGCTTGGACAATGTAGCTTTTAGAATTCAAGAATAGGTTTAACAAAGCCATTGTAACTTTGGTCGATCTTTGGTTACCATAATAGATAATGTATGGTTTACATGGAATGAGCGCAATGCTTATCCCAGCAAAGGAACCGCTGAAATTTCAGGAACTATCGTTTGCTTAAGTAGAGGTGGATTAAAGAAATATTGAGATAGTATGTGTGTGTTCATAGATAAAGACAATATTAATATGAAAAATTGAGGACAAATATTTTGTTTCTTAATTCTAAGATGTTTCTTGATCACAATTTGATTACCGACTAAGAAAACATTCTCTTTAAAAATAAAAAATAAAAAAGATTAAGAGAAATGGCGTTTCATTACAGCAGCAGCACAAACATCAGCGGAACTACCATCTGCAGGACTTGTTAATTAGAGCAATTAACAGTAATCAAAATAACCTGCTGAAAATGCCTAGATACAACAGGTGGCATCCTTAAAGTGGTCTTCTGACAAGCAATCATCGAACTGCAGCGAGTCTTACTGTTATATAACGTCTTAAATTTATATCTTTATCTTCTGACAAAGTGTCATTGACTGGTGATAGTTTAACCTTATAAGATATGATTACCAATTTCTTCTTTTGTCGATATTGGAAAACTTGTTGCATATAACACACACACACACTGATAACTATGGACTGTAGCAGGTTTCACTGTTATATAACATCTTAAATTTATATCTTTATCTTCTGACAAAGTGTCATTGACTGGTGATAGTTTAACCTTATGATCTGATTAACAATTTCTTTTTTTGTCGATATTGGAAAGCGTGTTGTATACAACACACACACTGATAACTATGAACTGCAGCATGGGTTTCACTGTTATATAACATCTTAAATTTTATATATTCTACCAAAGTGTCATTGACTGGTGATAGTTTAACCTTATAAGATCTGTTTAACAATTTCTTCTTTTGTCGATATTGGAAAGCGTGTTGTATACAACACACACACTGATAACTATGAACTGCAGCATGGGTTTCACTGTTATATAACACCTTAAATTTTATATATTCTACCAAAGTGTCATTGACTGGTGATAGTTTAACCTTATAAGATCTGTTTAACAATTTATTCTTTTGTCGATATTGGAATACGTGTTGTATACAACACATACACTGATAACTATGAACTACAGCATGGGTTTCACTGTTATATAACATCTTACATTTTATATCTTCTACCAAAGTGTCATTGACGGGTGATAGTTTAACCTTAAATGATCTGTTTAACAATTTATTCTTTTGTCGATATTGGAAAACGTGTTGTATACAACACATACACTGATAACTATGAACTACAGCATGGGTTTCACTGTTATATAACACCTTAAATTTTATATATTCTACCAAAGTGTCATTGACGGGTGATAGTTTAACCTTATAAGATCTGTTTAACAATTTATTCTTTTGTCGATATTGGAATACGTGTTGTATACAACACATACACTGATAACTATGAACTACAGCATGGGTTTCACTGTTATATAACATCTTACATTTTATATCTTCTACCAAAGTGTCATTGACTGGTGATAGTTTAACCTTATAAGATCTGATTAACAATTTCTTCTTTTGTCGATATTGGAAAACGTGTTGCATGTAACATACAAACTGATAACTTTAATAGTTCTTATTCTTTTTTTTTTTTGTTGCTCCCGCCAGTGTCTCTTTAGAGTTTTGACTTGCTTTGATATGCATTAGAGGTGTTTGACGAGAATTCAACAAGCTCAATTCTATGTTCAACTAAAGTTTTCTTTTGGTATTTGTGTTTTTTAGACCATCAAAATCTATGAATTCGATTTAGTCAAACCTTACTATCGCATTTACTTCTGGGTTCTACCATATTACAAAAAGGTGTGAGATTAAAGATACATTCATAAATGCTTCTTCTTTTCACTTTACCGAAACATGATTTATTAATCTAAACTTTTTTTAAAGATTATAATTTAATTTACCTAAACGTTATTCGAACATTCTTCGATTCCTAAATCCTGTAGAAAATGCTCAAATTTAATCGAGCCGCCAATTTTCTCCTAATTGCCATGGTCAAACGTCAATAAAGTGGTATAATTCTCTGTGACACGAATATTGATTCTCAAATTACACATAATTACCTTATGTGCAATAATAAGTAAATTATGATTTCTAAATAGGCTTTTTAATTGTATTTAAATCTAGGGGATTATATAATGTTTATGTTATTTAAATATTTATTAAGTTTTTAATCAATATTACTCAAATTTTTACTCATAATTTTGTTATTCGCTCTCTATATCCTTTATAAATATAGGTACAAGAAACACATATATTTCGACTTGATTTCAAAACTGATGAATTAGATGACTTATAAGATTAAAGAAGACTTATAAAACCTCATTGTCTAATCTCTCACAGTTGAATGTAGAAAAGAAACATGGTATTAATTAACAACAGTCTTTGATTTCCAGACTTAAGTCTGGTCATCTACGGACAATGACTTTCCAGAATGGTTGCAAGGTTTTACCACTATGTACTAAGTGCAATTCTCAACCTGCAACCCCAAGATATATTATTGACTGTATTGACTCATCCATTGATGAGCTCTACTTTTCCCCGGCAGACACCATCAAAAGTCTCAAGATTTACAAGCTTGATACCTTAGTGTAATTGAGTGGAGATAAGAAAGAAGAAGATGGTGTTAATTAAATTTCAATTCAAATTGTTCTGTACAATTTTGGTATGTGTGTTCTCAAGCTTTTCTTTACATATTATTTCATATAGCTACTTTCTTCCTGCAGCTATTATTGATATGAAAGACTTTTAAAATTATTTTAAAAATTTTAAAAATTAATTCTATTGACGTTATGTGGCGCTGAGTTTGTTGTTGACACACATTAATATGTTATAATACCTTGATAATAGTTGGCGTTCAGCCAACTGAAATATTGGTAAAATAAATGATATTTTGATCCAATATATACCTTTTTAATTAAAAATTTTAAAAATTGTAAATATTCATCTCCATGAAATTCTCATTATTATTTATTTGCATAGTGTGGTTTAAAATTACCCTTTTTACATATCCGTTCAAAAGGCATTTTTGTGAATATGTGTGAGGGTGAATGTGTTCAAACTGAATAAAGGAAATAGATTTTATTCATCACAATTCATTTCTTTTTACACAAATATGGGTAAAACTTTCTCTCTTTCTATAGGTAAATTATGAATACCTGAGATATGGTTGGCATCGACGATGTTCCTCCAGCTCTGTCCAGCGCAATCCTGTGGGAGTAATGAACTGTTTAGATATAATGCTAATCCTGATTTATTTAACGCCTTTCTCGAAATAATTTTAAAGAAAAGAATGGCAACTCGACTTTAGAGTCATAAATAATTCTGTAGCAACATCGAAAAGGCACTTATATCCTATTATCTATTGAAAGAAACATCGTAATTATTGGTTACTATATTGACAGCAATAACAATTCTGTCCAGTTGTCCAAGAAAGATGTGGCCTTGTAGCGCTATCTAGAATCCAATACTACAACGTGGTACCAAGATAAGTTTGGACCGTGGAGATTTAAATGGTCCAATGGTAGCGTTCTAATGGCAGAATCGATCAATGCTCGATGCAACTTTATTTAAGAAAGACAACATAAACTGATAACCTACAGTGATCAGAAATATAGCAATTGGAAACTGGTATTGATGGTCGATCATACTTTCATTTATTATTAAACTAGCCGAATGACCCGGGCAACGCCCGTGTTTTACCCGATTGGATGTTTTTATTCAAATACTATTTGTTACAATTATAAATTGGCGCCTTAAATAAATGCATATATTAGTTAATAACTATAGCCTATGTGCTTTATCTGTCTATGTACTGTTGGCTTCCGTAGGCGTCTCATACTGGGAAAAAGAAAGAGAGGATTCCATTTAGTTATTAACTAATATATGCATTTATTTAAGGAGCGACCCGCTCCAACACAATAGTTACAAAAACGAAACAGAGTGGGGGAGGCATGATGGGGGGAGGGGGGGGGGGGGGCAAAGGTGGCGTGATCGTAGCCAACCAATAGGAGGGCGCCATTCCAAAAAAAAAAAAGCAAACGGTGACAGAGTTGATTGATTAGGAGATGAGGAATGACGCTCGTAACTGTATATAGAATTAGTTGAAAGTTGAGAATATAAAAGGTGTTTGTGGTAACTCTTGCAGCGATGTCTCCTCCAAGCCTGTAGATAAGCTAATGAAGAGGGTACACGTCCATGTACACACATTTCTAGAGCGGCCGCCATTAGAGAAGAGGGAATCATAATAATGGCTAGCTGTGGTCGTAGCGCTGACACCTAAATGAAACTTTATCGCGATGCTTAGAGCCGCTCTTATTAAACTCTGGCGCTCCGCCTTCTTCTCCAATTTGGACCTCTTTGTGGGAACTTAGCAATTTTCTCGGAGCAACATTACTCTTGTTTTTTCTTTCTTTTCTTATTTATTGTCTACCCATCTCCCCTTGTAAACATAACTAGTGATATAAATCTCTATTGTCGTGTACTAGCAGTTTCCAGTACTTATGTATGGACATCCGAAATATAAGGTGAGGATTGTTAGATGCTTTTTTTTGTAATCTTAAGTCAATGCCCTCTCTGTGTAATGTCGAAGTGAGGATTCAAGTTGGGTACCTACCTTTACAAGAAATAATAAAAAGGCAACCTATCTTAACTCTCCTTTTTAAATGAGTCAGAACAAGTTGCATTGGAGGTACAAGCCACTACCAGGGCAAGTAAGAAGAACAAGTGAAGGTACAATCGGCTGTGTAATGTCAAAAGCCAGGTTTGGATCTCACCAGGACTCGAAGCGGTTGCGATAGTCAATGAGCCACGAAAGAAAAGAAATGAGCCGAGAAACGCCGGACTTGATTCTGGCAGATTAGACCTCTGATATATTGTGTTAACTGACGGTGTCCCTCCCTACTTTGTCACGGCGGCCGCCAGGACGGCGTTGGAATTGTTGGAATATGTATTTATCTCTTTTTTATATTGTAGAGAAACAAGATTAATATGAATTTCTCCAGTTTGATGTGATCACCTAGCCTCTGGCTAGTTTTAAATGGAATATGGATAGCAAGTTGCATAACTAGATCATATAATCGTAGAATTTAAGACGCGGGTTATGTACAACGATGTATACATTACTTATTTACATACTTTACTCGGTAGAGGATATATCAGCATATTGTCTACTCGAATAGAAAGGACAAGCTATAGCATGGTAATGTTGTTAAAGGATCACACAATTATATGTACAACGTTGTGTATACATGACTTATTTACATAGGCTACTAGAGGATATATTAGTATATTGTCTACTCGAATAGAAAGGACAAGCTATAGCATGGTAATGTTGTTAAAGGATCACACAATTATATGTACAACGTTGTGTATACATGACTTATTTACATAGGCTACTAGAGGATATATTAGTATATTGTCTACTCGAATAGAAAGGACAAGCTATAGCATGATAATGTTTTTAAAGGATCCCACAATTATATGTACAACGTTGTGTATACATGACTTATTTACATAGGCTACTAGAGGATATATTAGTTTATTGTATACTCGAATAGAAAGGACAAGCTATCGCATGGTAATGTTTTTTAAATGATCACCCAATCACAAAATAACAATAAAACATTCCATTTATAATCAATCATGTACATGATGAATGATCCTTAATGAAAATGGTTAAGTACTTATTCCGAATGTGTTTTACTCTAACATATCACAATATAAGTATACATTAATGGAAATTTATATTAATCTATTTTGTGTGTGTGTGATTAGTTACTTATTTATGTGTGTGATAATGAGTATACCTTTCATTAAAATGCATTAAACGTATTTTCTCGGCCATTTCTGCTCAAGGCACGCAGATAGGTGAATAAGCCACAACACCAGCTTTGGAAAATTCACATAAAGGCGAACCTGTAAACCATTGTTCGGGCTTTGATCTTCATCAGTACAAAGCTGCTTCGATTCCCTAAATTCCCTAGTACTCCTCTCACAGGTTTGCTCTTTTACGTGTGTAAAAGAAATATACAAATACTAGATTATCTTTATTTAAGTACAGAGGAGATAGACTTCAAGATAACGCTCTGGTTGGCCTTTGATTGAATTTGTCAAAAATAACAATCCGCTTTCTTTTCAAATAGAACATCGAGGAATTATATTTTGTATTGATAAGGCACAATTTGGATGATAGATTATAAAACAAGGTAATAAGACCAAATCCAAATAAATAAATAGTGTGTGACGTTTCGGTAACAGCATTGTTACCATCTTCAGACAAAAGTACTGAATGATAAATTTTACCACAGCATGTTTTAATACAATGTTTTAATACAAATTAAAACATGCTGTGGTAAAATTTATCATTCAGTACTCTTGTCTGAAGTGGTAACAAAGCTGTTACCGAAACGTCACACACTATTTATTTATTAGGATTTGGTCTTATTACCTTGTTTTATATTTTGTATTATAAAAGGGGGACTTTTATTTCCCTAATTGCAGGTGAATACCAACCTACCGTAAAATTACATTATATATGCATATCTCTTATTTGCTTCATACATTTAAAAAGAGAGAAATAATGAGAGAGAGAGATTGAGATTGATACTACCTTTATTAATCGCCCATATAAAATTATATAGTACCAAATAAAAGAAGAAAAATATATTATAATACAGAGTTATAAAAGAAAATAATATATGTAAATGTATAAATATTTACATCAGACACGATCCCTCTCTGAAGGAACATCTGAATCATCTCAAATGCTTAAAGCCGCCCTGAGTTCGGAAAGGTCTGTGCTTATAAAGGGTTTTTTGTCCCCAACGTGCTCAATTGCACCGCCGAAGAATTCGTACAGAGAGAGAGAAATATTCATCTGATTCGGTTTGGTGAATCTGTTTAATTAAAAAAGAAAACTACTTCTTGTGCATCACATGGATGCTACTAAATAAATATATTTAGGAACTCTATATAGCTAGATATATACTTTTTAAAAGTTGATGTGAAGCTATCTTTTTCATTTTTTGCTGCAATTGGCGTGTAAAAGGATAAAATGTAGTGCAATGATGAGTTTTCTCCATCAAGCCGATGTTCTTTTATCCACAATTCTATAAATAATCCTTTTCAGATCATTTAGGGCATATATCAGCAATGGCTGTCCTATCAAGGAAAGCCGGCGGAAGAGTCCAAGCTGTTTACTTGGAGAGAGTGGTTCCAATGAAAACAACAACAGACTGATTGGCAAACACTTTCTTTCCCCATGCCAGCGCCAGACAGTGGTAGCCCCAGGAATACGTAAACATCGTGGATGGAGTTGCCATTGTTGACATGCTCCGTTGTTACATTCGTCTTGTTACATCCCTTCATTGATATTCTCTCTGTTGCTCGCTTTAATTGTTGCGGATTGTTTTTCTCTGATTGGGCGTGTTGGCTTTTCACTTAGTTACATAATAGGTTATAAATTAATGATTGTGTTCATTCTGCATATCCTTTGTATTGACTGTTACATTTATCTGTCAATGTCGTGTTCTCTGTCATTGTGTAGCGGTTTGTTTTTCTCTGATTGGGCGTGTTGGCTTTTCACTTAGTTACATAATAGGTTATAAATTAATGATTGTCTTCATTCTGCACATCCCTTGTATTGACAATTACATTTATCTATCATTATCGTGTTTTCTGTCATTGTGTAGCGGTTTGTTTTTATCTGGTTAATGGGTTGTCCTTTGAATTCTCTTACATAGTTACATAATAGGTTATACATTAATGATTGTGTTCATTCTGCATATCCTTTGTATTGACTGTTACATTTATCTGTCAATGTCGTGTTCTCTGTCATTGTGTAGCGGTTTGTTTTTCTCTGATTGGGCGTGTTGGCTTTTCACTTAGTTACATAATAGGTTATAAATTAATTATTGTGTTCATTCTGCATATCCCATGTATTGACTGTTACATTTATCTACCATTGTCGTGTTCTCTGTCATTGTGTGGCGGTTTGTTTTTCTCTGATTGGGCGTGTTGGCTTTTCACTTAGTTACATAATAGGTTATAAATTAATTATTGTGTTCATTCTGCATATCCCTTGTATTGACTGTTACATTTATCTGTCAATGTCGTGTTCTCTGTCATTGTGTGGCGGTTTGTTTTTCTCTGATTGGGCGTGTTGGCTTTTCACTTAGTTACATAATAGGTTATAAATTAATTATTGTGTTCATTCTGCATATCCCATGTATTGACTGTTACATTTATCTGTCATTGTCGTGTTCTCTGTCATTGTGTGGCAGTTTGTTTTTCTCTGATTGGGCGTGTTGGCTTTTCACTTAGTTACATAATAGGTTATAAATTAATGATTGTGTTCATTCCGCATATCACTTGTATTGACTGTTACCTTTATCTATCATTATCGTGTTCTCTGTCATTGTGCGGCCATTTGTTTCTTTCTGATTGGTGGGTTGTATATCAATTTGGTTAATTGATAGACCGTGAAATAATTAACAGTAGCGAATATGTATATACAGGGTGATCCAAAAGTCCCGCACTATTTTAAAAATTAATAACTCCGCGAATATTTGCGCTAGAGCAATGCGGTAAACACCATTGTATTCAGGATGCAATGGGATTTTTTATGGCAAATAATGAAAAATTCGAAATTGATTTTAGTTACAATTTTATTCGCCAGATGGCGCTCTACCAGAATCAGAGATTCAGCGGCCAGATTGTTTGATAAATTGAAAAATATAACTGATCGACACGTATTTTCCCTTTTTGAATACCAGGAAAGAACCCTAATAATATCAAATAACAAATTAATAAAACACCACTTCGCCAAAAGTATGAAGAATTGGTTAACGATTTTCAAATACAATCAGAGATATGTAAAATAGGTAAATGCAAATTAAAACATGTAGCAAAAATATGTATATTTTATATGGGGTTTTGTGAAATAGATTGAATGTTTGAAAAACACTGCTGATATCAATACACGAATTTTTGAAATGTTAATATAGTACCAAAAATTATGATGGCACTATTAATAGGATTTCTTGCTATAATAAATGTGTAGTTTCTTGACTGATTGGCGACCCTTGACTATTTAACTGGATATTTGTCATGATCCAACAAATGAAATATAGAGGGGAGTGACAAAATATATTTGTCGTACTTTATTCCAAATATCCTATGGGCTTGTCAAATGTTATCATTGTTTATTATACTGTACACAATTTTAAAAAATGTGTCCCCTCAAATAAAAATAATTTTTAAATCGACCTTTTGCGTTGAAAAACGTGGTAGTAAAATCATTTTGTATTATTTTTTTTTTCACAAAATTTCTAAAGTTATTGGTGTACAGAAAATATTCCTTATGCTATTTCTTTTAATGAGCGAAAAGCGTAAACTAAACATAAGGTGGAAAATTGTGTGTACCAGTGTTATTCGAGAAGTTATAACACTCTGGTTTGCACGACATAATATGTGAGCAAATGACAAACAAAATATTACTGTTCACAAAAATAGAGTCAAGATGTGAGGACAGCATTTATTATCCCCATATCCCAACACAAAGAGCTGCAAAATATTGGTAGATAATATAATACATGGCAGCTTATATAACACATGAGGTAACTGCTTTCTCTCTTGTATTAGGTTACAATCCTTGCTCAATGTGGCGCCCTTTATTCTCAATCACCGCCTGGAGACGATAAATGACAGAATGGACAGCATTAAATAACATATATCTGTTGAAATTGATAAAACGTGCCATCTGATAGAAGCCTTCAACATGGCCAATGTGATAGGCCAGCATCGATAAACACACGATTTAATGTACCCCCATAGACAAAAATCGCAAGGCGTCAAGTCTGGTGATCTTGGAGGCCACTGGTATATAAAGTGGCGACTTATCATACGATTTTCACCGAACGTATCCTTCAGCAATTGTTTGGCACCTCGGGAGATATGAGGAGGTCCTCCATCTTTCATGAATGTTATTTCGCTTAGTGCTTTTGCCCTGCACAATATGGGAATACCCTTTTCTCTCAAAAGTTGAACATAACGTTCACCAGTTACAAAAACGGTTTTAAAAGTTCTTCCATTGATTTTTCAAAGAAAAATGGCCCAATAATAAAAGAAGTGAACCCACACAAAACTAACTCTAGGCTGGTAAAGTGGCATTTCTGTAAAAATCCTAGGGTTTTCTGTTGCCCAAATGCGGCTGTTTTGAATGTTAAATTCTCCGTTTAGAGAAAAGTGAGCATCATCTGTCCACAGAACATTCGACAGCCAGTTTTCATCAATATCAATTTGCCGTAAAACCCATGCAGCGAATTCTTGACGCATCTCAAAATCGCCAACTTTCAGCTCGTGAAATCTTTGAATTTTGTATGGGTACACACAATAGAGACATTAAGTGAAGCGGCTTCGGATATCACAATCATACTCGGCGAATTTAACGCCAAAGGTTCAATTTGGGGATCACCTGTCCAGGATAACAAAAGTCAGCAGGTTGAGGACATGCTAACCGACCTCGACCTTACACCGTTAAATAACGGAGAGAACACCTACCTATCTAAGTCCACAGGCACAGAATCCGCAATAGACATCACAGCGATAAATTACAACATCGCACCCACAACACAATGGAAAATCCTGAGAGGTGCAATCAGTGACCACAGACCAATTTTAACAACCCTAAATTTCAAAATTGAGAAAGTCCATTCGAATAAAAGAACATGGAACTTTAGGAAAGCCGACTTGAAAAAAATTCACAGAAAAGCTTGAAGAACTGTGCAACGAAAAATTGAATTACAGAACGCTTGACAAAAACTTGGAAAAATTCTCTTCGAACATTTCAAAAGCTGCAAAAGCATCGATACCTAGAGGTAGACGTAAAGACCTGTGGATACCTTACTGGAAGGACCTCAACATCGAGGCAATGATTTCAGAGAGAGAGACAAAATCAATGAACTTCTTAAAATAATAAAACAGAAGAAAACAGAAAGGAACTCATTGAAATTAGTCACAAAATAGAACAAGAAATTTGGATATGCAAACAAGAAAGATGGCAGAATTCTGCGAAAAAATAGATCCAAGAAAGGACAGCCAACACTGGAATATGATTAGAGTGTTAGAGAACAATCAGAACCAACACCAATCCTCCAATACTCTAACCGATATGAATAGAACAGCGAGAACGAGAACAAACAGATGGCTGACATAATTGCTGAATATCTTTCAAGCACTTCCATACTCAACTATACGAATGAAGACAGGACTCTAAAAATAATATAAACCAGTTAGTTAAACAAGCAAGAAACTTCCATCAACAAGATATTTTCTCGAGAGACTTCACACTGAATGAGCTAAACTTATCAATAAAAAAATCCAAGAGGTCACCAAGAGATAATCTAATCTTTGGTCAAATGATTAAACACTTTGAAGACAAATCTAATAATCAACTCCTACGAATACTGAACATTTCATGGCAAACTGGTAAACTACCAAGGAATTGGAAGCTATCAATTATAGTGCTAATACTGAAGCCAAACAAAGATGCCAAGGAATACAAGAACTATCGGCCAATTGCTCTCACCAGCATACTTTGTAAAATACCAGAACGAATTATCCACTCTAGCCTCATAGTCTGGCTCACTAACAATAATAAAATAAACCTCTACCAAACTGCCTATAGATCCCAGCACTGTACGACTGATCAACTGTTCTACTTCTGTCAATCAATAATAGATTCTTTGCGCGAAAAACCGCCAAAGAAGACCACGGCTATATTCCTTGATATGAACTCAGCTTTTGATCGAGTGTGGAGGGAGAAATTACATGAAAAGCTGCACAATATCGGAGTAAGAGGAAAAACCTTAATCTGGATTGAAGACTTCTTAAGGGGAAGTAGGTTAAAGGTTCGGGTCAATGGAGAATTTTCCAAGGAAGGAAGAACATGGGCTGGTGTAACTCAGGGATCTGTGCTCAGTCCTCTACTCTATCTGCTATATATTAACGACATCCATCTTTACCTCACTGAAGACACAAAGGTTGCCTGTTATGCAGATGATATAGCCATATGGCACACAAGTAGCAGCATAGAAAAATCGGAAAAAATACTGAACACATCAATGAGAGGACTGGAAAAGTGGGCAATGGAACTCCAAATGACCATAAACCCAATAAAACCAAACCTATGCTTCTTCTCCACTCACAGGGAAAAGGGCATAAATATAACCACAAAATAAGCATAAACAAACAAATATTTGATAAAATTAGAAATCCATAATACCTAGGTGTGATACTGCAGTCCTGGATCTTTCAAGTTGGTCTCGAAGACCACGCCATCACCATCTCCTAAGCGTTGAAGTACGCGATCTACGTATTAATCGTAGATCGCAAAATGCGTGGTGTCGCTGGAGACCCACTGGCGATTCTCCACCAAATTCTGCAGCGCTGGCAGAGGCGCCATATTCATTGTACATAGTGTATATAATGCATATTATCTTTTTTTTTAATAGTGCAGACTGTGCATGTATTGACAAGATGTGTCAACAAAATTATTTTAATTATTATTGATGAGGAATTGGAATTTTCAGAACACATAATTAGCACCTCAAATAGAGCTATCAGAAAACTAAACATTCTGAGAAGGTTATGTGGAACAAATTGGGGAGCAAAACCCAGAATTCTCAGAACAAGATATACCACCTTAATAAGGCCGATAATGGAATATGCAACACCGGTCTGGGCTCCCTCAAGCTCATCACTAAAAGTAAGACTAACAGTGCTCAAGCAAAAGCGGCCAAAATAATCACTGGTGCTGTTTCATCCACCAACAATGAGAAAATTCAGAGAGAATGTGTTCTAGACCTAATCGCTCGAAAGCAGAAGACAAAATAAAAACAACTTGGATCGGCACTTCGGAAACGAGGAACCAGAGGACGAGATCTCTCTGACCACTTGTGGTTTGGTAGATCCGCCCTTTTCTGAGAATGAGGTGAAACTGACGGCTTTCAAGTTCGGGAAAAGGAAATCTCCTGGTCCCGAAGGGATCGATAACACGGTCGTGAAAGCCTTGGTAAGGATGCACCCATCGCTTCTTTCCAGGTTATTCAATAGGTGCCTGGACACTGGTGCATTTTTGGGGGTTAAATTCTAATTTATTTTTATTAGCAAATTTTTCTAGGTGGAGAAGAGTCTTGTTCAAATCTCTTTCAGCTTTTTTCCAGTTAGTGTTGCTGCTCCATAGAATAATGTCATCAGCGAAAAGTCCAATATTGGTTTTATTTGAAAATTTTTCTTCTATGCCTGCAATAAATAGGGTGAAGAGAGTTGGGCTAAGGATTGATCCTTGTGGTAATCCTTGGTACAATTTGAAGGTTTTAGATAGAGTGCCATTATATTTGACCCTGATTTATATATTTATTTTAAATTATTTATCCATCAATTTTGAAATGTTTGTATAATTTTGTAATTAACTTGTTTTTCCATACCTTATCAAAAGCTTGTGTAAGGTCTAAAAAGCAGCTATGGTGTGGTTAGTTGGTTTTTTGTTTTGTGCATCTTTTACCTTTTGTGTGAAAAATAAGAGTTGGTCTATTGTCCCATGTCCTTTCCTAAATCCATATTGTTCTTCTGGTAAGAGATTTCTTGTGTCGGGGTGGTAGGTGAGTCGTCTGAGTATAATTTTTTCCATTAATTTGCAGCAAATATTTGTTAGGGAGATAGGTCGGTAGGTTTTTGGGTCATCAGCAGATTTGTCAAGTTTTTTTTAATGGGAATTATTGTTGCATTTTTCCAGTCTTGAGGCAATTTTCCAGTTTTCCAGGAGTTATTGAAAATATTAAGAAGTCTTTCTTTGCCAATTTTGCCCAAGTTTGATATCATTCGGCCATGGATTCCATCTGGCCCAGGAGTCTTGTTTAGGTCAGTGTTTTCTAATGCATAAGCTAGCTTTTTCATATTGATTTTTTCATGGAAAATATTATGAGTGTGAGCAATAGTTACCGAGAACTTTTTACTGTGTATAAATATTTTTGAGTTTGTACAAAGAATATCAGCCCGTCGAAGAGCAGTTAATTTGCTCGAAAGCTAGCAAATATAAATAAAAAGAAACTTTTTACCTGATTCAATTTTTACTTTTTCAAATATTATGAGTGCTGGTGACATTTTACAGTCATGAATAATCTTTCAGGCCTTTTTTCAACCTTGATTTTACTACTTATTTTATATGAATTACCTAAATGATTGGCAGCAATTTTGTCATTAGTTGCTGGTGTACTATCTGTATTCTTAATCATATTTGTGTTTTCAGTTTTTGGCTGGGCTCTGTCAATTTGTTTTGCCAAATTCAAAAGTTTTGTATTTGGGTTTCTTGGGTTCAGGTTTTCACAAGTTTGTTTCCATTTTTTTCTTTTCACATTTACGTATAATCTTTTTATTTTTGCAATCACAATGTTCAGTTCAGTTATACAATTTGTTTGGTTTTGGGTGCACTTTTTTGTAGTTCATTTCTTTAAAAAAAAATTATTTTAGTTATAAGTGCTTGAATATATTTTTGCCTGGTGTGCTTAATTTGGAATCCATTTCTTAATATTACCTCTTGGTATTGAAACTTTGGCTGCTTCAATAATGGTGTTTTCGAAAGATATCATATTAGCCTTTTTGAAGTTCCAGAATTTTTCTTAATTGAGCTAGTTATGGTCTTGGTGCTAATTTCTATCAAATTATGCAAATGATCACTTCCAAAACTTTTTAATATTTGCTATTTGCATTTGTGGAAAATGTCAGGATAGTAAAAACTTATATCAAGGGCTTGTGCAGTATTATAGCTTGTATGAATGATGGGTAGGATTCCCATCATTTAAGCACATGAGAAGGCATTGTCGTCAAATATGTTTGATAGTATTTTGCCTCTTGGGATTTTGGCGTAGGACATCCCCATAGTTGATGTTTGGCATTAAGGTCACCTACAATAATAGTGTTGTCTGTAAGAAATTGAGCCATTGTTCCATCGTCAATAAATGTATTGTTTGGAGGGTGATACATATTGTATATGTTGATGGCTTTGATTTGATTGAGGTAGACTTTGATACCTTGGGCTTCGAGGTCTAATGTGTTTGTAATATTAACGGCTATGTCCTCATAGTACAAATTCTTGATTAAAAATGCTAGGCCACGCCCTTTAACAGCATATACAGATGGATCTTCAGACCTTACCCTGAGTAATGGAGGGGCTGGAATTAACATAATACTGCAAGATGGAACAAGCATCAAAATCAAAGAAGGAGCAGGACAGATTTCGTCAAACTTCACTTGTGAACTGACAGCTATCTGGAAAGCTCTTGATGTATGCCTTAACCAACCATCCCTGCATGAGGCAGAAGGAATTATAATATACCGTACGACTTCATATCCGATCTAGAAGCAATTCAAAAGGGCAATACTATAATCACACAGAAAATACATTCGTTACTTACTCAACTGATATCATTGGAGAATAACTGCATTCTACAATGGATTCCTGCCCGTGTTGAGATCGGGGTAATGAAATGGCAGTTGAATTGGCAAAGGAAGCCAGAAAGCTGAGCCAAAATAAAGAACAAATGTCAGTATTTGACGCTGATGCTTTGGCAAAATACAAGATAATTAAACAAAAAATAAGAAAAGATCAAATATGTGAGATAAACTCTGAGAGAAAACTGACAAAAACTATAACAAGACTTAGAACAAAACATTATAAAAGAATGAAAATACATCCAGATGGCACAATAACCTATAGAACATGCAACAACTGTCCTGGTGTGGAGCTAACACCTACCCACATATTCTCATTCCCGCAGCCTTGCAGAAAATTGACATAGACCCAGAGCAGCAGCTTTATACATCCAAGATAGTGGACATTGCTGCTGCTGCTGTGATAGAAATGAATGGAGACATCTGAGGCTATTTATTGGACACGACAAAAACAACAACGGCATTCCAGAGTAAAATAAATTATCAGAGATAGATACATATTTTTCAAATGAATTAAAATAAACATAATCGATACTGAGTGAGAGTTGAATTAAAGATATTAGAAATTTATTATCTTCGGAAACAAACCGTATCTAAAATATCAATTTTCTTTTTGCTACATGTTTTAATTTGCATTTACCTATTTTACATATCTCTGATTGTATTTGAAAATCGTTAACCAATTCTTCATACTTTTGGCGAAGTGGTGTTTTATTAATTTGTTATTTGATATTATTAGGGTTCTTTCCTGGTATTCAAAAAGGAAAAATACGTGTCGATCAGTTATATTTTTCAATTTATCAAACAATTTGGCCGCTGAATCTCTGATTCTGGTAGAGCGCCATCTGGCGAATAAAATTGTAACTAAAATCAATTTTGAAGTTTTCATTATTTGCCATAAAAAATCCCATTGCATCCTGAACACAATGGTGTTTACCGCATTGCTCTAGCGCAAATATTCGGGGAGTTATTAATTTTTAAAGTTGTGCGGGACTTTTGGATCACCCTGTATGTTCTCTTGTTTTTTTTTTGTATTGATGACAATGCTATATTTCTTATATATATAGTAGAACTCCCTGTAACCGGAGAGTTGCTAAATAGTAAAAATGGTTGTTTTGCAAATGAAAGCTGTCCTTTATAGAGAGGTGTTCTCTAGCGGGAGTGTACTCTCATGGGAAGTTCTACTGTACTTGTTTATTTCTTTAATTTTGTTGTGAGAAACGTCTTAGTTGAAAGTTTTAAAATCATTTCTTTGATAAATTGTGCTGAGAAGGACTTTTCTGTCTTCTATATATTTGCACTGTGGTTTCGAATTTTGATGTGTCTCTATGTCTCTTATACCCTGATTTCTTTCATTGTTGGGAATAAACTTTAATTGTTCTTCTGTAAATTATCTCATTAATGAAGAGTTTAGCCTGCATTACCCTTGTCTGAATAACTCTTGTTTGGTGCATTTCTTCAGACTTGTTATTATTTCATTTTCAAATTTGTGTGTGAGTGTGTATGTGTAAGGGGGGGGGGGGGGTTGTTTATTATTGTTTTGTTGAATGTGTTAATCTTAGAGAGATTGAGATTGGGATTGAAACTGCTTTATTGAACCGTTAACATTTAAGATTTGTCTCGGGAAAACACCTTGCAACAATCCGTAAAGTAATCATAGAAGGAGTCCAATTTACGTATTCCTCGATACACCAACAAAGTCAGAAACCGTGTAGCAAAACAACCTCTAATTGATGAAATGATCTACTTACTGCCTCTCTCCACAAATCAATACTTGATAGAACCGACCATTTGGTGGAAAGAAACCAATCGAAAATGTCAACATATAGACCCTGCGTGTAAGATTATATATGGTTGAATACAATATTGAATAAATAAGGAGAAATAATGACGAATATATGGATACAAATATATAAAATAATTGATAATTATACATATATAAAATATATACAAGATCTTCATTGGTAGCGCAAGAGAGAAAGAGGAAGAGAGGTTTAATCTGACAGATTGTTTTCCTGCCTTCTATCTTGGATTGTTGATTCTAGTTATTTTATTTTCTGGCCAAAATTGGCTACTACATCCTACATTCATTGTTAGATAGTTCGAATTGTTGTGTTGTTTATCAAGTTGTGAATTACCTCGTCTTAGAACTTTACACTTGCTTTCGAATACACAGGCTTCTGTTTGGTAACATTTTTGTTGGGTATATTTCTTTTATTCTGAAAATAGTTTGTTGGTTGGAGGTTGATTCAGAGAAAAACACATTTACGCCAAGTTTTTTGATTCGTTATTTCACCATAAAACAGATATCAGCTTTAAACGTGTGGTCGTACATTATATGACGTTATCCCTGAGACATCCTCTTTCCCATCTAGATTTAGATATTGATGATAAATCATGTTTTTTACAAGATAGCCATATTTTGGATATGGACAATGCCTATGCCTACGGCCATACCACATTGTAAACACCGGTTCTCGTCCGATCACCGAAATTAAAAATGTCGGGTCTGGTCAGTACTCAATTATTATTGCGCCTTCTACATGCTATAGGACTTAGCATTTTAAGGCACGACTCATCGTTAAGTGACACATTGCGCCTGCCGCGGGGGAAGGCCAAGGAGAGGGGTGGAGAGGCGCAGGCAGGGCGAGTGAGCATCCCAGGGAAGAAGAGGGCGGGTGCACGGTTAGAGAGGGCACCAAGGAAGCACCAAGTACAGCGCCTGGTCAGTACTTGGGCCACATCAATCAATAGTTCATTTTGACCCCCGACGTTTCAGTGACTTCCTATCATTCTCTTCAGGGGCATGATTGAATTCTAGTTGAGCAGAAGAGCTTAAATTGACTTGTTCCATTATATGTATGTTCCATATGTAAATACCTGTTTTCTTTCCTCTTTTCGCTCTCCACTTCTCCTATCCATATTTCCAAAATATTTTTTTTCTTATTTTCCATAGGATTATTCAAATAATAATCTGTATATATTTACCATGTGTATATAATCTTTCTCCATTTTTACCCCTTTGTATATTTCCCACTTTCATAGGTTTCTCCGTCTTGTAACCCCAAGGAGAATCCTCTGTAAGACCTGTGTGTCTTAATAAAGGCTTTTGTGTGTGTGTGTGATTGAATTATAGTTCTTTTATATTAAAATGACATCATTTTTATTTGTTGTTGAGAATTGTCTGTTATATTCTTGTTTGGTTTTACATTATTCCATACTGGCTTGTTTCTATTCTGACTTGTAGTAGATTGATGACTCTCTTTTATTGTTATCTTCCTTTTCTAACGATCATTGTTGCATTCAATAATTGTTGAAAGAATCGTCGTGTTTGTGTCCTCATTTTGATTTCTTCACATTTCATAATGTAAAATTTTTTCTTTGTTTATCGCCCATATTCTACATCTAATTTTTATCTCTTTCAGCTTGTATACATTATTTTCTATAGGGCTCTTATTCTATCCTAAAACAAATTAAAGAAGACAATTAGTGACTGGTTACTCTTTCTAAGAATAAAATAAAACACATTTTACTAATTATTCTGATTTATTTGTTGTTTTAAAGCTCTATTTTAGCGATATTACATTTCTGACTGGAATCATAGATTGTTGCGCTTTCAATAATCGATTGTAATTTTTTCTTGTCTTGTTATTTATCACGACTTCGATTCTTTCTTCAAAATGATGTTCGGTCGAGAATATTTATTACGAGTTTTTTTGTTGGTTAATTTCATTGATTTAAAGTGATTTTTTTTTTACATTCCTAACGATTTATATTGATTGGTTTTTATCCGGAAGTAAAATATTTTAAAATATTGTTATTTCTCTATTGGGGTAGATCTTTCTTTCTTCATATTGTGTTTTTATATTTATTCTATGAATTTGATCATTAGGTTTAAAAAGAATATAGATACATCAACATTTTTTTGAGTTATTTATATTATATATATATATTTATAAAATTTTACACAAATACATTTACTGGCAATGTGCTTCTTTTAAATATCATCAAATATTATCTCTACAGACCTTTCTGCAATGATATGAGTTATTGAATGAGAGGGCTTGACTCATATCATTGCAGTAAGGTCTGTAGAGATAATATTTGATGATATTTAAAAGAAGCACATTGCCAGTAAATTTATTTGTGTAAAATTTAACGATAGATGGCAATTAAATTTAATTTACTAATAGTTATTTATATTATAAAGAGTTTTAATTGATATTCTACGGTATATATTAAAAACAAAATAGGAATATCTCCTGACCTGATCACATGAGCTATATATTTAGCTATATATATTAGATTATCGCTATTTTTCAATATTTTCCTTAAATGTTCATAGTTCCTTAAAATATATCTCTACCAAGGATTCCTCAGCAGTTCCGCAATATAAGCCACACAGACCCCCCAATTCAATATTATAACGATCTCTGGAAGACTGGAAAACATGTTGAAAGGTTCACCACTAATAAGCCCAATACATTATCATCGTAGAAAGGACAGTAGATTTTATCCTCGCTAAAAATTTGTTTCAAATTGCACGTATTAATGGAAATAATGGACAAAAGATTTTTGTTGAAACGTTGAGAAAATAAATTTTTAACTGACCGAAGTGTCTATTTTTTAAATACTTAAAGAAGTTGTACTTTTTAGCATACATATCGGAATTTAGACAATAACTCTGAAATATATTTGATACACAGTGACCTTTATTAAAGACACACGAGATAACCAAGTGTGAACAAAATTGCCTCTGTCCCCTTCACCGATTTCCATTTCTTTAAGTTTTGTGTATGGGTGTATGTGTGTGATATAAGAAGAGAGAAACTCCTTTTAAATTATATTTTTTTTAATCCTCTAATATAATTTCAATAAGGTTGTAAGTAATACGTACCCGTGTGTGAGGCAAACATATCGTACGAGATCACAAATCGAATACCAGGTTCGAAACCGCGTAGGAATAATTTTTATTTAAATTCTCGCAATACATATACTATAATAAAATTGTAAATAGGAAGGATACTGAGAAGATTAGCACTTAGCTCTGTGTGCCAGGATGACACGCAAAGTCTATATGTTGATATTTTCGATTGGTTTCTTTCCATCAATTGGTCGGTTAAGTTCCTACCAAGTATTGATTTGTGGAGAGAGCTAGCAAGTAGATCATTTCATCAATTAGAGGTTGTTTTGCTACACGATTTCTGAGTTTGTTGGTGTGTCGAGGAACACGTAGATTGGACTCCTTCTATGATTACTTTACGGATTGTTGCAAGTTGTTTTTCCGAGATAAATGGACAGGTTATACGTGTTGGGATCACTTTACTTAAAGTGACTTACAAGATTGTAGAGTGGTCTCTCAATTGATTGATTGATTAGATTGGTCTTTTATTTATTTTGTATTGGTTTCACGACGATATAAAGTTACTTTTCCTCGAATAAATGCCTTTTTTTATTTCAAGATTTTTTTTCCTGATGTAAACGTTTTTACACTTTACATTTTCCCTTTGTTTTTGTTAAACGTTTTGATTTTAATTGAATTTTTGAAAGTATATTTACAGTTTGAAGCTTTTCTGTGTCGGATGTGTTTATATATAATGTACATAAGCCTTTTTTACTGTTCGAATAGCTGTATTTGACGGTATTTTCTATAGATTTTCCATCACTATTACCATATTTCCCTATGCCAGTGCTCTGTAACCTTTCTAGAGACCTATGGCACACACTTCCATCTTAACTCTCAAAACTACACTCGGATAATACTCGAAATAGTGGTAGTTCTTATCTCAAGTTTCCCATGATACTCAATGTGGGTAGTATTTAGCGACTGTTTTTACTCTAAGTGCATCACATGTCTACACATGAGACTCGACTTTCGTACTTACAAGTATGCCAGAACCCCGTTTAGTTACTTGGACTCACTAGTGGGGCTAGATTTCTGAAAGAATCGAGTGCTATTGAGGCAAAATCTTTTTTCAGAAAAAAGTGCCCTATACGCAAGATTCGATTCCAGGTCGTAGCTGTCTAAAATCGAAGGTTTATGTCACTTCTCTACCGACCTACTTAAAAGAGTGGAATTATATGAAAAAAAAAACAATAAAAAATAACTAGGTACTGTATGATATATTAGACTTAGCCAAAGGGCCCCGAATTCTTCTCAGAATTATCCAGGTACATTTCAGTCACATTCTGTTGGGACGCCTGATTAGTTAAGTAATTTTATTTATAAAAAGTTTATTCAAGAAAAAAGAAAAAGACAATCTATCAATGTTATTTATCATCTCTACCAATACTATTCCTAGTGGTAAAAAATAACAGGGCACTACAAAAATTTAGTTTATGATTTATTATAAAGTTTTCACATGAAAATTTTCAATTTTCTGAATAGCCTGGCTATAAGTTGAACTATATCTTCAGCTATATCTTTATGTGATAATTTAAAGTCTTTGAATCGGTAGTGTTTTGGAAAAAAGCGGCAAATATCGAGTCAGTATTGCATTCATATTTATAAGGATGTGACATATTTAAGTTATATAGCAACTTATATGATATTTCTAGTATCACAGATTCTTGTAAATGGCATATCGGGGTTGGAGGGGAGGAGTGGCATAAACTGTTGATGTTCGATACCCACGACCCAGGGTCGAATCCCGCACTGGACACTTTTTTCCTGAATTAAAAAATTGCTTAAATGTCTACCGACCAGTAAGTGTAAGTAACCAAAGTCTGGTAGACTTGTAAGTTCAAAAGTCTAACCGCGTGTAGACATATGTAGACATGTGTTGCACTTGCCCAGTAAGTGCAAGTAACCAAAGTCTGGTAGACTTGTAAGTTCAAAAGTCTAACAGCGTGTAGACATATGTAGACATGTGTTGCACTTGCCCAGTAAGTGCAAGTAACCAAAGTCTGGTAGACTTGTAGTAACTAGACAAGGCTCTGGTACACTTGTGATTGCAAAAGTCTAATAGCCTTTTCCTTGTGTAGACATATGTGGTGCACTTCCAGTAAAGTAATCACCAACTACTGCCCACCATAGTTATAACGGCCTATACAAAGTGTGTGTTTACGGCCTCTACAACGTGTACTAGTGATAATTTAAAAAAGACCAATTTTTATACTAAAAATTTAAAACTATGGAGGAAAGCAATCACCAACTACTGCCCAACATAGTTATAACGGCCTATACAAAGTGTGTGTTTACGGCCTCTACAACGTGTACTAGTGATAATTTAAAAAAGACCAATTTTTATACTAAAAATTTAAAACTATGGAGGAAAGCAATCACCAACTACTGCCCAACATAGTTATAACGGCCTATACAAAGTGTGTGTTTACGGCCTCTACAACGTGTACTAGTGATAATTTAAAAAAGACCAATTTTTATACTAAAAATTTAAAACTATGGAGTGAAGCAATCACCAACTACTGCCCAACATAGTTATCATGGCCTATACAACGTGAGTGTGTACTAGTGGTAATAAAAAATCAATATGTATACTAACAATTTTAAAACTAATGCCGGGAGAAAAATGGATTTAAGTAAGAAAGCAGGGTGAGGTTTGCCAGGAATGAGCCAAATTAGGCCACTTTGCTCCTCGTAGGGCCTACGGCGCCGGAGGTTGCCTTCATCGATCCACACACCCCCTGCCGTTAAAGAAGAGTTCCTCCATTAATCGGTCGCTCGACCTCAATTTAGACCTTTTAGACCTTAATAAAACTTGTTGGAATGTGCCACGGCGGTAACCATATCTACCTTATCACCTCACTCTCTATATCTACTGGCTATGTAGGGGTTTAGAGCTGTCTACGAGTAGACCAACAGCACGTACAGAGACACATATATCTTCAATTCATTAAAATCTCCTGGACATTGATTGAAAAGGTTTCTGGAGATGAGTTTATTTTTATTTTATTTGAGTAGTCTCAAGCTTCCGGCCATCTCTACCCTTCTACAGGAGAAGAACATATTGCCACGTGGAAAATTAGGAAAGACAAACTTCAGGATGACACAGCAATTTATTTAAGACAAGAACAAACTATGAATGATAAACAATAGATAAGCAATAAGGGAAGTTTACAGAGTAGCAAAATGTAGATCACAGCACCCATGGCCTCTAGGTCTTCTCGGTGATCTTCAGTTTGTCTTCCCTAATTTACCCAGCATCTTCACCAAAATTCCACGTGGAAAATTAGGGAAGACAAACTTTAGGATGACACAGCAATTTATTTAAGGCAAGAACCAACTATGAATGATAAACAATAGATAAACAATAAGGGAAGTTTACATAGTTAACCCTGGAAGCTTCATTTATTTTATAATAAGTTTACAGAGTAACAGAATATAAACATAAAAAAAAAATGATACTCTGTTAAAAAATAATAAATAAACACTTGAAGTTACACCGCATGAATTTCTTTCCAATGAAAAATCAAAACCTATTTCAAGGTGAAATATTGACTATTTCTAACCTTTTTGGATGAGGTATGAAAGAGTGAATTATGAAGAGTAATGATGAACGGAAAAATAAAGATGTACAGGGATCATAATTCACTCTTTCATACCTCATCCAAAAAGGTTAGAAATAGTCAATATTTCACCTTGAAATAGGTTTTGATATTTCATTGGAAAGAAACTCATGCGGTGTAACTTCAAGTGTTGTTTTACAAACACAAGCCGCAGTGTATTATAAAATAATAAATACGTTGCTACAATATATAAAAAGGAATAAGGCCATCAGGCGACGTTTTATATATATTCTCCTGTAGAAAAGGACAGAAATTCCCGAAATCTTGAGATTATTTAAATAAAATAAAAATAAACTCCAGAAACCATTTTAATTATTTAAATAACACATGTATCTTGTTACAAAGTCTGTATAAGTGGATTAAAATGTAATATAAAACTATTGAATGGAATTAATCTCGAGAAATGCTTAATTAGTTTATATCTAACTTTAGATCTTCCTCTTATATTTCATCTATATATCTGCGGGAATGTAAGATTTGTCTGATATTTATATATATTCGAAAATATTATAGACGCGTATGATTCTTTTTGAAAATTCAACAATTTCTACTGCCCTTACTGCAATGGAAAAATTAAGTAATACAGTAAGGGCAGTAGAAATTGTTAAAAATTTTCAAAAAGAATCATACGCGTCTATAATAGTTTCGAATATTCATAATAGATGGCGCGCTATGCATCATAATACAGTCGAACTTGGATAATTCGAACCCCAAGGGACCATAAAAAAATTCGAATTATCCAAAAATTCGAATTAAAGATGTTAAATTATTTATATAGGAAATTCTAGGGACCAAGATAAATATTCGAATTAAAGAGGTTTTCGAATTAAAGAAGTTCGAATTATCCAAGTTCTACTGTATTTATATATGCTTCTTATAGTCAGGTTATTAACATTGGATACGTAGTAACAGATTGATAATGTGTGATGGTGAGTAGAGAATGATGAGACTCATTGTTCTCCTAATCACCACACGTCTATGTACGTGGAATACCATTCGGTTATGTACGTTCAGAATGTAAAATCTCTGTTTGTTTACTTACATACACTCTCTGGTTTAGTTGGATCTGTGTAATAAGGATGTAATGGATTGAGGTTATAAGAATTTCATTATGGTGATCAGTGGATGAGTTGTCTAAACTGTTGGTTTTCGACCGCTACGATCTGGGATTGAATTCTGAATTTTAGCATTTTTTTTCTAAATAATTATTTAAAAAATGGTCCAATGGCTCCCTATTCTTGTAAAATTCCATCTCCACTAGTAAGTTTAAGTAATATACGGATTATACCTATTATTTATTACTATTAGTAGAGTATATACTATATATTATTCTTTTTGCTATATATATGAATAAGAAAATTAGTACAAAAGTGAATTTGTACTTGGATCAGGTAGATAAATGAAGAAAAAAGGCATTTCCTGATCGTGCAACTGAAAGTTGCTGATGGCTTGCGCCATCTATCGGAATAAATATTGGTCGTTGAGGTACAGCTTGCACCCCGCTGACGAGGGCCAACAGCCCGAAACGCGTATGTGGTTAGCTTTTCTTGATTAATCAAGAAACGGTATTTGGCCAATTATGGAATAATTAAAAACCAACGATTAATTGATAATGTCAAGAAGCTAAGCGGCTCCAATCACGAGAGGCCCCATGGGACGTCTGTCAATCATCGCTGGACACCGGGTGTGAGGGGTTCTGGGGAATCTGGCCGGCGGGGGGAGCTGACGTCCCTCATTAGGATTAACTTTAACTTGGGGTAAGTTGTACTTTATCCAACTCCCTATAAATACCCCTTATAATAAATTAATTATCCCCAAACTTGCCCTTGCTTTATTTATCTCCGCGACAATATTTATTCCGATAGATGGCGCAAGCCATCAGCAACTTTCAGTTACACGATCAGAAAATGCCTTTTTTCTTACTATATATGTATATATTAAGATTTACACATTCCGCGCAAGGTTTTAATTTCAGTCCTTTCAAGTGGCGATTCTAAACCATCTCAATATGACATTATGCTAGCAATACGATAGAATTTTTAAAAATACAAAACCTAAAAATTCTAAATTCCAAGGAATTTCATAAAGCGTGACGCAGAGGAAAAAACAACGTCTATGAATAACTTTTATGAAAATATATTGCTTTGTGCCTCGAAGCGCTTCCTGTAGCTTTTTAAATGTGCAGGAAAAATTTGAAAAACAGGAAGGCTTCAGGGCTCGCGACAATTTCACATTGGTGTCGTCCTATTGTCCATAACATTATCAAATTAGATCGGCAGACAACAGATGTTATATATCCGTCACCCTTGCGGCTGTCCAATTTCAAATCTTCCCCATAATAGAATATATAATGTCGGAATATATATTCTCCCGATATATGCGTATATCATATAAATCTATTTTTAGGATTTTAAATGCATTTATTACCTTATTTTCTCAATATATATATCTCTTTTTAAAAAGGCAATCACATCTCATATTGCAGAGTGGATCACACACACCTTCAGTATTCTATTTAGAAGAAGCTGAAACCTATTTATTTTCAACACCTTTCAGTAAATAGGTGAAGGCAATTTCAAAAGCTGAATTGCTTTTCGTCTCCCAATTCTCACTTCTCTAGTTATTTTATAGGACGGTTGGTTCTACTCTTTAATATAATCCGGTTTCTCATTTTCCACAGCTCGATTATCATTGAAGTCTTTTCCTTATTGGCTTTTAGAAGACCTTCCCTTTGACTAGACGATTGGCGAATGCATGGAAAATGGAATAACCTGGGCTAATGGGCCGTTTAATCATTGCCGCATCATCAAGGGTTCTTTCATAAAGGTTGTGCTCTTCCCTATCCTGATCTAAAGCGTCTTGACTTGGGAGGAGGTACAAGTTAAGAGCCGATGACGAATATGATAGATCCTGCATCATAATATAAGGTAGTCCCAAAAGTTCGTGTTTCTTTAAACGTTATTTTTCTTATTACTTAACGACTAATATTATTACGGCGAATATATAATAATACATAATACAATTAATTTCTACATAATACAACAACACAACAGCAAAAGCCTTTATTGAGGACCTCTCGTCCTATAAAGGATTCGCCAGTTTACAGAGTAATTGATAAGAAGAGAACTTAGAATACAGAGAGAAACCTATATGTAGTAGGTATAGTATAGTATTTTCTACACTGTGACTATATACAACAGCAGCAACAAGCCTTTTACTGGAATCAAAGTCCCATACATGATTCGTCATTCTAGTCCTGACAAAGATTATTTACATATAATTATTTACATCAATTAGATTATGTATATAGCTTCCTTTTCTCTTCAGCCGTCTTCCAAAATTTGAAATTTCTACATAATACAAAGATAGAGGCTGTCTGACCGGCATTCATATTTCTTGAAAAATAGATACTTCGGCCAGTTAAACTTTTATTTTATCAACGTTTCAACAAAAATATTTTGTCTTCGTCAGGAGCTATAAATAAAAATAAAGTATTTGGCAAGGCGTTAAACATTGTTCTAAGAAAATAAAACTTTAACTGACCGGTCTATTTTAAAAGAAATAATACAAAGACATTATACATAACGGCGAATAATATTGGTATTTCAATTTTTTTGCAAGTGTTTAAGAACTTTTGGGATAACCTTGTAGGGTCTTTTAGGAATTCCACATGCAGCTTCATCATCCTTTCACTTTTCAATCTCTTTCCATATATATATATCATTAATATATATATATATATTTAATTCGCACTTAAATATATGTAAATATAATTTATGTAAATCTATATTTCATTGAAAGGAGTTTAGCATGTGAGAGAATAATTCTCAAACAGATGTTGATGTAAATTCATAGATTTCCTCAGTTTCAACTCTCTTAATAGCATTTGTTTTATTAGCTATTTATATCAAAGTGGACACAGAGATCCTGAACAATAGGAATTTCAACAGAATTGTTGACACAGCAATTTCCACGTGTCTTGGGGCTCAGCCATGTCAACTTTGGTTATTTGACTTTAGGTTTATTTACTTAGCGCGCACGGATAGAACCGTTTAAAAATATATACATCACCCACTAAGAATTAGTACTTTATATTATTCTCAGTATTTCAATTTGTAGGTTTCCCACAATTTTCATCCGTATATTCTTTTTCTTTTAAAGAAACTCTTTGCATATCTTTTTATTTATTTATTGAGTATATTCATTTGGGAATATATATATGTCGTGATCGAATGGAAGGGTACAACCGTTATATATGCAATCCCCAAGAATTAGTTCCAGCCAAGTGAGCAGCGCACCCGCGACGTGCCGTAGCATTCGCCCGCGATGTCTGCCACGTTTATTTTTGTACAGTTTTTAATAGATGGATGAATTTGCATATTTACATTTTAATACAAGCTTAACATATTTACATACTTATTTTGGTGAAAAGAAATTATACATCTTGGATATTATATAAATTATGACATATATATATTATGATGTATTAGCGCGCCATCTGTTATGAAAATTCGAAACTATTATAGACGCGTATGATTCTTTTTAAAAATTAAAATATTAGGGCAGTAGAAATTGTTTAACCGCTGGGAGGGTTCACCACTGATAAGCCAAGCCCACCCATTAATTTTTCCATTGCAGTTAGGACAGTAGAAATTGTTTAATTTTAAAAAGAATCATACGCGTCTATAATAGTGTGTTTCGAATTTTCATATATATAAATATATTTAATACGAATAAGTAGACACGCTTTTGTAATAAAAAAAACATAAATATTTCGAAATTTGACCCCAAATCGAATAATAAAAAATAAATATAAGACATCTGTTGGAGTATCAAAATGTGCTTAGCAAGTTTTCCGTTGGCACAACGCCAATCTTACTTGAGACTCAGTTTAAATTGACTTTATTGGTGCTGTGAGTAAACTAAAAATGTACATATGTAGCGATTTAATAAAACTTGTCTTCTTTCATTTTATTGAATCGCTACATATCTTACTGAGAAGAATCTTCTATATCTAATTTTAAAAATGTACAATAAATAACTGTCCACAAGACTATCAATATAAATGTATCTTAGTATTAGTTTTAATGTTTATTATGAGCATATCTCTCTCGTTTTGTTCGTACTGTCTGTAATTTTATCATATTATTATCATTATTATTATTATATTATATCATAGAACCTTTTGGGTAGATGTTAAGGTTATGATCTAATTCTCTTACCTCAGCCACTATGTCTATATAAATTTTATGAACTCTGTCGAATAATACATGTGTAAATTTGTAAATATTCAATTCTTAGTTCTAAATGTTTGTTGTTTTGTTTGTTATCTCTGTATTAAATGCAAATATTTCAATATATCGCGCCTGGTCGATTAATGAATTAAAAAAAAAAAGGTTTGTTTGAACTTTTTTATACTTTTTTTTTTTAGTTTCGTTTCTATGGCTTTGTTTCTTTCACTTTTGTTTTTCATTATAGTTGTAAGCTCTTCGGAATAAACAGGAATGACAGAAATGACAAGAATAACAGAAAAGTAGGAAATCTTTCTGTTATCTTGACGTTTCGACAAAATTATTTTGTCCTCGTTAGGAGCGAACAAATATTATTCTAATAATTTTTAACGCTTTGCCAATTGTTTGTAATTTTTGTTCGCTCCTGACGAGGACAAAAGAATTTTGTCGAAATGTCGATATAATAAAAAGATTTACTGGTCGAAGTATCTTTAATTTGAAGAACTATGAATGCCGGCCAGGCAGCCTCTATCTTTACGATAGAAAAGCAGGAGTGATTACAATAGAAAACTAAACATTTCTAATAAAATCTATAATGTAATCATTCTTGGTTTTCAAATTTAATGTAAATTTTGAATATCGAGTTTCTCACAAACCATGTTCCTCCAAGTATTTTCTTAATGTCAGAGTTTCTAAAGTTTCCATTGTTTGTTTAGAAGTAATAAGAATTGGGTAAGTGTACTAAGTAAGAATTGTGGCCTGATTATTGAAGTAATATAAACTCATCATCCTAATTACTGAGAGCTTTTAATTAACAAGAAGAATAATATGTTTTTGTACGTGTACTGTATTCTCTTCAGTTTCTCTGGACTTTAGCTGGTTGTGGTCTCCATTGGGATTATAATTCTCTATCTTGAGAGCTCTTCGCTTCTATACTTTATAGCTCCATTCCAATCCAGCCCATTAGTCCAATGCTTCTTCCAACACACTTCTTTTTCCAATCATTTCCTCCCACAGAACCTTAAATCAATCCATTTTCACTTGATATATGCCCCATCTAATTCTTTAGTATCTTTCTGATTGCCTTTAAGAGGCATTTTTCCTCTCTCTTTTAAAACTTCATCATTTTTTAATACTCTCAACACATCTTACACTCATGGATAAGACAGAAGCAATTTTGTTCACACTTGGTTATCTTGTGTAGCTTCAATAAAAATCATTGTAATATCTTTCAAAGTTATTGTCTGAACCCCGATATACATGATAAAAGGTAAAACTTTTTAAAGTTTTGTTCATGAGTATATTCCTTCCATTAAACCCCAAACTTTCTTTTCAAATGCTTACAATTTTATTTTTTTCTGCCTTTTCCAATGACCATATCTCTGACATACAATACTGAAATCCAAATTAGAGTTTTCTGCATTAGCAAGGTTGTGGTTTTATTTTCTATAGTGTTTTTCGTATTCACAAGCTTGACACATAGGACTTACGAGAGGATTCCTAAATAGAATATATATATTTTTATCAAGATAGATAAGTTGTGTAGAATGTGTCAAAAATGTATTTCAACTGATGTAGTGCTAAGGACAAGTCACGAAGCAGAATTGAAATGTAATTTGTAGAAGTATGTTATATTAACTTGTAAAAAGAACAATTTTTTCTAACTAAAAAATTGAAAACAAATATTAAAAATTATATTTTGATGAGATATACGAATCGCCTTATCTTTGTATCTTTCTATTGAATAAATATTCATCTATAAGTGGTGTTAATGGTCTATTGACATTTGTTGTCCTGGGCCTTTCTCTTATTTATTCTCTTTATCTCGAATGTTTGCTGGGTATTCTTTGTGAGCTTCATCGTCCTATTGTGATTGGTAGGTTTCTCTCTGTGCTTGGTAGCTCTCTTTTATGTAATATTCCTTCTTCTGTGTATTATCACCCTCGCCTATTGTACTAGTCACATCTTCTGTTAGTAGACTAAGAGATGCCATACTCTAATGCCATTATATAAGCCTTTTATACCATATCTTTGGTGTATTCTCTCGATAATAGCAGTGTCACTGTCCACGGTGCATTGTCACTGATGCCATATTTTAAATGATCAGCCTTATTTGAATATAAACTTTGTAAATGAAAGATGTAAAATTGTAAAGATATATATATTTTTGCCATATCTTTCTACTTTAAGATTAAAAAAGCTGATCTTTCAACCACGTATACATTTCGGGCTGTTGCCCCTCGTCACTGTGGTGTATCAAGCAAAGACTTGGGCTAATTTTCGGTAATATAAAACTAAGGTTTAGTTAATAGATGGAAATCTACCATCAGAAAGATTTAGTTGCATGATTATAAGAGATGTTCTTTTATTAAGTTGTCATGAGTGTGAATGTACAAGTCGGCGCTGGACTTTTTACTCCAAATCTCCAGAAAGAAGAGAAAGGTCACGAATGATTAGAGAAATGCCTATCTTTTATATAAAGAGTCTTCTAATCCAATCAAATTGTTTTAAATCTAATATATATCACAATATATTCAGAAATATAATTATATTCTCAGCTCCGAATATGTTAATATAGTTGATATAATATGTACATAGGTAACACAGGTCTACAAAAAAAACTTTTTTTTTTGCACAAGAGAACCTGATGGTGTTTCTAGTGTAACTTTTCATGCTGAACTCAAAAATCTAATCAGAAATTTCCCATCACCCATGGTTTTTGCCTGACGGTCTTCTTTTAGTATTGGGATAAATACATGCATCCAACATGAAAGAGACTTACGAAAACATGAAACTGCTTTTGAAAAAGATAGAATACGAAAGATACGGTTGGAAAATATGCAGCGATTTGAAAGTCGTTGCTCTCTTGCGTGGATTACAGCTTGGATATACAAAATTTTGTTGTTTTCTATGTGAGTGGGATAGCAGAGATAGGGAAAGGCATTACATTAAAAAAATCTGGCAAAACCGTAAAATCTTTACTCCAGGATATAAAAATATTGCAAATCTACCCCTGATCGATTCAGAAAATATTTACTTACCACCATTACATATTAAACTGGGATTAATGAAGAACTTTGTCAAGGCAATGGATCGAAATGCCAGTGGATTTGCCTACCTAAAACAAAAAATTTCTAGTATAAGTGAAGCGAAGATTAAAGAAGGCATTTTCGTTGGACCTCAGATTCGAGAATTGCAGCAGGATGGAAATTTTCAAAATAGTTTGAATGAAGTTGAAGCAGCAGCATGGAATTCCTTTAGAAACGTTTGCAAAAACTTCTTAGGAAGTGTCGAGGTTGAAAATTACCGAGACATAGTTAATGATCTGTTGCTTTCCTACAAGGCACTGGGATGTAACATGTCCCTCAAGATCCATTTCCTGCATTCACATCTAGATTTCTTTCCAGACAATCTTGGCGCAGTTAGCGATGAGCATGGTGAGAGGTTTCATCAAGATATATCAAGCATGGAGAAGCGGTACCAAGGTAAATGGAGTCCCGTTATGCTTGCCGACTACTGCTGGACACTCAAGAGGGATCTACCACAAGCAAAGTATAGAAGAAAATCCACTGTCACTGCTTTTCAATAAATAAATGTTTCGTTCATACATGCCTATATATTAACAAGATTTCCAAATTTCAAGTAGGTGTATCTCAGAAATATTGCGTAATAGAAAAAAACTAATGGTATATTTGGATTCAGGACATGTAGATAAGATGCTATTTCTTTGTGGACAAAGATAAATATTTTTTGATAAACCAGTTACGTGACATTGTTTGCATTTTTTAGTGTATTTATCCCAATACTAAAAAAAGACCGTCACGCAAAAACCATACGTGATGGGAAATTTCTGATTAGATTTTTGAGTTCAGCATGAAAAGTTACACTAGAAACATAATCAGGTTCTCTTGTGCAAAAATCTTGTTGACCAGTGTAATCAGCGTTCTCTTTAATGTCATATTTGTGGATAGGGTCTTTTGCTCGAGTGGTTGGCCGTTATAAGGGTAGATTAAATATATTGTAGCGAAGTATTTATTTTACAAGCATTTATTATTTTACACTAGTATTAACAAAATATAATTTTTTATGTTTATATTTTACTACTCTGTAAACTTCCCTCATTCCTTATCTTTTGTTTATCCTTCATAGTTTGTTCTTGTCTTAAATAAATTGCTGTCTCATCCTGAAGTTTGTCTTCCCTAATTTTCCACGTGGCAATATATATACTGCTAGTTATCTGTGAATTCTGAATTCGTAAACCTGTTTCAAACTTTAGAAGCAAAAAAAAAAAACTAGCATGCCATTAACAAAAATCTTGTAAGAGCAAACCATGTCTGAAATGAGAAAAAAAGCACCAATATGTTTACTTTAGAAATATAGACATAAAAGAATAAACTATGGAAAATTCTGAAGAACATTTGGAACTTACCTTTTTTTAATCCTTTAATGAATATATTTTTAGAAATATTATAATTTATACTCGGAGCACACACAAAAGATAATAGTTAATAAACTAGCATTGGGGGATGAACTAAATATAGAAGGATATTATGAAACTATACATTAACAGACAATTTTGTTTTAAAATTTAATGCATTAGAGGATAATTAATATTTGAAAAGTCAGTTTTAATCCTATCTTATTCTTGTTTTTTTTTTATGATATTCTATAAACAAGAATGTTTAAGTCGCCAAGTTCTCTAAATATATATATTTTTAACTTTTATTAGCGATGTGGCTAGTGTCAATACTAATGATTTTTGCCAACCAGAATTGGGTTCGAAGCTGGAATTGAATAGCTAATGATTTAATGGCCATCAACATACATGAGTCCATCAGCGAGTGCAAATAAACGAAAGGGACACATTCTAAGCTAAAAATCGAACAGAATCTACTTGTGGTTGACATGTAGTGCTTTTACAGTAAAAATATTTGCTAATTACCCATCGTGATTTTCATAGTCCTTACAATATGTAATTGAGGAAAATGACGAAAAAAATCTGATTGAAAATTTTCTCCAAGCGAATTCTCATTTCAACCTTTTGTTAGGAATTAACACTGATAGGATATTAGACTAGATATGTAACAGCTTTTGTAGATATGTTTTTTTTACAGTAGATTTCGGTGATGAATCTGTGTACATACCATCTTAGTTGACATCCATATTAAGATAGTAGAAGATGGACAGCCAAGATAGTCTCCAATCTACAAGTGCCATCTTGATCCTTAGATGATAAGTGGATACTGTCGTTAGTCTTCATCACTCAACTTGACTGAAAGCCCTCTTCTTCATCCGGAAACATCTGGCACGAGGCGAACCATAACTAAATGCTCCTTGCCATCACCGTCTAAAATTTAGCTAATTATGGTACGATTAAAGTTTATCTACATAGTGCGTAAAGTTCAAATAATTAAAGATAGGAAAGTGAAAAGTAATTCAGAAAAAAAGAAATAGCTCTTACATACAAATCATATAGGGATAGTAGAGGTTTTCATGTAACTTCTTCATATGTTAGAATTTATTATAAACTGATATAGAATTTTAAAAATAACTAATATATACCGAATATAGATCACAATATTGTTTTTCCTTTAAAATATTTTCTATTATTATTATTGATATACAGATGTTCATCTCAAAATAAGAGTCACTTCAATTCATGCTAAAAATCAATGCTAAAAAGATAGATGAAAACAACGTTTGTAAATGTTTGATATTGATTAAATATATTTTTTTTTCTAAAATACACTTTCAATCTATCTATAACAGGAAAAGGTTAAAGACATAATATTTATTAGAGGTATTTAATTGATAAACTAGCTAAACCTATCTGTAAGAATTCATCTTTAATAAATAATCCATTCATATGAATATTTATTTACGTTTCATAATTGCTAATTAAATATTATAATAAACCTAATGCCCATTTAAATTCTCAACATAATATATATTTTTATTTCTATATTATATTGTGTGTTACATTAAAAAGATAAAAAAATTACAAATATATAATATTCTTAATTAATATATGTAAAAAAAACAATCAAATTGCTACATATATTTCATATTTCACAGAAGCTTTTCATATTGAAAAATTCTCTCTTTGCTCTATGAAAGCTTAGTTTTCCTAATATAAATGCTATTCGACAACGCCGATCTGATATGGAATAATTTGCCGAGGTATGACCACAGGCTTATAAATATTTAAATACTGTACATATATAGATATTTGGGTATGCTTCATAAATACCACATATATATCAAGCAAATAATATTTTCTGAGATGGGTTTTGTGCGTGTGTGACGAGAACTGTATTCCCTCTTTTCACATATATTGGATAATAAGAAATATATATATATAAGCCTATGATAACATTATGGATTCAAACATTTATTTATAAACCGCAGTTTTTGCGACCTTTTTGCACTTTAAAATTAGTTTATCGTTTTTGAAATATATCAGAGAAATTTTAAACACACTCGATAAAATATAATCTATACGATTTCTTTTGCGTTTTACTTATAATCTTTTAAATATTTAAAATTTTATATATCTTACAATCATACATTAAATTCAAATAGTATATCGTATTGCAACAAGATAGCTTGCGTAAAAGAGTATTTATACATATAAATATTTAGTTTCATAATAAAATCAAAATATAAGGTGTAACATGTCTGCTTTTATAAATTATATTTACCTTTATAATATAGAAAATAGTTTTTCTCAAGTTTATTTAAGCTTTTTATAAAGTTTTAAATTTTCAACTATTCTATAAATCACTCAATAAAATAACTATTGTTTGATTAAACTGGTATAAAGTGATAATAATAGTTATTTTCACACATGGGTTAAAAGGAGATAACTTTCTTCACCATTTTCACCCTATATAATGGTTAAATTTTTATCTTAGAAAATAAACTTTGAAGTCACATCAACTATCAATTCGTCTGCCTTTTTATTTTTGTTTCAAGCCGGAATACTTTGCAATATTGTATTTAGGCTTTTAAATTCCGATTTAGAATGTTCTTATCTCGTCTGATTCACACACAATTAAAATAATATAATAATAATAACAAATACTCGTTTGCATTATTTTTAGTCCCCCCTCTACCTTTAGTAAATAATTCATTATATATTTGTATTTTAAATTAATTATGGATTTACAAAAAATAATAATAAATCTTAAGGTATTCATCCCAGATAGAATATATCTCTATAAAACAAATAAATATTTTAATGATATCTGTACATTTTAAATTCGAAATATTAAAAAATATAACTATATAATAACCATTTTACATTTTAAAAATAATCCATTAATATACTATAAGAAAGAAAATAATTAACATTATATATAATAATAATAATAATAATTGTGTTATTTTTTAGATTGTGAAACCTCATTATTATATACCTTCATTATATTATATTGTTTAAATTTATATTTTGAATATATATTAAACACCATTATTATATTTTATATTCATTCAAAGATACGCTGATCTTTTCCCCCTCCCTTCATATATTTTATATTCAACCAACCTTTAATAGCTGTTTAGCCTTTATTAAATATTAAAATTTGATATTTGTTTATATATATAACCTAATACATTTTTATTTTTTGAATTAATTATCAAATTTTAGAACATTATAAATATATTTCTATTATTAAATTAAATATATATTTAAAAGAATTTGTTTAATAAATATATATCGTTATAGTTTATATAAGAAATATTTATTTATATATACATATATACTATTAAAAACAACGCAATTTTTATAAATAAAATAAACAAAAGAAAGTCAAGCTTCTTAAAATATGTACGGTAATAAAAAACAAAGCTATAAATAATTGCTCTCTAAACCAAATCTGCTTAGCTATAAATCTTTGCCTTTATATTTTAAAGCAAATTTTAGAATAGTTTGTTTTAAATTTGTGTTTTTATAAAATTTACAATATACCAAGGATGTATTATATATAATAAATATTTTTCATATTAATAAAAACACTCCCTTTTATATATTTCTTGCTGCATTTTCTGAATGGTAAATTCTAAAATTTCTTTTAAAATGATTTGGTGAGTTTTTTTTCCTTTATATTCAAGTATGATTTCTCTTGAAAACTCGTAATAATTTCAAAATTCGTGTGAGATAACATGCCATATATAGTTTCCTATCACAGAAATATTCATGCTATTATATCCAGGGCTTACATTATATATTTATAGTAAACCAGTATATATTCTTTTAAACATAATATTTTATTATATATATAACTCTGATATATAGGTTTTTAACTTTTAATTAGACAATTTTAATTTATATTTAGACATTTTTCATTTTAATTTAGACACATCGACTTTTCTATAAAACCTATTCTTTTCTAAGAATATTGCATAAGGAAAACCAGAATTTCGCTTATCTCAGGCAAGATTTTAAACGCCTTCTCTTGAAGAATCAACTCAAAACGCCCACTCATGCGAGATTAAGGATTCGAAAACACTCAGAATGATCCAATATTGTAAAAAAAAAGAAAAGAAAATAGATTATTTTGATAGAATTCTCAAGTGACTTATCGAATACCAAAATCCCTATATTCTAAAATACCAATATCCCCATCGTTTTTATTTTCAACTGGCAGGTGTTTTAAAAAGGAGATGAGAATCGTAAAGAAATTCAACCTAATATTGGCGAAAGCCTATCTGAGGTCATGATACCTGGATAACAAAATTGATCTAAAAACCCCAACGCAGCGTACTAAGTTATCTATCCAGTTGTTACATACTGGCCTACTGCTGAATATGTAGCAAAGGAAAAAAAGAGGATATAATTTCACCTTAATATAAAGAAGGAAAGCCAGGAATGTACCCATCAAAGAAGTCGGCGATCCATAAACTAGCTTATCTTCCCTGAAGAATCCTCAGTTGGCCGCCAGGACCTAGTGAACGACCAAGGTTTTTTTTTGGCCCATCTCATTCATTATCTCTTTGTTGAGAGGCTGCTGCTTCTAAGAAACACCTCCCCATCCTTCTTCCAAAACGACCTAAAAAAAGCGGCTTCAGCATCATGTTCATTCCCGTTATACTCTCTTTTCTGAACTTGAATCATCCATTTTTTCCCCATGTACTTTGTTATCCTTCTACGCAAGAATTCTCGACGCACTGGTCGTAGTTTTAATCAGTTTTTTTCTTGCAGTGGATTGTGGTATTACCATTATTTTTTTTTAGCTGTTGGATATAACGGGGGTGTTATCTCTTTGTGAATGATTGTGCCGCGCAAGTTATTTTTTCCTTAATCAAATATTTGCTTCAAAAAATTGTGTTAAACCGACATTATAAATTAAAGGATCATTGTTTAAAAAAATCTTTAAAATTTCTAACTTCGAAGTAGCAAACAAAATTAGAAGACTTTATAATTTCCATTTAAGAGAATTAAATAGAGATATATTAGTCATGTCGCTAGAATAGATGAGTTGAATCCCACAAATCGTTATGATTTCATAAATAAAGGATGAGTTCAAAGATGGAAGATGGAATTTTCAATAAAATGGATGCAATGATGGAAAAGTACAGCAAAGAGTATCTTTAAGAAATTGCAAAGAAGCTACAAGTTAATGATTGTTATTGTTAGCTCTATCTCTTCCTACAGTCGGATACATTTCCCCTTCAACAGTTCAAAAGAAGAACGCCATGAAGAACACGAACTCTGCTCTTTCAGAGAGATCGATATAATCATTTTATTGGGGACGTTTCCAGAAACTATTAGCGAACGGTTCGATAAAGAATGGCACATAGCCTGCATTTGCCGACCACGCGTACATACAATATACGAACGGTAATACTACACTTAAAACGATGTAGACACAATTAACATGGGCCCTACGATTCAGTACTGTACAACTATTAAAATGATAATACTACAGAGAGTATGGCTACTACGTATACGAAAAAGGAAACGATACAGAGAATACGTACTATTTAGAAAGAAGGAATCATAATTAAACAAAAGTATACAGTTGCCATCACAGTACGTTCCCCTTCTATCCTAAAAATCTCCACTAAATCCTTTGAACTGTTTATAGTTGATTCTTTATATTTATTCAATTACGTAACTTTTTTTAAAGATATTTTTGTACCATATTACATTTGAAGTTAGGATCAGACATAACGTGGCCACGCGGTGCTATTGAAACGAGGGCGATAGGGGCGTGGTAAATTTCTTTTCGTTTATTTTGATTTATATTAAAAACGATATATAATCTCTCTTTGTTTGTACAATATAATTAGCTGAAGAAGGGCTTGCCCGAAAGCTTCCTTAACCGCTATAATAATAAAAAGAGTTGCGGCGATATATGATTCCTTCTTTCTAATTTGTCGAAATCCGCAAACCGTTTACCATGAATACGTACTATGCTGTATTATTAGAGGTACTATAACGGGATGGCTACATAGATTAACATGGGCCATACGACTCAGTACTGTACATCTATTAAAATGAGAATACTACATAGAGTATGGCTACTACGTATACGACAGAGGAAACGATACAGAGAATACGTACTATGCTGTATTATTAGAGGTACTACAACGGGATGGCTACATAGATTAACATGGACCATACGACTCAGTACTATACAACTATTACAATCAGAATACTACATAGAGTAGGCTACTCCAGTATACGACAGAGGAAACGATACAGAGAATACGTACTATGCTGTATTATTAGAGGTACTACAACGGGATGGCTACATAGATTGACATGGGCCCTACGACTCTGTACTATACAACTATTAAAATGAGAATACTACATAGAGTATGGCTACTACGTATACGACAGAGGAAACGATACAGAGAATACGTACTATGCTGTATTATTAGAGGTATTACAACGGGATGGCTACATAGATTAACATGGGCCCTACGATTCAGTACTATACAACTATTAAAATGATAATACTACATAGAGTATGGCTACTACGTATACGAAAGAGGAAACGATACAGAGAATACGTACTATGCTGTATTATTAGAGGTATTACAACGGGATGGCTACATAGATTAACATGGGCCATACGACTCAGTATTTGTGAATATATATATAAATGACCAAAAATGATTTGACAACTCTGTGATTTTGCGCTTCTAACTGGTAAATTGTAAACAAGAAGTTTATAATATTTTTTTGTACTTTCCTGTTTTTAAATTGGATCTTAAATAAAATAATGATATAAAAAGGGTTATCTTTTTAACTCAACCCAAATTAACACAGTATTGTACATCTATTAAAATCAGAATACTACATAGAGTATGACTACTACGTATACGAAAGAGGAAACGATACAAAGAATAGTACTATGCTGTATTATTAGAGGTACTACAACGGGATGGCTACATAGATTAACATGGCTCCCATGAGCACAAGGATTAGAAAGAGAAACTTCCGCCGTCCCTTAGTGACAGAGACCGTAGATTCCCAAGGATAGCCAAGCCAATAATCCGTCGCCTCCTGGATTACGCCAATTTATGACAGTCATAAAGAGTCTGTCACCGACCATACATGACGGAGTTGGACAAACAGGACGTCACTTCAGGATGTGTTTGCTCTCCATAATCCCAACTCTTATCCAGGCCAAGTTATTTGTGCCTTTCTCCCATCGAAATATTTCTTCTCCTCACTTGGGAATGGAAACTCCGCTATCAGATTCTTTCTTTTCTCCAGCATTTCTCTCTACCACATTCATGCTCTTCCCTACCTCTCAAATTAAAAAAATCAGTTAATTTAGTCTAAGGTATTTATTATAACAGCACAAATACCCTATTTAAACCGAAATTATTATTATCAGAACTCCATTTAATAAGAAATTAAATTTTCCAAAATCCAATTATTCGAACTTCAATGATCCGAACTCCAATTATCCAAATTCCAATTATCCGAACTCCAACGATTCAAATTCCAATTATCCGAACTCCAATTATCCGAATTCCAATTATCCGAACTTCAATTATCCGAATTCAAATTATCCGAACTTCAATTATATATATATACAAATTCAAATTATCCGAACTTCAATTATACAAATTCAAATTATCAGAACTCCAATTATCCAAATTCCAATTATCCGAACTTCAAAAATCCAAAAAGTTTAGTTTTTCAAATCAATTTTTGGAATGCGTTTGGAGAATGAAAGTTGACTTAAAAATAATTTGTAATTTTTCTCTTTATATCCTACAATTTTGAAATACATTTTTTTTTACAAATAATAGCGAATATAAAACTAGCAGTACCGAATATACCATTTATATAACTAAGGTATATATTGCGTGTAACTGCAAGTAAAATTCTGATTTGAAACAAAATATCAAACATGATAAAATCTGACACCGATAATTATTTAATCTAAATTGAATAAACTACATAACCTATATATATGTATATGTGTACCAATATAGATCTATGTTTATTATCTATCTATTTTTCGCATCCTAAAAATCACACACGAACATTTAAAATGATAATAATGATATAACATTTGTGATAAGTGTATATTTATTTTATTTAAAATTATATTTCATAGATTTAAATACTCTGTAAATCGACCGCTAGAGGTCACGCTTCTCCTATAAAACCTCTTTGTTGTTGTTTCCCGATGGCCGGCTCAAACCTTTTGTACATTATGTAAATAATCTTTTGTTTTCCTTGTTCTACTCGCCTTAAGCCAGGCAGTACTTTTATCAAGTTATGTTTTCTATATTCCATAAGCTCAATTAAAGCTATATTTCTAATCTTTACTATTTTTATTATACTTTCAAGATTTTAACCACGACTGCATTACCATAGCATAATCCTAAAGATAATCAAAAATCAACAGAAGATCGCATTTTTTTATAAGATATATATTATAGTAAGAAAATATGAAATCTTGTAATCAAGTTGTCAGATAATTGAAAAGTAAGATTTGTTAATGCTTTGTTAAAGGGAATAAGAGCGTATTTGAAATTTGCTTTGTTGGTTTGTATTTTATTATTGTAATTTGGATATAACATACGCAATATAGCTATATAGTATTTATTGTTTTATAAATATATTTAGCAGCTATAGACGGCTCTATGTTAATGATGATTCATTGTTTCAACAAAGAAATATATTGGATTATAGAAGATTTGGGGATCTATTAATTCAGTTAGGATATTGACTCGATAGCCAATCTTCCCTTTTCTTGCTTTGTATGCTTCGAGGTCCACTATATGGTGTACTGCATATGTTGTGATATACACGTATTATACACTTTTATTTTACATTTCGAGGATTGTTAAAACTTTCGACCCGAGGGACGCAAATTCGCGTCCTTGCTGACGTTTTACAGGTACATTGGGTTAGCTGATATCTTCCCCCCCCCCCCCCCCCCCCCCAACCTACTGATAAATAGGCAAGAAGGTATGGGAAAATATTCCGGTGGATGCGATTTCGGTATTTAATATTATATTTAATTTTGAAAATCGAGGACGCGAATTCGCGTCCTTCGGGTTTGATTCAAAATCGGAAAGGACGCGAATTCGTATCTTTCGGGTTTGATTCAAAATCGGAAAGGACGCGAATTCGTATCTCTCGGGTTTGATTCAAAATCGGAAAGGACGCGAATTCGTATCTCTCGGGTTTGATTCAAAATCGGAAAGGACGCGAATTCGTATCTCTCGGGTTTGATTCAAAATCGGAAAGGACGCGAATTCGTATCTCTCGGGTTTGATTCAAAATCGGAAAGGACGCGAATTTGCATCTCTCGGGCTTGATTCAAATTCGGAAAAGACGCGAATTCGCATCTCTCGGGTCGAAAGTGTTAAACACCCTGAGATAGATTTTCTATCCTCCAGGTATAGACCTGGAACTAATTTTTTAATTCTTTAAAAAAATAGACACTTCGGCCAGAGTTAAAGTTTTATTTTATCAACGTTTCAACAAAAATCTTTTGTCTTCATCATGAGAAATATATAAAAATAAAGCATTTGGCAAGGTGTTAAAAAAATTGTTTTTAACGCCTTGCCAAATGTTTTATTTTTATTTATTTCTCCTGACGAAGACAAACGACTGGCCGAAATGTCTATTTTTTAAAAAGAACTATGAATGCCGGCCAGGCAGCCTTTATCTTTAAGATAGTTTTTTAAAGCTCATATCGACTCAACAATGCTAAAATAATATAACAGGAACTAGCACGTATCCTTCACCATGCACGTATATATATTTTTTCAAAAATTGTTTATAACACACAAAGAATGTAATATATTTTTTCTCCCCCTTTCAATATTATTAATATTTAAATATGTAAATAATAATTTGTATATAAAAATAGTGTATATCATCAATTTATACTCGTGACAAGTCCGAAAGCTTGAAAATAAAAATTTGAACAAGAAACTTAACCCTGGAAGCTTTATTTATTTTATAATAATATAACAGGGAGTTTTTCATTGGTATTTTCGCATAGCATTTTAATTATTTATCTCTTTGCGGTATTCTTGCAGTGCATCCTCTCATTGAGTATTCCTCAGAGCGTCCGCCATGTTTTTTTTTTACATGAGAAAGAACTGTAAATATGGAGCTATTTATAATGTATTAATCTTTTTAGAAAGGTCATTTTGATATTATTCAAACTTTTGTTTGATTTTCCGACAATAGCTAGATAACTAGCTGTCCTGAATCACTTGAATTATTACAATTTCAAGTAACACTCCTCGATGATTTTTAGCCTTCAGAAATTCTGTAAATAAAATAAAATTTGTAAATATGAAAACGAATGTATTTTTTTGAAAATTAGAAACTATTTTAGATGCGTAAGATTCTTTTTGAAATTAAACAATTTCTACTGCCCTTACTGCAAATGAAAAATTAATGGGAGGGCCTGGCTCATCAGTGATGAACCCTACCAGCGGAATATCTTTTATTTTTAACTATCCAGTATTTTGTTGTTGTTGGTTTTTAAAGAGTATATAGCCCGTTCACTTGACGGTTTATTCTTGGTGTTTAACGATGCTATAAAATTATGATTTTGTGAGAGTTATATGAAATTTTTACATTCACAGGACCATAGTTCCATGTTTTAACACATTTTTGATAATAATACTGATTTTGTATTATTATTATCAATATTTTATGGGATGATAGCAAATCATTAATATATCATCATTTTGTAACTACACAAAAAATGCTAATTAAACATTGTAACAAAGTATTTATTATTTTTATTTATTTATTTCGTCTCAATTTACAGGTGTTACATTCGAGCACAGCTCGCGAGTCACCTTGTCCTGGCTATTTACACATGGCGAGTTGGTGGAGTAGAGGTGGTCCCCCCGGACCTTGCAGGAGGGCAGCTGTTGGGCGATGAGCTCTTGACTAAGTGTCAGGGCCGGGTCGTCGGAATCGGGGATTGATATCTCCTTTATTTTGTAGAATATCTTGTATGGTTGGATTATTTGAATTTTGCATTCGAAGGTATAATTTCTTAACGGAAGTTTGGTTATCTCATTTATCATTTTATTATTTCTCTAGTATTTATCTTTTTTTTTTCGGGATGAGACAACAATTCAGGCAAGAACAAACTATGAATGATAAACAAAAGATAAGAGGGAAGTGTACAGAGTATACCAAAATATAAACATAAAAAATAATACTCTGCTAATAAAATGATAAATACTTTGTTACAATATGTTATTGGGGTAATTTGCATATAGGCTGTGTATAGATATATCCTAATCTGATGCACTAGCACGCCATCTGTTATCAAAATTCTAAATTATTTTAAAAGCGTAAGATTCTTTATGAAATTAAATAATTTCTACTGCCCTTACTGCAATGGAAAAATTTATGGGAGGGCCTGGCTCATCAGTGGTGAACCTGGGAGTGATGAGCCAGGCCCTCACATTAATTTTTCCATTGCAGTAAGGGCATTAGAAATTGTTTAATTTCAAAAAGAATCTTACGCTTTTAAAATAGTTTCGAATTTTGATATCCTAATCTACATCTTGAGCCATCTGAATTTGTGAAAGATTTCAATGATTTATTGATGACGTAGAGAAGTAACAGACATCAATATAGCTGTTCACATAAAAGAGAGGTTGAAATCCCAGAGTGACCCTCGATGGTGACAATGCGACGGCTAAATTATGACAGCCTCGACACTAACAACTTGCAGCCCAGTTAGCTTGCCAGTTTGATTCCTACCTTGTTTGCTGAAGAAAGGTTCAAATTCCTTATTAGAGGGTTTCTCTTCGACATCGCTTTGTTCTCTAATTTGACGATTCTTGTTTCAAACGGTTTTCCTTCCTGTCCTATGATTGTTGATCGAATGAAGTTTAGCTTCCTTACAGTAGCAAAGGTGAACTAAACCTTTAAATTGGTTGATTGTTATAGGAACAATACAAATCGTTGTAGAGCAATAAATCACTGATGGCTCTATCAATATTGTTGCATTTCAATGATTGAAGGGGGGTCGATGGAAGGCTGGTTAAACCGTTTGGTTTTCGACCACTACGACCCGAGTTCGATTCCCGCATTGGACACTTTTTTTCTGTTAAAAAAAAATGCTCCAATAACCCCCGATTCTTGCAAAAGTCCAACCCCACCAGCGAGTGCAAGTAACCAAACGGGGCTCTGGCACATTTGTAAGTGCAAAGTCGAACTGATTTTCACATGTGTAGACATGTGGTGTGCTTACAGTAAAAGCAGTCGCTAACTACCCAACATGATTATCATGGCCTGTACCACGTGTACTAGGGATAAGCAAAAAAAATGTTTGAAGACATTTATATTAAAATAGCATTTTAATAATAATTATAGTGCAGAAGTTTGTGTTTATTTTCCATTATGACATAATACCGCATATGTAAATAAAATCACTGAATAGAGAAATCACTAATAGAGAAATGAAGATATCCACAATGGATGAATTAGGGAAATATCTGAAACGTTCTTTCCTGATTGGTCTAACAATGCAGTAATCATATTTTGTATTATTGTTTGTTTAGTAGCCTTCTTTCTATTCACATTACCTTTAGCACTTTTCTTAGAGCATGTCTTGAAGGCAAAAAGGCCCTCCATTCGACTGAAGGATCTATTGGTCTATGGCAGGGATCGGAAAACTTCGGCTCGCGAGCCACATGTGGCTGGCTCTTTGGATGTGAAGCTGTGGCTCTTTCTATAGTTCCATAGGCAAATATTATTTATGCGAGTACTATCTATTGTTGGCAATACAATAATTGTGGCTCTTTAAAAATTTTGGAATTTTGTAAATTGTAATTTTCGACTCTTCCTGCTCAAAAGTTGCCGACCACTGCTCTATGGTTTGATTTAGCACTATGGCTGATCCATCTTCGTGATAATACCAATCATTTGGAATATAGTCTTCCTTCTTTCAGAACCACACCTTCTCAAAACATCATATACATGGCAGTTTCTCTTTATAGTGTGTCTTAAACATTGTTTCATATCTTCTGTTTGAGAAGATACGAAGTTTGGGTTGTTCAGTGGAAAATAAGTTTAAAAATATCTGTAAAAATAAAGGAAAACTCTTCCATCAAAATATAATTTACAACTAGACGCCATTTATTGACCGTCGCCGCAAACTAGCGGCCTCGGGTCGGTGACCTAGCCACAACACCAGCTTTGGTAAACTGAGAAGCGCCCACCTGGAGATCATAGTCTCGGGCTAATGGCCTTCGTTAGTCCTTGGCAGTTTCATTTCGTGAGATCCACAAGGGATCGAATGGAATTTTTACTATCTGTCAAAGAGGTGTTTAGCTGACAACGTTTGTCGCGAATGTCAATAGACAATTGACAATTAAAATAATTTTATTGACATCTTATCAATACATGCAAAAGGGAACATTCTGCATAGTCATCGTGGTGCGTTGGTAAAGTTGCATAATAGCCGATATCATTATTTAGGTTTAGAGTTCCAATGTCAATAGATGGCGTCTAGTTTTGATATCTATTTTGATGGGAGAGGTAACCTTTATTTTTATATCTAATTATCCTCTCTGAAAAAATTCACATCTAAAAAATAACTCTTATTTCACTAAAAATGATCAATTCTATGTATATATATAATACAACATGGAATACATAATCCAATCTATTTAATGTACACTACAAGCTATTATATATACACAGAATACTTTCACAATTCTAAAACACAACACCGAAATTCTCTTCCAATAATAAAACGACCCCCAATTTCATCAAGCTAAGCTAATCAAAACCAGCCAATCATTTTAAATCACGTTTTTTCCTTCTATACCCGAAGCCTCTAAATAAGTGAAACCTCGGTGCCACAATAAATTCTAAAGAAGTTACGTGCTAACGTAATTAATATCCCCAGACCTGGTGGATTTATTCAAAAGAGATGTTCGCCATTGATTTACATCCCCAGCTTTGTGTAGGCGCCCAGAAATTAACGAAAGAGGTTCGGAATAAAATTTGCAGCCCGTACACAATAAATATGTTCTACTTGATTTACATAGGGGCTCGCTCTCTTTCTTTCTCTTGGTTCAATTAACCAACAGCCTTGAAATAACTTTTGACACTTCTGACTTGGGAGAAATTTCGTGACTGTTTGTTTTTATGATGTTGTTCTTTGATATTTCTGTGAAGTGTGAAAATCAACCTACCATGAAGCGCTTGAATAAATTCTGTAAAACTTGATTAGTAAGATTATACCAGAAAATACATTTATAATTGGATACAAATTCTGGAATTTTCTCTGACAATGTATAATATAATTTCGAATGTATGTATTTTATTACTAATTTCGTTGTCTTTGTTTTTTTGTGATAATTCAGCTCGAATTCTCTTTGCATCCATTTATTTGAACATTCTTGAGATTAAAGTTGTTTGAAGGGAAGAAAGGTTGAATGGTTAAGAGCATAATTTCCTTTTTTGGAGACTTTTTGACAGCTTCTCAGGAATTCGCCCAGATTCTACTAGAAGCAAAATAAGAATTCCATAATGTATCTGTTATGTATTGTAAATAATCATTAGTAATTTTGTATTCTGTGTTAACCTAATCATTTTTGTTATAAACAGAATACGCTAAAGAATAAATGGTCATTGTTGTTATGTTGTATTAAACATAAATCTTGTTATAAGGTTGTCCCAAAAGTTGGTGTTTTTCTTAAAAACTTTGTTTTTCATATTATTTGGAGAATAATATTATTACGGCGAATACATAATACAATTACTTTATACATAATACAAAGACATTATACATAACGGCGAATAATATTGGTATTTGAATTTTTTACAAGTGTTCACGAAAATTTGGGACAACCTTGTATTAATTTAAATAAAACAACAAGCTTATTTCTGGCAACGAGGATGTGAATCATAAGAATCATAGAATGCTTTGGAATATTCTCACCATATTCTCACACTCATATTATTAATACCAGATTATGATAATCATGGTAATAAATAGAAACAGAAATTTGTAGAATGAAGCCGTCATAGGTCAGAAACCAGTTCGATTTTATATTGGCAGGCAAGTGCGATGACATCCGCACGCCACACCTGTAGACACGTATGACGATCAATTGGCTCTTTTCTGACCCGCCGCTCCGAATGATAAAATGGAAGTTGAACATTTATTATTTAAACTTAACGGCGCTCACGTATGACGTGCGTGCATACACGTATACACACATACACGTACACACGTGCACACACACTTACATACACGCATATACAAATGCATAAGAACACACGCATACGCAAAAATAAAACACACGCACACAACATACACCTACACACACTATATACACACAAACACACGTAAGCACACACGTATACACACACGTACACACATAGATAAAAACACACACGTACACACATGTACGCACATATACACGTACATACATATACAAACACACACATACACGTACATAGGTACACGGTCAATTAGCGATTTGCTGACTCCGATTCAGAAACCGATATTTAAAAATGTTATTCAGGCTCTATAACTTTCATTTACTGCTTTCCCGGTATAGTTGCTACTGTACGGTACGGATACGGTACGGATATAACAGTCTATTTAAGTACATACACTTCAGTGTTCGTTTAACGACCTCTGTCTTTTTTCCATGTCGTTAAGTGACGCATGCCTGTACGTGAAATATGCCGTGATCACATTTGATGATGACTTCTTGATGCGATGAGATCTAGAAGACCGAGGTTATTCTGCGCAGATTTTATCAATAAATATAAAATAAATTCTCTCTTCACTGAAATCGAAAAAAAAATATATTTCGGTACTTATTCATAGTAATACTCTAAACTTTCCTCCAACATTTGAATTGATAGTTAGCAGGTTTCCTCAATGATAATCTAGTACTTGTTTATTATTAGCATTTGACATACCTATAACACAATCCAGCCTGTTAACAAAGGTCTGTTCAACAGAATCGCCTTCATTGGATTCTTAAAAAAAGGTAATCCTCCAATAGAATGTTCACATTGTGCGTTCATGAAAGCTGTGTTTGGTGAAACATTTAACACGGCCCTATAGACGTTGTTTGTTTTAAGTGGAAAACAAAATACACTCATGGACAAAACTTAAAGAAATTGTACCTTTTAGTATGTATATCTGGATTTAGACAATAACTCTGAAAGATATTTGATACGTAGTGACCTTTTTTGAAGACACACGAGATAACCAAAGTGTGAACAAAAATTGCCTCCGTCTCCTTAAAAAAAAAAAGATGATAGGTGATATCAAAAACTTTTCACTTCCTTAAGTTTTCTTTCTCCTTGAGTGTATATAAGGAACGTGTAGTTGATAATATCTTGGTTGAATTAGTTTACAAATGAGAAAAGACAGTTTAGTGAAATGTGAACGGACCATGGGCCACCACACGTAGAGCTGGTTGAATGAGAATGGATGTTTTACCAAACAGTTTGACAGCCAAGTTGGCCGTTATATATGTGCGTATTGGCCAACAGCGCTGTAGTAGATACTTGAGGAGTCCTCCCACACAGTGCTTTCGTCAGTTAAGACATACAATAAGCCATTCTGCGTGTAGGTTAAACACATACATGCCATCTTCCTTGAGAGGTGAAGAAGCACAGGCTTCGTACATCTTCATTTAAATCTCCTACGTGCGTGCTCTACCAGGCTCCTAATTAGATAAAAAGAAATTCTCCTCCCGGGAATCGATCGTAGGTAACCTTGAGTCCCACGTGATATTGCGGCCGCCCACCTTGTCGGTCTAAACTTTATTTTTTACTCTTTAACCACTTCCTTTTCTTCTACCTTCCTCTTTTTAACATGCCATTTAGGTGTCCACAAAGACACTTTTCAATCTATAAAGTACACAAACGTATTCCCTTTTATTCATTGTGTGATATTATAAAAGAAATTATAGACTAGAAGGATTCAGAGAGAAGATTAGAATTACTTATTCGGCGGTACTACCTTAGGGAGGTTACAGAGAACATGCCCCCTTAGATACTTGTTCGGCGATACAACTACTACAATAGGAAGGATCTAGAGAATATCTTATGTGGCCCCTGAGATACTTGTTTAGCAATACAACCACTATACTAAGAAGGATACAGAGATGAGCATAGCCCTAGCGATAACTTTTCAGCGGTACAACTACCGCAATAGAAAGGATATAGGTATTAGCATGGCCTCTGCTATGAAACTACTACAATAGGAATGATACAGAGAAGATTAGTATGGTTCCTGTGATACTTGTTCCGCGGTACAACTCACAATGAAAGGATAGATATAATATTATCATGGTACTGTGATACATATTCGGCGGTACAACTCGCACAATGAAAGGATACATAGAATATTAACTTGGTTCCTGTTATACTTGTTCGGCGGTGCAACTCACACAATGAAAGGATACAGCGATTAGCATGATTCCTGCGGTACAAATCATACAAAAGAAAGGATACATTGAATATTAGCATGATTCCTGCGGTACAACTCCCACAAAAGAAAGGATACAGATATTAGCATGGTTCCTGAGAGACAACTCCCACAAAAGAAAGGATACAGAGTAGATTAGCAAGGCCCCTGTTCAAGGATAACCGCCAGCCAAATCGCAGAATGCCCCGTATCTCCCGTATCGCCTGTTTGAAGTAATGGAGCAGACGGCCCACTGGAGGTGGACCTAATGGGCTCCCAAGGGGCTTGCTGCCTATTAACTTTCTTTTTGCTTGTTTACGTCCCATATCGGGACATTCAGTCCTGCTGCTTTAATCACCTCTTCCAAAGGCGCTTACCACGAATATCTCTTCTCAATTAAATTCGGCTTGGAAACCGAACTTTTTACTAAACTGGTTGTTATTGTTACGATCCCCCATTTCATTGAGATAACTCAAATGATAGTGGTGGGATGCTATCGGTTTTACGGTTTGTGTTATTAACACTACGTGTAATTTTATATATGTTTTGTGTGAACCTACACATACTGCTACGTCTTAATCCCAATATATATGTAGGACTATATAGTCTATTCGGCCTCTGATTCGTTCTCTACTGTCACATGACTTTAACCAGCCAATCAGTGTTGAGATAGTAAAACGAGCATGTTTTCTTGGCTCACTGGTTACATATGGATATAAATCCAGCTAAATTTTGTTGTATACAATATTTTTTTTGTAATTTGTAATTTGTTTGTACTTTTCAAAACCCAAAACTTGTAACAGTATGCATTCTGGTATGTCATATTCTCCAGTGTCTAAGTTTTCAGTACAACCAACAGCTTGGTGTACCATGGATTAACCACTCGAAATGTCGCCATCTTGGATCACGAATGACCTTAATAAGAACATATAATGTTTTGGTTCTTCTCTTTCCTGATTTTTCTTCCAAAAATAGGATTAAGCACTAACATTATTCTTGCTTCTATTTTAAAAACATAATTCGAACCCGTCTCCTTGTCATGAACACTAAAAACGTGTATAGAATCAGCTCTTCAGTTCAATTTATTTACTGCAATGACCAGAATATTCAAGTTTCACAAAAAGAAATGGCAACAAATTTTCAATGAGTTTATAGCCAGTCCTAATACACATACCAATCCTCTTTTCTCTAACCCCATATCCGGGGTATCTCAAATCCAATATTTATATACGAGATTTTTAGAAAGGTACAATTCTAATATTTTTCCTTTTTTGTGTGTTTGCAATGGAAAAACCAACAAGATTTTTAATATTTTATTGTTTTGTTTCGGGATATTGTTGGGAAGTCAGTTGGATATTCTGAGAGAGAGAATATATTTTATCGTCTTTAACATAGTTGCTCGTCTTTAATATACGTGTGATCTGTAAACACTTTCGGTATTTTACAGTAGCTAGAGTTCTTCTTTTTACAATAGACTGTATATCTCGAGTCAAGGACCTCGTATGATATAACCATATTAGCTCTTATTATTGTTGTGCTGTTATTGTTGTTGTTGCGTATCCAATGAAGAGCCTCAGATGTCTCCATGCATCTCTATCACAGCAGTTGCAATGACCTCTATCTTGGTCTCTTTATTGTTGTTGTTGTCGTGTCCAATGAAGAGCCTCAGATGTCTTCATGCATCTCTATCACAGCAGTTGCAATGACCTCTATCTTGGTCTCTTTATTGTTGTTGTCGTGTCCAATGAAGAGCCTCAGATGTCTCCATGCATCTCTATCACAGCAGTCGCGAAGTCCTCTATCTTGCTGAAGATATCTGTTTTGCTCTTCATTATAAAATGGGTATCGTTGCCACGTTAGTCACCTTGGGCCAGAATTTGGTCGAATATTCCAAGGGTCCAGGGGGTACTGCAGGGAGGTGATTAGTTCTTAGAATAATGAAATATACTCTAAAATTATTGATGGATATTGACTGAAGAATTTTTTTCGAAGCGAGACTCTATTTAATTTGATAAATATAAACATTCGTAAGAATTTTTTAAATGATCATTTTCTATAAATAAGAGACAAGCGCACCTATTGCCACTAGAGCATCTAGTTTTATTAAAACTAACTGAGCATCTAGTTTTATTAAAACTAACTATGTATGTGGCTAAGATGGCAAAGAGGCTAGTATTAAAATTCATCAGGTCAATATTGACTCCATCACAAGGCGACATGCGTCAAGCCCTAACACACAGCTACCTAATAGGATTAATCCTCTAAATACGTGCAAATTCGGCATTAATATGCAAAGTAGAGATTATGCTGCCCTAACTAATTAAACTATTAGGATTCTGATGCAAAATTTATTCTACAGATGTTGTAGGCTTAACGGAGAAAGACTGCTGCGGGACCCCACAGTCCATTACAGAATAGTGTATTGAAGGCCAGGCCATACATATGGAGTATATTGTATACATTGAGATGTACATACATATGAATACATATCGCATTGATGGGAAGAATGTGTTAAATGTAGCTAAGCTAATTATAGAGTTAGAATGATTTTCAACAATTTCATTAGTAAAATCTACACTAATATAGACACAGTAAAACTTGGTCCACCAATGATAAGCCCTTCCATTAATTTTTCATTGCAGTAAGGGCAGTAGAAAATTGTTTAATTATAAAAGAATCATGCGGCGTCTATAATAGTTTCGAATTTTCATAAAGAGAGGAGTACACTAAAAACTAGGTATATTTATCTACAGTCGAGGTGTTTCACGACAAAGAGTCATCTTCCAGACAATCAGAATGTCTTCGTGAACTGTTCTCACTGCAGGGCTCAGGATAAACTTATGGATGGATAAGTATGGATGAAATCAGCCTCATCGTTACGAATTCTAGATTATTTTATATAGAGAATATACACTCATGGATAAGAAAGTTGCACCTTTTAACATGTATATCGGGTTCCCCGGAGACTGTTGTTGGGTTCTGTGCTGCCTCGAATATAGGAGCTCCATCTATGCTTCCTTTCTGCGGTGAATTTATATATGACCGGTGGTCTTAATAAAGTTGTGTTTGTATCGGGATTCAAAAAATAACTCTGAATGCTATTTGATACACAATGATTTTTATTGAAGACACGAAATAACCAGGTGTGAACAAAATTGCCTCTGTCTCCTTAAAAAAAAAAAAAAAACGACATCAAAGACTTTCCACTTCCATAAGTTTTATCCATGAGTGTATTAACGTTGACGCATTACCCGAGGTACTGGAAAATTCGAGATGAAGAAGTTTCTTTTATTGGGGTTTTTGTTAACCCTAGTTTTTTAAACTTCTCTGCTCTACTAAATCTAGTTAAATGTTGCTGTTACGATGAATGCTGTCCCCAGATTTAAACCTATAGAAGAACTGAGAAAGCTTGTCTTAACGAAACTCAAATAAACTCTTCATATTCGTCCTATTGTTCTTGATTTACGGAAGGTATTGCCACGAAGAGCAGTCTTGGTCTCTCTGGGGAACTCAAGCTTTTTCATCGCGTAGGATGAAACTACGTTGGGAGGAGCCCTTTGTTAATATTTGATTTCTCAACTTCACGGCCTCTGTTTTAAAGTTTAAATTCTAATTTAGGTCCCTTTTGCAATAGAGAAATGTGAGTTTTTAATGATTCAACAGTTGAAATTATTTTGATCATTTTCACATGCTCATATATCCAAATTTGACTTTTATACTCTCTCTCTCTCTCTATATATATATATATATTTGAAAGAATCATTAACTTCTCTTCAGATGTCATATATCAATATCGGATTTTTATAAATAAACAGGTGTAATAGGATTTGTCTACAGGCCGCTAGCACCGCAAATTGCATTACCGCGTATTTCTCCATGTTTCCTAAGCACAGATTCTACGAAGGCTCTTCAGAATCTAATCTTAGCTGTACTTCTTCTCACCCTCTCTCACTTCCAAGCCTTCAAACAAACACGTCAAGGGTCATACGCACCCCTAAAAAAGTCTAATGTCAACAGGTTCTCAGGCGATGAGGGCCGCCTTGTCTGGAAGGTCTTTCAAGAGTTGCTTCTCCTGAAAGTCACAAGTTTCGTTTCCTTATGAAGCTTTCTTCTTGTTTCTTTTTTACTGGGAAGTTCTCTTCATCAGGTATCCTTTTCCTGTGAAGCCTTTTCCCTAGATCTATTCTTTCATATGAAGCGCCTTTTTTAGATACGTTTCTTTCTGTAAAACTTCTTTTCGGTTTCTTATTCTCGTGAGGTTTCTCTCTGCAGGTGTCTTTTTCCTGAGAAACCTTTTTCCCCAACTATCTATTTTCTTCTAAAGGTTTCCTCCACAGACTTATTCTCCTTTAACGACTTTATATAGAATCTTATCGAAAGATATTTTAGGTATTTAGCTACAGACACTTAAAATAACACTTCACAGAGAATTCTTTACACCCACAGAATACATACGAAATTAACCAAAGAAAAATGATAACCTTTAAAAAAATACGATATAGAAAATTTTAAAAATGTCGACTTTAAAAATTCTTCCAACTACATACCTTACTATAAGCGGAAGAGCTATTCTCAGGCTTAAATATATGTGAAATTTTTTCAACTACAGAAACACCTTCTCATAATTTCGTTAATCATCCCATCATCAAGGATAAACCTTCAAATTCAGATAGAGACTCACAAGATACAATAATTATAGTGCAATCTGGTGGATTAAATTGGCGAAATGGCTAGGAAGCTTCACCACTGATGAATCAATCCTTCCCAATTCTTTTTCCTATTCCGTTAACCTATTATAGAAATTCGTTTTTCATTTGATAAAAGGAACAGAGTTGATTTGTTGCATCCTTTACATACCTTACTACCACCAAAAATGAATATCATGGCCATACACTATGTCTTTTATATAGAATAATGTGGGTCCCTGAGTCAGTAGTGTATTAATATCGTCTATGGACAACCCATATGATGAGCGTTCACCCCACCTAAAGACCACTTTTGAAAAATAAAAAACGAATTGACCTACTCTAGTTCATCCTACGTCTAGGAGAAACTAGGTAGTATTTATCTTTTTATGTTGATGGTAGTGGTGCTTATCTCTTTAGAACATGTCTAGAATTCCACTCGTCTCTAGCTTTGATACGGTAGTTATGGGTCAGGTAAAAAATACCTCGATGTGAATGTTTTTATGGAATGTGTCTAATGGGAGCTTCTTAAGAATATTTCCAGACGTGTTGCGTAATTTTAGAAAGTTCTTCAGTGAGAAGTAAATGAGAGGCAGCACAGACCGCAATTAGAAGTTAGCAGTGCGGGAAATAGCTTTCAGTTGATTTCTTCAATCCTTCCACTTAACTCTCTGAGATTCTTTCACTTTTTTTTACCCCCACATGTAATCATCTTATTCGTTTCATATGTAGAAATTACAGCTTTCATTCCTCTTTATATACTTGCTCTTTCTTGTTTATCTTAGCAACGTGTGACTTGAAATTCTGTAAGTCTATTTGGATCACACATCTTTTACTTCTTCTTTAAGATGTAACCAACTCCTGTTTATCTAAAACTCTCTTTATACATACCTTTTCTTTTTAAAAGAATCATACGCGTTTATAATAGTTTCGAATTTTCATAACAGATGGTGCGATAATGCATCATACATAACTTTTATAACAAATACAATTCCTAACTTTTCAACAATGTTTGAAATTAAGCACTTTCATAATGAGATTCTAATTAAACAACAATGATAGTTTGTTTTTATTATTATTTAGGAGTTTCATGGTTTCTTCATATTAAAATATATAGTTAGTAGTGTTCCAAACATAACATTTTGGAAAACACACACACACAAAAGCCTTTATTAAGGACTTGCCCCATACAGATTCTCCCAATTGGGTAAGGTAATAATCATCTTGTGTTATTTACATAGAAATTGAACTGGCTTTACTCTTCGTCTCAAAGTCATTCACTTGTTGACTGGTCCTTACATAATGATGATCTAAAAAATTTAAATAAGCCATTGCCTTAGATTTGTTTTCTGATATTTTTGAAAGCAATACGTAGGGTGAATTGTTGGTACATTTGTTGAAATAGGGCCTTCCTCTCTTCATCAAGGGCTGTACAATTAAGCAGGTAATGGGAGAGTTCTTCAGTAAGTTCCTTGTCACACAGTGTACATATTAAGTTTTTGGCCTCAAAGCATTTTGGAAAATGATTATTTGTTCTTAAATTTACTTTTAGCCTAAAAGGATGTTGATAAGTTGTGATTGAAGCTGCTTGTATGGACATCAATATCAATGGTCAATAGCTATAAATGAGAAATAGATAAAAATATAGAGATAGATAGAGAATATAGAATATATAGATAAAGAGATTGAATAATATAGTGTATTGTAAAATATATTAAATATGCATATTTACAAAAGTTGTATAGAAGGCTTCCTCACATTGAGTTATTCTACCCTATGATATGAAAGGTATAAAAGAAGTATTATTAAATGTTGTACTTATAAAAGCGCTGTGTGTCTACTTTGTATTTGAACACACAAATTCCTTAACTCATAGTCCTATACATAGTTTCCCTATGGAATTTGCATAGGGAAGGAGTAAAAGTGCAAAGCCTATTTACATATAATATAATAATACAACCTATTTATACAGGAAAATTTAATTATAAAATAATTAGTTATATGCGCACATACTTGTGTATGAACAGTCCGAGAAAAACTGTAATATAAAGTATATAAAAGAATAAAAAGAGAGATATTTACATATGATACATGCATACATATACGCCTCTATTAAGACTTTATATGCAAAAAAATAATAGATTATATATAATAATTAATTTTATGCCAAAATCCATCAACCGAAGAGAACGGGGGAGTAAAACTTGGAAACTTAACTTGTATATAGTATGTGTATTGATAGAAAATAAAAGACAACAGAAAAGATAGTCAAGGGAAAGATAAATATTAAAATCTTGTTTGGTCTTTTTTATTGTTGTATTATTTATTGGTTGCTGTTCTGTAAAAATCGAATAATCTTTTTACACACCTGGCTTACATGAGACGGGGTTGTCATGTCAATAATAGCGTCAGATTACAGTTACTGGATTTTCCTAGAAGTTCTTCCCCTTTTTCTTCTATAAGACATTGACAATCAAAGAGATAATGAGACAACTCAGGCGATTAGTTGATATTTATTCCGATAGATGGCGCAATCCTTCAGAATATTTCAGTTACACGATCAGGGTATGCCTTTTTCATCATTTATCAACCTGATCTCAGTAAAATTTCACTTTTGTACTATTTGGCACATAGTTTGGCGTTCTCATGTCCTTCCGGCCTAAATAACCATTTTATGATTTTAAGGATGCCCCAAAGACAAGTGTTTTTGGTCGTTGAGATACAGCTTGCACTACGCTGATGAGAGGCCCGAAATGCGTACGTGGTTAGCTTTTCTTGATTAATCAAGAATGGGTATTTGACCAATTCTGGAATAATAAAAATAATCTCTCTCTCTCTCTCTCTCTCTCTCTCTCAACGATTAGTTGATATTTATTAGGATTGATGGATCAGCAACTTTTAGTTACATAATCAACAACAAAAGCTTTATTAAGACCTTTTAGTCTTATACAGATTCTCCAAGCAGAAATGTAGGTTACATGCAGGAAAAACAGTGATAGAACTTAATGGTAATATTATATTTATATATAGGGAACATTATATAAAGACAATCAAGCTAATAGATTAATCTGGGCAAATTGAAGACAAAGAAAGTTACTATACATGGATTTACCACGGATTCTCGTGTTAGGTCTTGTGGAGTTATTTGGTAGCAGCTCTGAGACTTTTCTTAGCTATGTAGAACTTTTCCTAGTCATCATCCCTTGACATTGCCGGTTGGACTTCACTTGTAAGTACTTCGACCTGTGAGTCAATTGTGGAGTTAGTTACATAATAAGGAAATACCTTTTTTCTTAATTAATCCACCTGGTCCCGGTACAATTTCTCTTTTATGCTATTTTCAGGGCGTTTTGTTTACACAGATAACATACAAGGCCTTCTTGCTATATTTGAAAATTTCATGAATTCGTATTATAATCTTTGGCTCAACGACATCCTACGTTCCTATCCTCTGTTCATCTTGTTAAAGGATTTTATCAGAGCATGGATCTACGTATTTATATCATATTTTAATCAAGTATATGTAAAATTTCAGAAAATCCTGAACACTTGAGTAAAATCCAGTGTAAATGGAGAGATAGTGGCCGCGGGTTCAACATCAAAATATCACATTTATTGACAAGTCTGACAGGGAGATATTTAAACGTATTTAAGAGAAGGTTTGGAATAAAACAATCCTGGTTAATATAGGACTCTTTCACCACAAAAATTCACCAACCAACAAGGATGATATTCTCAGCAAATTTCTAATTACATTGATGCGTTATTCGGTCTAATTGTTTCTTAATTATATCTTTATTATTTTTTTGATTAATAGAATCTAAGGTTCTTCAATATCGTTGTCAATATTTTATTTTCAAAAGATTTTAAATATTTCCTCTTTTTTTTGCAATAGGAAAGTTTTCCCCATCTTTCGGAATAAATATAAACGAAACCTTGATTTTTTAACTTTATTCTCCAATATATTGGCCAACCCATTTTCTTGATAAATCACCAAATAGCCTGACCTCTCTTCCTACTTTTTCTTCCTTTTTTCATCTCTCTCCATTTAAGAGCGTATTTATGAAAATTCCGCCTAAAATACACATTCCTTGATTTTTCAGACCTTTAGGATCAAATTTTCTTTTACAGTTGAGGTAAATTCCTGTACCACACTGACGAGGGCCGACAGCTCAGAAAGCGTACGTTGGGTGGCTTTTCTTGTTTTTCTTCTAAAAAAAAAAAAAGATTGTCCAAAAGATATAGTAGAACAAACTTAAAAATATATGTGTTATTTGATATTAATTTCAAAGGACGGGGCTTCGCCATCTAAAAACTCATTGAGCGGATAAGGGAATGTTTCTTTATTCAATACATTTATGTATCTTATCATTTAATTAGTTATTTTATAGACGAATGATCCTCGAATTTGTTCGAGTAGTGCCCAAGTCCAGCCAATATATTGGTTCAACAAATGTTGGTTATTATTAGAACTAATAGCGATAGGCCTTCTCTAACGTTATGTACTCTCATTTCGGCCATCCTTTGTCTCCATTTCAATGTAAAAATAAAGAAGAAAAGAGGTGTTCTAATCCTTAATATAAACATATCCAACCCAATTTTTGTTATTTATATAAAATGATATTACCTATAATGAAGGTTGTTGTACGAAGTGTATTTCTTTTATTGGTAGAAAAGTGCAAGATTTTGAGTATATTGCTTTTTCAACTTTCTCTATTGTTATATCACTATTTTCTACCAATAAAAAACAAGTTTTTCCTATATGTCTTTATTTTCAGAAACACAGGGTTCTTGTGGTACAAAGTGGTATTATTGTAATATTTAGAAGAAATGCTTAATATTACAGTAAGACTATACTTTGTTTCAAGAACCTAATGTTTCTGAAAATGAAGTGAGATCCAGGATGTCACCTAGGAAGAGCTCAGCACCCACGGGAGTCAAAGACACCGCCGGGACCAAAATAACGACAGTCACAGACGTCTAAATGGAAACTTCACGTCAACCTTTGTACCCAAGTGTAGCAGCGCCTTCACGGTCTTGTTACATAATGTTTGTCTCTCATCTGGACCGAAGCTGGCACTTAATTCTCTGAAACTGTTTTACAAAGGAGATCTTTTATAAAGGTCAATGGCAGCTACCATGGTAGTTTTGTAAAGTATAAATAAGTAAATGTCCCCAAGTGTAGTAGCGCCTTCACGGTCTTGTTACATAATGTTTGTTTCTCACCTGGACCGAAGCTGGCACTTAATTCTCTGAAACTCTTTTACAAAGGAGATCTTTTATAAAGGTCAATGGCAGCTACCATGGTAGTATTGTAAAGTAGAAATAAGTAAATGTCCCCAAGTGTAGCAGCGCCTTCACGGTCTTGTTACATAATGTTTGTCTCTCATCTGGACTGAAGCTGGCACTTAATTCTCTGAAACTCTTTTACAAAGCAGATCTTTTATAAAGGTCAATGACAGCTACCATGGTAGTTTTGTAAAGTATAAATAAGTAAATGTCCCCAAGTGTAGCAGCGCCTTCACGGTCTTGTTACATAATGTTTGTTTCTCACCTGGACCGAAGCTGGCACTTAATTCTCTGAAACTCTTTTACAAAGCAGATCTTTTATAAAGGTCAATGACAGCTACCATGGTAGTTTTGTAAAGTATAAATAAGTAAATGTCCCCAAGTGTAGCAGCGCCTTCACGGTCTTGTTACATAATGTTTGTTTCTCACCTGGACCGAAGCTGGCACTTAATTCTCTGAAACTCTTTTACAAAGCAGATCTTTTATAAAGGTCAATGACAGCTACCATGGTAGTTTTGTAAAGTAGAAATAAGTAAATGTCCCCAAGTGTAGCAGCGCCTTCACGGTCTTGTTACATAATGTTTGTTTCTCATCTGGACCGAAGCTGGCACTTAATTCTCTGAAACTCTTTTACAAAGCAGATCTTTCATAAAGGTCAATGACAGCTACCATGGTAGTTTTGTAAAGTATAAATAAGTAAATGTCCCCAAGTGTAGCAGCGCCTTCACGGTCTTGTTACATAATGTTTGTCTCTCATCTGGACTGAAGCTGGCACTTAATTCTCTGAAACTCTTTTACAAAGGAGATCTTTTATAAAGGTCAATGGCAGCTACCATGGTAGTTTTGTAAAGTAGAAATATAAGTAAATGTCCCCAAGTGTAGCAGCGCCTTCACGGTCTTGTTACATAATGTTTGTCTCTCATCTGGACCGAAGCTGGCACTTAATTCTCTGAAACTCTTTTACAAAGGAGATCTTTTATAAAGGTCAATGGCAGCTACCATGGTAGTTTTGTAAAGTATAAATAAGTAAATGTCCCCAAGTGTAGCAGCGCCTTCACGGTATTGTTACATAATGTTTGTTTCTCACCTGGACTGAAGCTGGCACTTAATTCTCTGAAACTCTTTTACAAAGCAGATCTTTCATAAAGGTCAATGGCAGCTACCATGGTAGTATTGTAAAGTATAAATAAGTAAATGTCCCCAAGTGTAGCAGCGCCTTCACGGTCTTGTTACATAATGTTTGTTTCTCATCTGGACCGAAGCTGGCACTTAATTCTCTGAAACTCTTTTACAAAGGAGATCTTTTATAAAGGTCAATGGCAGCTACCATGATAGTTTTGTAAAGTAGAAATAAATAAATGTCCCCAAGTGTAGCAGCGCCTTCACGGTCTTGTTACATAATGTTTGTTTCTCATCTGGACCGAAGCTGGCACTTAATTCTCTGAAACTTTTTTACAAAGGAGATCTTTCATAAAGGTCAATGGCAGCTACCATGGTAGTTTTGTAAAGTAGAAATAAGTAAATGTCCCCAAGTGTAGCAGCGCCTTCACGGTCTTGTTACATAATGTTTGTCTCTCATCTGGACTGAAGCTGGCACTTAATTCTCTGAAACTCTTTTACAAAGAAGATCTTTCATAAAGGTCAATGACAGCTACCATGGTAGTTTTGTAAAGTATAAATAAGTAAATGTCCCCAAGTGTAGCAGCGCCTTCACGGTCTTGTTACATAATGTTTGTTTCTCACCTGGACCGAAGCTGGCACTTAATTCTCTGAAACTCTTTTACAAAGGAGATCTTTCATAAAGGTCAATGGCAGCTACCATGTTAGTTTTGTAAAGTATAAATAAGTAAATGTCCCCAAGTGTAGCAGCGCCTTCACGGTCTTGTTACATAATGTTTGTTTCTCACCTGGACTGAAGCTGGCACTTAATTCTCTGAAACTCTTTTACAAAGGAGATCTTTTATAAAGGTCAATGGCAGCTACCATGGTAGTTTTGTAAAGTAGAAATAAGTAAATGTCCCCAAGTGTAGCAGCGCCTTCACGGTCTTGTTACATAATGTTTGTTTCTCACCTGGACCGAAGCTGGCACTTAATTCTCTGAAACTTTTTTATAAAGAAGATCTTTTAAAAAGGTCAATGACAGCTACCATGGTAGTTTTGTAAAGTATAAATAAGTAAATGTCCCCAAGTGTAGCAGCGCCTTCACGGTCTTGTTACATAATGTTTGTTTCTCACCTGGACCGAAGCTGGCACTTAATTCTCTGAAACTCTTTTACAAGGGCGATCTTTTATAAAGACCAATGATAGACATTACCATACCAGTTTTCGAAAAAGAAAGAATAAACAATATTAAAGTAAAGGGTTTCTTTAAATTTTGATTTTCGCAAGTTTTCAAGCAAAATTTCTGCTCTTCAACGGGCATATACTTCTATATACAATATCAAGATGAACTTTGTACAGTAATAATTGTGTTATTGGCATGTGTGGGCGTACATCAAACTGTTTACAGCTAAAATATTAGATATTATAATGGGATGATACCAGTTTTGTAGAATGCTAATTGTGTTGAATAATTATACTTTATTTGTTTTTAATAAAGAACTACTTTTTCTATAATTAGTGAACTGAAGATGAAAGTATTGGGATGTTTTGTTTCATCAATAGTTAAATCTTTCTAACGATTTCACTAATTTAATCCACCAAATAGCTACAACTATTATATTTATTGTTAATTCTGTTTATAAAGTTTGCATTTGAAAGTTTATTCTTGTTAATAGTGTTTAAGTAAACTTTGAAATGATTCTTCTGTAATTGTAGAAATTTCACGAATATATTTGGTATGCCAGCAATTCTTCATCAACTAATATCAACTCTGGTGGGATAAAGTCGATATTATAGTAAACCCGTTGAAGAGCGATTAACGCTTGAAAGCTAGCGTTTTTTTAATGAAAAAGGTACTCAAGGTGAGAATATATTTGTAATTTTAATACTTTTTTTTTTTTCACAATTTTATCATGAATATCAACTTTGTTAATGTTGTCCAACTCTCTCCGTTACCTGTATCCCTCCTCATCATATCTCTCTTCATAAATATTAACACAAAGCAATAACGCGCCATCTATACATATAAAATGAAAGGATTTAAAAGCACGAATGTTTTTTTTTATATATTTTTCATTGCAGTAAGGGCAGTAGAAGTTTGTATTATGTATAAAAGAAACATTCGTGCTTTTAAATCCTTTTCCTTCATAAAGATAACAAAGGAGTAGACGAATCCGTCGAATGAAAGAGTTAAAGTTGGTAGATGGATGCAATAGTATCTCTACAAAAACTTCAAAACCTACAAACGAATTACAATAAGAGGAATCGCCAAATATCATTTATTGGAAGAGATAAAATCTAACGGTACAACGAGGTAAAAGCCTGGCAAGCTTTCGCACAATAATGGCCTTCAACAGTCTGAATACGAATACAAGAATTCGTATTACAATCTGTTAGATAAATGATTCGACTTTGCCCAAGTTCTACCTGAGTGAATATTTGACTAATTGTTTGAACAAAGGTTTATTACAGTAGTGCCTCCTTGATTATTAGATCAGTTCAAGATATCCACTCTTTTCTAGGCTCTGAGGAAAGTAGAATTCATAACAGAATGCTGACGTTCGTTGATGAAAACATCTAAGTTTAACTTAAATAGGAATACGACCTTGACTGACCTTGCATTTTCATCTACTAGTATTTGGATTATCGTAGGGATGGTCTAAACCATTGGACACTTTTTTTATGATCTAAAAAAAAAAGCTCCAATAGCCCCCGATTCTTGCAAAAGTCTAACCCCACTAGCGAGTGCAAGTAACCAAACGGGGCTCTAGCACATTTGTAAGTGCAAAGTCGAACTGCTTTTCACATGTGTAGACATGTGGTGTACCTACAGTAAAATAAGTCGCTTACTTCTACCCGCCATGATTATCATGGCCTGTAACACGTGTACTAGGGATAAGCAAAGAAAAAAAAAAAGATTATCGTAAAGATAGAGACTGCCTGGCCGGCATTCATAGTTCTGAAAATTAAAGATACTTCGGCCAGTAAATCTTTTTATTTATCTCTCCAAATCTTTAATTTTCAGAACTAGTATTTAGATGGGCGTGTTTAATTTTCGTAGTAATAGTAAGAAAGATAGAATATAATTAATTAATTATCATTATAATCATTTTACCCGACTCTAGATAATAGTTAATTATATTGCCATGTTGAAAATTAGGAAAGACAAACTTCGGGATGACACAGGGAATTTATTTAGGGCAAATACAAATTATGAATGATAAAAAAGATAAACAATGAAGGAAGTTTAGTAGCAAAATATAAATATCAAGATTGATAATATATGTTAATAAAATAATAAATAATTTGCTATCAGACTACAATACTTTTGAAAATAGAGCAATCCATAAATAAATCTTTAATTAAAAAGGTATATATTGAATCAAAATATTATTTATTTCACCAATATTTAAATTGGCTGAACGCCAACCTTTATCAAGGTGTTATAACATATTTAATGTGTGTCAACAACTGAAATATTGGTAAAATAAATGATATTTTGATCCAATATATGGCTTTTTAATTAAATATTTATTTATGGATTGCTCTATTTTAAAAAGTATTGTAGTCTGATAGCAAAGTATTTATTATTTTATTAATAATAGATTATCAATTTTTTTTATATTTGTATTTTGCTACTAAACTTCCTTCATTGCTTTTTTTATATCATTCATAATTCGTATTTGCCCTAAATAAATTCCCTGTGTCATCCCGAAGTTTGTCTTTTCTAATTTTCAACATGGCAATATAATTAACTATTATCTAGAGTCGGGTAAAATGATCATAATGATAATTAATCAATTATTTATATTCTATCTTTCTCACTATTACTAACTAACACTAAGACTACTATATATTTATTCATTCTTCCAGGGTTGTGTGGCTTCCTCCAGAGGTTAATCTGTACTGTGGCTGTTTCATCCATCAAATATTATGGGTATTTATCCGGAACAAACTTTCTCGTTATTTATATAAATAAGTAGATTCGATCCAAAATAAACACAAATTTCCTATTTTGAAAAGAAAAGGTGAAGACGAACCCTCCTGAGCAAACAACACCGTACAAATCCGAAATAATAGAAGGAACAAATGTTGGAGCTGACAAATATTTGGACAACTTTCACATTTCCAACTTCAGCTCTTTCTAGGTTACTAGGGTTGTTGGGGCAATTGTTTTATATTCAGAGTATCCAACCAATTGCAGACATTTCTATTTTTTTTCTTCTGTAATGTTGTTAAATAATTACATTTCATTTTACATATGCAAAATCTGTTTGAGCTATCTTTAGTTTAAGATTTTTTTTTTGACAATTTAACATTATATTGATTCTTCTAATCAATTGTTACAGAAAAAAAAAAGATCAAATAAAGGATAATTTATAATAAAGGAGTAAATAAAGGGTATATAAAATGTAGGAGAATATGTATAGTTGTATATGTGTACAAGTTTCTTCAGCAAGGGAGGTTTCCCCACCTTGAGAGAGTTCTCCTCCAGACAGGGAGGGGTTTTCTTGGACCTTCTTCAGTTTCACACCGAGGAAGTACCTATACAAGGGTCACTCCAGAAGTTTTTTTACAATCACCTATTTTTATTAAAGCTGCAACTTTCAAATCTTCAGGATTTCTCAAAGTATTCACCCTTAGCACCTATGCAAGATATCATCCGTGAAAACCAATTATCGAAGTACTTACACCAGTCATCTTCGAGGATGGAATTTACGGCATTGATAAAGGCTTGCAGTGCTGCATCATCAGTGTCAAATTTTATCTCTTTCAACAATAACTTAACTTTTGGAAATAGAAAAATGTAACAAGGTGCTAGGTCTGGTGAATAAGGTCACCTGTATATGCACGTCTCTGTTATAAGATAAAAGCTGTTGTATGAGGCTATATATCCCGGTAGTTATCCAGTAACATACTTGTGTTAAGTACCAACCTACGTGGTTAGGTATCCATTCATTATTGTTTCTAGATTAAAAATAGTTAATAATTTATAAATTTAATAACCATCTATCTATAAATATGCCATTCCCTCCTGTGAGCGACTACGTATTGTAACAAAGTATTTTATTAACAGAGTATTATTTCTTATGTTTATACTTTGCTACTTTGTAAACTTCCATCATTGCTTATATTTTGTTCTTGTCTGAAATAAATTGTTGTCTCCTCCTGAAGTTTTGTCTTCCCTAATTTTCCACGTGGCAATATAAAAAGACATGTTCTGATCTAATTCAACCACTGTTTTAACATCCACCTCCAGTGAAGAATTGGTGTTTGTAGATATTCTCTCATGGAAAGTTGTGGAATATTCTAACCAGAGTTTGATGCTGGAACAGTCTGAATACGACACACAGAATTCTAGATGTGAATATCTAAGTAAGAGCTAACGACCTCAGTAGAATCCTGATGACATCCGCACACAGATTTGAAATTCTAACAATACACAAGTTTATTCTAAAAGAAGTTGGAGAGATTAGGTGATTTGTTATCCGGATTATCAATTTTCCCACTGGACAATATACAATTTTACAACCACATTTAAAACAATTTGCTTAAGAAAACTCGGTAATATTGTAACGTAGAAAATGATAAAAGACAAACTTTAGAATAACACGACAATTTATTTAAGGCAAAAAATCAACATTTATAAGATACAAGATAAACAATGAGTTTCTAGAGAAGAGCAAAATATAAATAAAATATAATTATTAAAAATTAATAATATGTATAATACAATATAATATGGCTTGTGATTGTAAAACGACATTTGAAAATTATCCCGCATGTGTTTCTTTTCAACGAAAAATCAAAATTTATTTTAAGGAGAAATAACAATTATTTCTAACCTTAGTATGAAGTATGAAAGGATGAATTGTGAAGAGCATTGATAAACGGAATATGTATATAAAATATAATAAATACTTTGCTACAATATTAAATAAGCATTTTTTAGTTAAATAATTAATGTTTTTATAGAAATAAAATTTTGAAGGTTGAGAATATAGACTCAGAAAAGTAAGAAGGGATATTTACAGGAACTAGATCAGTTGACACAGCGATATCTGGGTATATTAACCCATCACGGCAGTCTTCAGAAGTTATTAAAGTTACATAAAGATCTAGTAACAAAATGTAAAAAAGCTTTACTCGTATATATCACTGGTAAACATTTTATTTACAACCATAAACAAGTATTGCAAGAAAATCACTGAAAGCAAATTAAATTCAATGATGAATTTATTAAGATTTTAAAAAATAAAATTAAGTATCCAATGTCAACATTTTTAAAACCGAATCTTTAGAACCGTTTGGACTTCCTGAGATTGTTATCATTACACTTGCTCATTGGTTGTTAGAAGGTACATCATCACATTTCTTTGTAATTATCATTCCTTAAGTGAATATTGGATTATAGTTATTGCAATATCAGTGGTGTTACAATAAGATATTCTTAGGAAAAAAATTCAAATATAAAGGTAACTTCTGTATCTCGTTTTTCAGAAGTAATTTCAAAATTCTAAGAATTTCTGTCGCATCTCAATTAAGGCCTATTGAGAATCACACACTTCTATCGTCTAAATCTGTTATATTTATCCATATATTCATCATTATATTTATTATGTAGAACGACATTTGAAAATTATCCCGCATGGGGTTAGAAATAATCGTTATTTCTCCTTAAAATAAATTTCGATTTTTCGTTTAAAGAAACACATGCGGGATAATTTTCAAATGTCGTTCTACAATCATAAGCCGCTTTATATTTTATTATATTTATTCTATATTTAACATTGTATAATCTTACATTGTAATAAATCAGTTTCAATCTCAATCTCTCTCTCGTCTATATCTGTTATATTTATAAGAATTCTTGAATAATTTCTCCATATAGGAATCTGAATCCTTCTAAATATAGAGATCACAGATATCTGAAATACAAAAATGATAATTTTGAAAATTCTGTGACTATCCTAAAATTCACCGCTGTTTGATGACTTAGGAATCAGCGAATGTTCTTCCTGAAGGCATGTTTATATTATCTTTCACAGAAATAATATGAGAAGACATCAACTGTCTAAAATATATCAATATACAATGATAACGTCATGTCATGTTGTGTTTTTTTTTGTAATATTATATGATAATTTTATATATAAATAAGTATATAATGAAAGGATCTAAGCACAAAGTTTATTTTATATACAATACAAACTTCTACTGTCCATACTGCGATGCAAAAATATTGGAAGGGCTTGGCTTTATTAGTGGTTAACCCTCCCAAAGGTTTCGCTAATTCAATCTACCAGACCGCTTCTTAGAGCTCTAATACTGTATTGGATCATTCTGCATATATATGCTACACTGAAGGGTGGAATCTAAGAAATAGTATTCAAAAAGAAAAAAAAAACTTAAAAGAAAATTTCGTGCTTAAATACTTTTATTATGTATATACAGTTAAACCTGTATATAGCGCCCCTTCTTGGGACTCACCAAAATAGAGTTTATAGAGAGGGGGTGCTATAGACAGGTCACTTTTAATGTAAATCGCATCATACTACGTATTTAAAATCGGGCGCTATAGAGAGGAAGGCGCTATTTAGAGGGGGCGCTATAGACAGGTTTAACTGTATATAGTTATTGCTTTATATAAATAATTGTCAAGATATGTTTGAGAACTGGAAAATCAATAAACCTATCTATTCTAACTTCCTCAAGTCGACAAACTGACATTGATCCTTGGTTTCCATAACTACATGGTTTAAACTAAGACACACGTGCTCACGGAAATCACAAATTTGACAATTTATAGTGACGCACACACTAAGGGAATTAAATTATAGCGACACGTTAGTAACCATTGTTACATACTGGCGTTGTGTAAATATACTGCTACGTAGAGAATTAGAAAAGGCACAAACCTCAAGGCCATTTATCTTTATCAAAACCTTATTTGAGTAAAAGAAAAGAGCAACGAAATAAATTTTAAAATGTAACAAAACATCTAAATAAATATACTGTGGAATATATATAATAAATATTTTGTTACAATATGAAAGAATTATGCAACTTTTTCAAATATTCAAATTTCTTTTACTACATTTGGACTAGAATATTAGACTTGTTCTATTTAAACTCTAATATTTCTATTTGATAGTAGTTTCTCTTCAAAGATTCATATATATAATAAAATATTAAATAACATATCTTTAAAACTGAGTTGAAAATATTGTTTCAATATAATTTTCTTCAACGCGACATCTGTTTTAAGAAATTGAAATTATTTAAACTGTATGATTCTTTTTCAAAATAATGATAAAGCACAATTATGATTTTAGATACAAGAAAATAAGACCAATATCTAAATAAATTAATAGTGTGTGATGTTTTCGGTAACAGCATTGTCTTAAGATGGTAACAATGCTGTTACCTAAACACGTCACATACTATTAATTTATTTGGATATTGGTCTTATTTTTATGTAGATATTTTTAAAAATAATATAAATTCTACTGTTTTTACTGCAATGATAAAATAATAGGAGTTTACCACTGATGAGCCAGGCCCTCCAATTATTTTATCATTACATTAAGGGCAGTAGAAGTTTGATTTTATTTCAAAAAGAGTCATACGTGGTCAAAAATTAGTTTAAATTTCTTACACAATTTCCTTTGTTTAAAATTCAATCAAGTACACACAATTATCATTTCAAATATTGATATATTAATTTAGTGTTTTCTTTTACTATCGCTCCATGCTATATATAACATACTTATTGTTAATATAAAATAAACAAAGCTTCCAGGGTTAAGTTTCTTGTACAACTTATTATTTTCAAGTTTTCAGACTTGTCAGTCCTTCAACAGGATTATCACGTTAACAATTTAATACAAAATACTCTTTTTATATACACATTATTTTGAAAATAGAGCAATCCATAAATAAATCTTTAATTAAAAAGACATATATTGGATCAAAATATCATTTATTTTACCAATATTTCAGTTGGCTGAACGCCAACCTTTATCAAGGTGTTATAACATTTTATAGTGTTAAAATTTTACACAAATAAATTTACTGGCAATGTGTTTCTTTTAAATATCATCAAATATTATCTCTACAGACCTTACTGCAATGGTATGAGTTATTGAATGAGAGGGCTTGGCTCATCAGTAGTGAACCCTCTCAGCGGTTTCGCCAAATTAATCTCTAGACCGCTCTACTATTGTATTGGACTGGTTTTGTTATATACCCTGCATTTTCTATGGAAGGCAGCTTAGGGGTGTTTAAGGAACTATGGACATAAGTCGTTTTATAGTGTGTCAACAACAAACACAGCGCCACATTACGTCAACAGCATTAAGTTTTTAAAATATTTTGTAATATTCAATGGGGAGAAAAAATGTGATATATATATTTATATTATGGACAAAATAATTTTTGTAAAAAAACATTATTATCACACTTATTCTTTATTTCGACTTAGAGCGCTATGTCCCTCTAGGGACACTTTCACTTTAAACATAAACAAAAAAATTGAAAGAAAAGAAAGAAATATATTTTAAATATGTACAGAATTAGTATGCCAGTTAGATGAACAGATTTTAAAAATATCAACACAATTGATATATGTACAAAGGGTTGATATGCAAATTTAGTTAAATGAAATCAAATTGTAAAGTATTGTGTGTATTCGAGAAAAGCAATTTGCAGATTAAAAAAAAAAAGTATAAAGGAATATTTTAGAATGAAATATGCTAGATATTAGAGAATTATTCAATTAAAACAATACTAAAAAGAGTTAATTATTACTTATTGTTAACATGCTTTCAAAGAAAAATTATATCAATTACAATCATTCTATAATGATAACGAGCATATCCTCTGATATTCCAACAAGAAGCTGATATTGAAGGAGCACACGTCTCTAGAAACTTCCAATGTCTAAAGACGTGCCTATTGAAAAGATTGGCGATCTGTCTTGTCGCAATATATTGTAGCAAAGCATTCATTATTTTATTAACAGATTATTTTGAGTGGGGGTCGATGGTAGGATGGTCTAAACCGTTGATTTTCGACCTCTACGACCCGGGTTCGATTCCCGCATTGAACACTTTTTTCTGATTAAAAAAATGCTCCAATGGCCCCCGATTCTTTCAAAAGTCCAACCCCACCAGCGAGTGCAAGTAATCAAACGGGGCTATGGTACATTCGTAAGTGCAAAGTCGAAATGATTTTCACATGTGTAGACATGTGGTGTACTTACAGTAAAAGCAGTCGCCTATTTCTACCCACCATGAGTTGGATAAGACACCAATTTTGATTTTGATGTTTATATGTTTTATTACTCTGCTTAAACTTCCCTCATATATCGATTCTCTTGTATTTTATATCAATTTTAATGTGTACTTGTCTTAAATAAATTGTAGCGTTATCCTGAAGTTTGTCTTTGCCTAATTTTCTACGTTACAATATATCGGAAGATACCAATAAACTATTTTGAACCAATATATGTTAGTCATCTCAAATGGATTTCATATGATTTACTCTATATTCCTCAATAATTACTTTCTACTCAATAATGATTTATGTTTTCTTAATTGCACAAGTCTTTGTTTGCTCATCTAGAAGTCTTCAGAATTGTTGGTCGCCCTTTTTTTGAGAGGTTCTTCAATCAATGATTCTCTCTATGAATACAAATCAAATGTTTATAAAGAAAGGAGGCAGTAGCAATTAAAGGTAGAAAACCCCAACTAGAAGAGAACACACAACAATGGTATCTTTCTTACCCCGATTGTCTTTAACATCCCGTGATTGATGACTCTTTCACCAGTCTTCTTTCTTGTTGGATTTTTCTTTTGAAGGAGGGACACATTGCTTAATCCATCTTAGAATGACCTCCCTTCCAGCTTCTACCATCCACTTGAAAATATCCCTAAGTAAAACCATCTATTGAAACTCTGTAAATTTGAATTCTCTTTTTAAAATTCTTAATTATTCCGTTCTCTCAGCCTATTATGTCCACCAGTAATTATTAAGAAACCTCAGGACACCATTTAGATAGTACATTAAGGTCCATTGCGCTAAGGCAGTTGCTATTATATATATTTTTTCGATTCGTCAGGAATGGTATTAGGCCAAATTTGACTCGAAACAAACATTTACTACTTTTAATTGATTTTTATATTAGATGGCAGTAGCTAGCTCTCTTTGAGAAATTAATTGCACGACCAGGGGTATCTTTTGCCACCAGTTTTAGACCTTGTTCTTTCCGTTATTTCTCTCTCTCAAATATTCTTCCAGAAACTAGAGCAGTGAGAGTAGGTAGGTTGTATTCGTACACATTAAACGAACGTGTGTATTTATGCCGTTTGACCAGTATTTATTTACATATAGAGATTACAGCTCATAATAATCATAATAGGTAAGGGATTTATGAGTACTTATCATTTTTATGTAACTACCCTCATGTATACATATGTAGAAAGAAGTTTAACTTTTACACTTTCAAGATGTTAGAAGCTTTATTTGGTTACTTGGGCTCACTGGAGAAGTTGAACATGTGTAAGAATCGTGGCTCCATTGAAGCAATTCATTGTTTTATAAAAACGATTCAGTCAACTCGGGTTTCGAGCCTTGGTTGCCGTGAACACGATTTAGAAAACTCTAAACCATCCTAGTTAAGGGAAATATTAATTCGCTAATAGATGGCGTCTGAAAACTATACGTGAAGTGGCTTGGATACCTGAAAATCTCCAGCACCTTACTTCAACTGGCTTGTCATCTAATGCCCTATCAACAACTTAGGGAAAAAGTAAGACCAGCAATCCAATGCTGACAATACATATACTAGATTGTACATCCCAATTGTCCATTGCACATAGCTCTTCTACAAGATTGACCAGGACAAAGATACAACATTCATGTCAAACTACCCTCCAGAGATCTGTTGAATTATAAGTAGTTGTGCCATATCTTACACATATTTGTAAATTAAATGATGATAATGATGGACTATGGTTAAATGAAGGGCTGTTTTTGGATGACATTTTTCACCATCATTACTATAGTGGAAATAGCGGACTCATTAGCAATGAATATCATGGACCCATAATCGAAACTCTCTAATGACAAGTCAATTACCATCAGCCAATCAGGAGACAGCTACTTTAATAAGAGACTGAATAAACAACCAAACAGTTATTAACAACATTCCTTCATTAGTTATAAAGAGAATAAAATATTATTTACATTGAAAGCTTTCTCTGGAATTTGATTTTGTTCTCAGTTTCACTCTTTGATGTTCTGTTCACGTTCAGATCCATTCTTCAATTCTCTTTTTTTTTTTTTACATATCTTTAATTACATCGAGGTGTTTAATTTAACTGACTCAATGTCCATTTCGCATCAATGTTTTTTTCTTCTTCGTATTTGGTATTTCCACATGTTTTTTGTTCTAGTTCGATGCACTTTGGTTTAAAAAACAGGCAACATTCTAATATATGTATCTCATTCCCCAATATTGGAATAATTAGCAGTAACTAGAGTATAATTAAATTAAGTAAAATTAAAACACCCCCAGTCTACTATCGGCATTGCTACACTTCTTTTGGATCATCTTTTACAACCGTTCGAATTCCTCGTTTTTCTTTTATAAATCCACACACTTTTCATTTAGCTTTCTTTTATTCCGTAATTGTCTGGGCGAATATTCCGAAGGGCCTCGTTTAATTTCTCTTTAATTATCCTCTCTAATAAATTATGGGAGCTTTTTTCCGATCGGTTTAAAACGGGGCTTCTGGAAAACACTTCTCTTGTTTGTTCTCATTTTTATCAAATAAATGGAAGTTCACGCTAATTAGTCTTTTCATTCCAAATCAAATTAAAAACATGTTTGTTAAATTGCTATTGAGAATCCTCTCGTTTCTAAAGTGTTAATTAATTGCCATATTTGATGGATTACCAATTTATTGTTCTTGAATAGTTTTTAATGAGCTACCTTTTTCTCTCTCCACGATTGGTGAAATTGCCTTGAGTAGATGAAGAAATCTTTTTAAAGATTTGTATGTAGCGACTTGAAACCCCACTTTAACGGTGGTCTGTTTGAAGATTTGTATGTAGCGACTTGAAACCCACTTTAACGATGGTCTGTTGGGAAGATTTGTATGTAGCGACTTGAAACCCCACTTTAACGGTGGTCTGTTTGAAGATTTGTATGTAGCGACTTGAAACCCACTTTAACGATGGTCTGTTTGAAGATTTGTATGTAGTGACTTGAAACCCCACTTTAACGGTGGTCTGTTTGAAGATTTGTATGTAGATACTTGAAACCCCACTTTAACGGTGGTCTGTTTGAAGATTTGTATGTAGCGACTTGAAACCCACTTTAACGGTGGTATGTTTGAAGATTTGTATGTAGCGACTTGAAACCCACTTTAACGGTGGTCTGTTTGAGGATTTGTATGTAGCGACTTGAAACCCCACTTTACCGGTGGTTTGTTTGAAGATTTGTATGTAGCGACTTGAAACCCCACTCTACCGGTGGTTTGTTTGAAGATTTGTATGTAGCGACTTGAAACCCACTTTAACGGTGGTCTGTTTGAGGATTTGTATGTAGCGACTTGAAACCCACTTTAACGGTGGTCTGTTGGGAAGATTTGTATGTAGCGACTTGAAACCCCACTTTAACGATGGTCTGTTTGAAGATTTGTATGTAGCGACTTGAAACCCCACTTTAACGGTGGTCTGTTTGAAGATTTGTATGTAGCGACTTGAAACCCCACTTTACCGGTGGTTTGTTTGAAGATTTGTATGCAGCGACTTGAAACCCACTTTAACGGTGGTCTGTTTGAGGATTTGTATGTAGCGACTTGAAACCCACTTTAACGGTGGTCTGTTGGGAAGATTTGTATGTAGCGACTTGAAACCCCACTTTAACGATGGTCTGTTTGAAGATTTGTATGTAGCGACTTGAAACCCCACTTTAACGGTGGTCTGTTTGAAGATTTGTATGTAGCGACTTGAAACCCACTTTAACGGTGGTCTGTTTGAGGATTTGTATGTAGCGACTTGAAACCCACTTTAACGGTGGTCTGTTTGAAGATTTGTATGTAGCGACTTGAAACCCCACTTTAACGATGGTCTGTTTGAAGATTTGTATGTAGCGACTTGAAACCCCACTTTAACGGTGGTCTGTTGGGAAGATTTGTATGTAGCGACTTGAAACCCACTTTAACGGTGGTCTGTTTGAAGATTTGTATGTAGCGACTTGAAACCTACTTTAACGGTGGTCTGTTGGGAAGATTTGTATGTAGCGACTTGAAACCCACTTTAACGGTGGTCTGTTTGAAGATTTGTATGTAGCGCTCTGAAACCCCACTTTAACGGTGGTCTGTTTGAAGATTTGTATGTAGCGCTCTGAAACCCCACTTTAACGGTGGTCTGTTTGAAGATTTGTATGTAGATACTTGAAACCCCACTTTAACGGTGGTCTGTTTGAAGATTTGTATGTAGCGACTTGAAACCCACTTTAACGGTGGTATGTTTGAAGATTTGTATGTAGCGACTTGAAACCCACTTTAACGGTGGTCTGTTTGAGGATTTGTATGTAGCGACTTGAAACCCCACTTTACCGGTGGTTTGTTTGAAGATTTGTATGTAGCGACTTGAAACCCCACTCTACCGGTGGTTTGTTTGAAGATTTGTATGTAGCGACTTGAAACCCACTTTAACGGTGGTCTGTTTGAGGATTTGTATGTAGCGACTTGAAACCCACTTTAACGGTGGTCTGTTGGGAAGATTTGTATGTAGCGACTTGAAACCCCACTTTAACGATGGTCTGTTTGAAGATTTGTATGTAGCGACTTGAAACCCCACTTTAACGGTGGTCTGTTTGAAGATTTGTATGTAGCGACTTGAAACCCCACTTTACCGGTGGTTTGTTTGAAGATTTGTATGCAGCGACTTGAAACCCACTTTAACGGTGGTCTGTTTGAGGATTTGTATGTAGCGACTTGAAACCCACTTTAACGGTGGTCTGTTGGGAAGATTTGTATGTAGCGACTTGAAACCCCACTTTAACGATGGTCTGTTTGAAGATTTGTATGTAGCGACTTGAAACCCCACTTTAACGGTGGTCTGTTTGAAGATTTGTATGTAGCGACTTGAAACCCACTTTAACGGTGGTCTGTTTGAGGATTTGTATGTAGCGACTTGAAACCCACTTTAACGGTGGTCTGTTTGAAGATTTGTATGTAGCGACTTGAAACCCCACTTTAACGATGGTCTGTTTGAAGATTTGTATGTAGCGACTTGAAACCCCACTTTAACGGTGGTCTGTTGGGAAGATTTGTATGTAGCGACTTGAAACCCACTTTAACGGTGGTCTGTTTGAAGATTTGTATGTAGCGACTTGAAACCTACTTTAACGGTGGTCTGTTGGGAAGATTTGTATGTAGCGACTTGAAACCCACTTTAACGGTGGTCTGTTTGAAGATTTGTATGTAGCGCTCTGAAACCCCACTTTAACGGTGGTCTGTTTGAAGATTTGTATGTAGCGCTCTGAAACCCCACTTTAACGGTGGTCTGTTTGAAGATTTGTATGTAGCGACTTGAAACCTACTTTAACGGTGGTCTGTTTGAAGATTTGTATGTAGCGACTTGAAACCCCACTTTAATGATGGTCTGTTTGAAGATTTGTATGCAGAGGCTTGAAACCCTGTTTAACGATGGTCTGTTTGAAGATTTGTATGTAGCGACTTGAAACCCACTTTAACGGTGGTCTGTTTGAAGATTTGTATGTAGCGCTCTGAAACCCCACTTTAACGGTGGTCTGTTTGAAGATTTGTATGTAGCGCTCTGAAACCCCACTTTAACGGTGGTCTGTTTGAAGATTTGTATGTAGCGACTTGAAACCCACTTTAACGGTGGTCTGTTTGAAGATTTGTATGTAGCGACTTGAAACCCCACTTTAACGATGGTCTGTTTGAAGATTTGTATGTAGCGACTTGAAACCCACTTTAACGGTGGTCTGTTTGAAGATTTGTATGTAGCACTTGAACCCACTTTAACGATGGTCTGTTTGAAGATTTGTATGTAGCGACTTGAAACCCAACTTTAACGATGGTCTGTTTGAAGATTTGTATGTAGCGACTTGAAACCCAACTTTAACGATGGTCTGTTTGAAGATTTGTATGTAGCGCTCTGAAACCCCACTTTAACGGTGGTCTGTTTGAAGATTTGTATGTAGCGCTCTGAAACCCCACTTTAACGGTGGTCTGTTTGAAGATTTGTATGTAGTGACTTGAAACTCCACTTTAACGGTGGTCTGTTTGAAGATTTGTATGTAGATGGTCAAGCATGTGAAGTATTGGCGAAGCAGAATTAGCGGATATTGTGCATCCACCAACAGCTAGAATCACTGTGTGATTGGTTGTGACATTGATGTAAGCTGTCGTATTTTTGCCCAGTTCAAGAGGTAAGGACATTTGGTACGTACGCTTGGTCGAACAGTCATTGATCGAAGCTACCATCCGAGGAATTACGAATGAATACCGCCTACCGACTGAAATTTGGGATTTTGTTTATGAATTGTAACGATCACACAAATACCCGTTATTTCGCTGTCCGGATTTAACCATAAATTAAGATAAAAAACTTCTTCCTTTCTATATATCTATTAAATCAATCCATTTTTGAGCGCTGCCTATAATGAGCATGTTCAGAACAAACGAATTTGAACAAAAGCCATCATTGATTGCCATTTACCATGTTTGCTATGATTTTAGGCTATGGCTCTCATTATTTCAAGACATTTTAATATTGCTAATGTAATATTTTGATTGCCATGTTTGCTATGATTTTGGGTTATGGCCGTCATTGTTTCAAGACATTTTACCATTGTTAATGTATTATTTAGATTGCCATGTTTGCTATGATTTTGCGCTCGGCCCTCAATGTTTCAAGACATTTTGCAATTGTTAATGTATTATTTAGATTGCCATGTTTGCTATGATTTTGGGCTCGGCCCTCAATGTTTCAAGACATTTTACCATTGTTAATGTATTATTTCGATCGCCATGTTTGTGCTATGATTTTGGGCTCGGCCCTCATTGTTTCAAGACATTTTGCAATTGTTAATGTATTATTTCGATCGCCATGTTTGTGCTATGAATTTAGGCTATGGCCTCATTGTTTCAAGACATTTCATTTATTGTTAATGTATTATTTTGAATGCCAGGTTTGCTATGATTTTGGGCTTTGGCTCTCAATGTTTTAAGCCATTTGTTAATTCCTCATTTACCTACATTAAAACAATACATTCATTTGAACTCTGAGTAGAAAACGTAAATTCAGATATTAACGAGATTCGTGAAAAAAGAATAAGGAGACTGTCTTGTACATGAAACCTTCCGCAATATATTGAAATGATGTATTTTATTTTGTGTTATTTTTCGTAATATATATAGTTTTTCTAATATAAGTTTATTGATGTATGTATCATTTAAAAAAATAATATTTAAATAAAATACATGAGAAAACTTATGGCAATATTGGGAAAGAACTGTGATTATAAGATTGGAGTATTTCTTTATTCTGCATATGACCAACTGTAAAACCTCTAGAATAAATGAACCAATAAAAAGACAGGATTTACAGATGGAATCAGCCAATCACTTTCAAGAAACGGCTTTTTAAAATTCCAAAATCGAATCAGGCAATCAGAACTGCGCAGACTGAATAAAGGTATTCATGTATATCACACGATGTAAAATTCCTCCATGTTCTCTACTCGACTTCGATAATGAGACAAGGCATCCTTCACTGAAGAATCTCTGTTCTGGAATGATGATTGTGACCTTCCTCTAATTCTTTCCCAGCTAATTACCCTACTGATCGATCCAACTAATTATTTAATTACTGCTGTCATGAGTTCAAATCCCGCTGAAGGAATCTTTTTTTTAACTATATCTATCTATAAAAGTTCTCACAGTGAATCTATCTCTCTCAATAATAATAATAATAATAATAAAAAAAAAGAAATGGAAGTTATTTTAATGAGCTATATTTAATTATAGTCTTTTTTCTAGGAAATTTTGGATATAAAAGATTACAATGGGGGAAATGATGGATTTTATGTTTTATTGGGTCTGGATAATTGTAAATTACAATTACAATTATTTTATTTCCAAAGCGCTATATCCCGCAAGGGATACTTGCGCCAAACAAGGAGAAAAGTTTACTTACATAAGTTATTTACATTATTCAACGCATGAAAACATTAGAGATCCAGATTTTGTAGAAAGTTTAGAATGTATTTACAAAATGAATTGAACTTTAAATATGTTTTTTTTTATCGGAAATTAAATCGTTAAGTTCACAAACAACTAGTTCATTCTTCATTCTATAATCTTGAAATGCTGGGCAATCGATCAGTAGATGTCTTGAGGTTTGTTCTTCAATACCACAAAAGCAACTTGAATCCTAAATGCTTATAATAAATGCTTAACTGATTTCTACATGCTTAAGATCTGTTGCACTTACAGTAAAAACAGTCGCCAACTACTACCTGCCATGATTAATATGTACTGTATTATGTTTATATATCGGATAAGTAAAAAAAGGCAGAATGGCATTAGTGAAATAATATTTCTCTTGTCAAGTATGGAACTTAATCTTTGAAATTCTTATCAACATCCTCCAGTATTTTTGTCTTTTTTTTTCACATTGAGGCTAAAATTTATGGCCATTTCTAACAACCGCACACACTTGTTAAATATTTATCTTTATTTATATAAAGTATCCCTTTGTGTGTGACGATGAAATATATGTAAAAGCTTCTACAAAGCGCAAAACTCCTCCCTTCAATCTTCTCAGAACAAAAATGTAAATAGAAAACAATATTTTTTACGGCCTCACTAAGTATTTCATTTGTAAACCAAACGACAGCAGTAGGATTCAAAATGGCTGCATCCCCAACTCATAAATGGCTTCTTTTTTTTTTAACATTCTCTCATTTATCTATTCATAAATAAGATTTCTTATCAGCAAACTACATGCAAATTGTTGCCAGGCAATAATATTTTTTTTCACAAAGACCCGCTGTGTTCTATGAATTAATATTTTAAAAAATCAATAAATTTGGAGTTTTTTTTTGGTTGCAACCATTTTATCGTGTATGGATTATTAGATTTTCAATTTTAATACGCAGCAGAATTAAACTTCTACTCATAGTTTTCTCATCAATTCTAGGATATTAATTTAGGAAAAAAAAATTAATTAAATAATTTAATTAATTATGCGGAACAAGATTTACTTTTTAAAGGTATACGCCGCTTTTATATATGTAAAATCCAGAAAATATATTTTAAAATATGAAGGCTTATATAATCAATGTATCATATTTAATCTGCTAAAATATATATAGCCCTGTTCTAATTAAATATAGTCATTTATTTATAGGCACATTATTCAAAATATATTTATAGTTCGACTTTTTTAAAATTTATATATTGAAATTGGGAAATATCAATTTATAACATAGTTTTAAAAACCAAAAGATTATAAATTTAAACCCTTAGTTTTAATAAAATTACATTTATTTGTGAAATATATATGTAAGACGAATAATATTTTAAATATATATTAATAATATTATGGCAGAGTATTTTACAATTAATATATAAATTATTATTTAAGATTTTATCACTCAGCATTTTTATTTCATTGTCTATCTGTTCTTTCGTGTGAATAAGTTGGTAAATGTTTTGATCAAATTTACACGAAAGAATAGATAGACAATGAATTAAATTTGTTAAGTGACAAAATATCTTAAATATCATTTGTTTATTAATTGTAAAGTACTCTTCCACAATATTGTTAACGTAATATATTTTTCAAAAATTATTCGTTGTTTGATCAAAATAAATTGCCTTGTTATCCTCGTGTTTCTACCTCATATTTCTACGCTACAATAATATGAAAAATAATGCTTACGTGTTTTAGCGCAAAACACAAACATCCTCAATAAAAAGAGGAGAGTTGCCCCTCAAAATATTGGAAGACTAAAAATATTTCTAAATCTCCAATACATGAATTCTTTTCTAAAAATAATAAATATTATGGAGATTGCTCATTCTTCAAAATATAAAAAATTATAAAATAATTATTTTTAAATATAAAAAATGCTTTGCGTGTTAAATAGATAAAGCTCAGTTTATTTTTATGGAAAAAAAGAAAGAGTATTCACAAATGATATAAAAGAAATTTGATTGGTTTCATAAAAAGAGCCAAACGATTTTCAAAAAGAATCGTTTGCTACCACCTTCCTGCGCTCACCTTAATATCGATTTATTGGCAATTGGATTTCTATCGATTGCTGTTGGGTGTGGTGGGGCAGTATAACCTCTACATACCCTGCCACACTTTCTTAAATTTGATCTGGAAACTTCACACGGATGGATACATCCGTGGAGAGCATTTCTTCAGTGACTTCAGTTAACTTGTTGACAATATTGATAATCTTCTACATATTTATTCTGTCATCCTTTTGAAATGGCTACTTTTTGCAAATAGTCCTGTTGCTTTGTGTTTTTTACATTGTCAACAAAAGTATATTTACTTATAATGAAGTAAAAAATTACGTAAAATGAGTCTTTGAGTATATAATTTGAAAAGTAAAAATAAATTTGAGGCAACATAGCAATTTATTAATATGTTCAATTTACTATGTAAAGGTGTTTGGTACACCATATCAAGCATGGAGTTAAGCTTTTTGCTCCCCATGTAAATGTGAAATCAAATCTTAAGTCCACTATGTAAATATGTATATATACTTTTAAAATGTGGAGGGGTTTTAAATAGGGTCGATTGTTGATAAACATAACCAAGGATTCAATCCATATTGGGTACTTTTTCCTTAGAAAAAAATACTTTAATAGCCTCCGATTTTCGCAAAAGATCAACCCCATTTGTAACAATTTGTTTTGTTCAATTTTTAAACTGGTTTACATCTTTGATATAATCTTCTATTGCCCTGTATTAGAAGTAAGAAGAGATTATGGAATTGCGAATAGTTCTGCTCATTCGGTTTTGCTTCATCAAAACAATAGTTAATGTGATTTCCAGTTGCCTTTCCAAATTGCATTATTGTGGCCATCAAAAATGATTCAGTTATAGCTTACAATATTGGGTTAGGACTCATTCTTCATTTCTACTTCATGTAACTACTGACCATTTTTTCTACCTTGGTCATTAGAAAAAAACAGCTCAATATCGTATATATATCAATACCATTACATATTTATAAATTCAATTGCCATCTATCATTCAAATTTGTAACAGATAAATTTACTGGAAATGTGTTTCTTTTCAATAATATCATCAAATATTATCTCTACAGACCTTACTGCAATGATATAAGTTATTGAATTAGATACTACTAATGAGCTCAGCCCTCTCATTCAATAACTTATTTCATTGCAGTAAGGTCTGTAGAGATCATTTTTGATGATATTATTGAAAATTTATTTGTTACACATTTTAACCATTACATATTTTCTTTTTTCTTTCTGACAAGTTATGATGATCCTTTATTCTTACTTTCAATTATCATTATATGTTCTTTTGTGTATGTTGAGGGGGATAGAGGCCGTTCTATGAAAGTTTTAGGGATGAAGCTTTAGCAGAATTCATTTTACATATTGATGGCTTGTATTTTCAATATATTTTGTGTTTCTAATCATTTTTATGGTAAAAATCGCATTTTGATTGAAGAATGAGGTAAAATGTCTGTTCATATTTATCGAGCATATGCTTTGATCGTAAAACCATGGCATTATCGACTAGAAAAATCTACCATATTGACCATTTATTTTCTTCACATTAAAAGATGATTAATTCGCTTGGAGACTAAATAAATTGAAAAATAAATGTTTTTCGCTCAAATCCCGAAAAGTTTTCAAGAAGCGGTTTATAAATTACGGTATGGAATATTTACATATAATTTCAATTATTCATTATGTATTTGATAAATTGCTCTATGAGCTTCTATTAACTGATTTTTTACGAGTGTAATTATATTTTTATGAGAAAATGCTAATTATTTCTATATTTTAGATACATTAATGCTCTATCATAGTAGTCTGATGTTGAAAAGATGGTTATAATCCTTTTAATTATTCTATATTTTTTGTGATAACGACGCTGAAACTTTATATCCATGCACACTGACTGATTTACTGTTTTAGATTTCCGAAATGGCTAAACTTTTTTTCAATTAGGTAAAGTTTTCATTTTCCATTTAATTTAAAACATCTTTAGCTATTTTGAAAATAGAACAATTCATAAATAAATCTTCAATTAAAAAGGCATATATTGGATCAAAATATCATTTATTTTACCAATATTTCAGTTGGCTGAATGCCAACCTTTATCAAGGTATTATAACATATTTAATGTGTGTCAACAACAAACTCAGCGCCACATAACATCAACAGAATTAAGTTTTAAAAATATTTTGCTTATATTCAATGGGGAGAAAAGAAATGTTATATATATTCATATTGGTAAAATAAATGATATTTTGATCCAATATATATCTTTAGCTATTTAATTAAAAAGGCATATATTGGATCAAAATATCATTTATTTTACCAATATTTCAGTTGGCTGAACGCCAACCTTTATCAAGGTGTTATAACATATTTAATGTGTGTCAACAACAAACTCAGCGCCACATAGCGTCAACAGAATTAAGTTTTAAAAATCTTTAACTATTCAAGTAATAAGTTCTTAGAAGATTTGTGGAAAATATAAATGTATTTTTTAATTATCCCATTGTATATCGTTATACAAGGTCATAGATGGACTGAATATATAGATAAAATTTAAAATCTAGGTAGGATTGGAATATAGGTCTTTTCTTGAGGCTCTCATACATTCCATGAGGTGATATGGTAAATAAATGTATTAAATTAATTATAAGGATATAACGCGCCATCTATATACACACAAGAAATGAAACTATTGAAGCACTAGCGTTTCTTTTACATATGAAACAAACAAGAAAGAGGTAACCAGATAGGAGAGACATACACATTCTAAGAAAAAAACTACTGAATGCAAGATTTTTGTGGAGGTTTGTGGAACTTGGATGAAGAAGAAAAGGACGAAGAAGATTCTAAATGACTAACTAGACATAATATTGACCATTGATGAATGGTCGGCCATATTGCCAAATAACTGGCCAATGGCTGAACAGAAAGAATTTTGACACACATTGGGACGATATTGTAAACCTAGAGATTAATCAAAAAAGAAGGTGAAAATATTGCTCATTCCTAGAACGACCTCGTGAAGGATTATTCTCCTCTCTCCTTTCTTGTCTCAAAGCCATGATAATCATGGTGGGTAGTTAGCGACTGCTTTTACTGTAAGCGCACCACATGTCTACACATGTGAAAAGCAGTTCGACTTTGCACTTACAAATGTGCCAGAGCCCCGTTTGATTATTTGCACTCGCTGGTGTGGTTGGTGGGATTATTCTTAACAGAATGACTTTTGACATTGGGGCGATATTGTAAACCTAGAGATTAATAAAAAAAGATGGTGAAAATCTTACTTATGCCTAGAACGACCTCCTGAAGGATTATTCTATACATACCTGTGTTTGCAACTGCTTAGAATTGTTAGCCATTCAGGAATCAGTTACATTCTGCATTTACAAAAATATCATAATTCTGTTTTATTATTGACACGATAAAGAAGATTTATTTCATTAATCACATATAAAATAAACTTATTTAGTTATCATTTAATACATAAGAAAAATAAACGTTCAGTTAATTTTTGTTGACTTTGCTTAGAATTTTTAATGAAACTGATTCCAATAATTATTAATTAAACATTATATTTATTGGTAAATTAAATTTTATTGCCATCTATCTTTATTGATTTTGATAAATATATTATATTTATTGATTTACAAGAGAGAGAACAATAATATAAAAGGGAAACTAATATTTAAAAAAGGAACTTTTTTTAGTTTCGGTTAGCGCCTATTTACCTGTGAGCTTAGACACACTCTGTGGTAACAATTAATGAATATATACACAACAATTTTTAACCCAAATAGATTACCACAGTAAAATATAAAGATATCAGAGAGTTAACATCGCTCACAAACCAAGTGGACATGACATGTTTAACAGAGATGGGGAATGATTGGCTTGTATTTTTTACCGATAGACGTTAGTAATAATACTTGTAGTGTTAAGTTATATGATAGAAATATGTTGTCATTATATGTTTTAGCCTCGAACGGATGAAATAACTGAGTAGAATTCCATCATGTTAGCAGGTGGGGGTTGAAAAGAACCCGTGGGGACCGTTGGGGAGCTAGCCATTGTCCATTCAATTGACCATTTCCTGTGTGGAGCCCTTCTTCATGAGGACTTGATGTATCACAGATAGTCATCTGACCCGGGGATACAATTTAAATTTCTGATGTACCGCTCGGAAATTCTTCTTCTCTTGAGATTTGATAAATATATTTTCTTTTTCTCTCTAAGAGGACTTTGTTTGTTTCTTACCTTCCATAACACACTGGTTAAAATTAACAACTCGAAACACATTCGTGTATATAGCACGCCATCTGTTAAAAAAAATTTGAAATATTTTTGACGCGTATGTTTCTTTTTGAAATAAAACAATTTTCTACTGATCTTACTGCATTGATAAAATAATGGGAGGGTCTGAATCATCAGTGGTGAACCTTCCTTTTTCCAGTTTAATTTTGTCGTATATTTATATTTTAATTATATAATATTGTATGTAATATATTAATATAATAATAATATTAAATCCACAGATTATTATTCTGCGATATATTGTATATATCATAACATATAATTTATCATCATATAATTCGATTGTTAACTTGGTAATTCTTAAGCTTCCATCTAATGCGGTGTAATATAATAAAAGCAATTTAAATAAATAAAGCCTAAAATATATTTCTACTTTTAAATCAACCTAAATACAAATTTGTGTTTATAATTTTATTTATAAGATAAATCAGTTTATAAAATCAACGTTTGAAGCCGGCAAGAACCTTTCCCGACAATACAAAAACCTAAGATAATTATAGTTGTCTCAAAATGACATTGTAGGATACCTCTATTTATCAATGCCCATCGATACACACTATTCGAGATTGATACAACCCACTGTTCGACTTTATTTACGAAAACGTTAAACGATTTAAAGCAAATTCGATAGTTCGAAAATTTCCACGATAATAGAGGTGTTTAAAATTCAATTGAACTATTTTGCATAACAACAAAGTTTTTTTCCAAAAGGAAAATTAGTTTTGAACCACTTTGTGAAAAGGTTTTGGAAAAGAAAAGGTTCTAATGCAAAGTTTCAAGCTGTTTTTTTTACCCTACTACTTAAATAGAGTTGATAATTTTTTTTAAACACGGAAAGCCATACTGAAAAAAATACATTCTACATTCGGTTTGTATTTAAAGGAAGTAAATAAGATTAAAAAACCTTTATATCAACGTGTTTTTATTTTCAATAAATTTTGAGAGTTTGGATATTATATATATATCTATTAAAATATGGGAAGTGGAATATTTCACAATTGAAATTGGTTTGCATAACCTCGATTGTGTACCTTTTACGTTTATTTATTCTTCATACCTAATCTTTGAATTTTATACAACATTCTCAAACGATCTCTATTTTGATATATTCAATTATTTTATATGTATTCCTTTTAAATTGTTAAATGGTAGTGTTTTTTTAATGTATAAACTTATATATTTTATAATTCGCTAATAATTATTTTAAAATTTCAAAATGTTGTAAAAAAAAATAGAATTTTGCTAATATGTAAATATACCTATACAATATGAGCAATAGTTACCCATAAATTATTTGAAAGAGGAAAAAATAAAAAACAGGTTAAAGGTTTCTTTCAATTTTGAATTTGCAGGTTTTCGAGCTCTTCTTACGGCTCTTCTTACATAGAGTATTAGCCCGTTGAAGAGCAGTATATTTGCTCGGAAGCTTGCAAATTCAAAATTAAAAGAAACCTTTTACCTGATTTTTATTTTTCCTTTCTAAAATACCTATACATACACTACCTGTTTCGACCATTATAATCCTGTGTAAGCATAGTTGATGTTCAACAAAGATCTAGCGTTACATAGTTATTCAAGAAATGATAACCAAACTTTCCCAATTTTTTTGTTCATACTCAGTTCAATAAATGTGAAATTAATCCATTATATTTAAAACGAAATGATAAAATAGCCACAATTAGCATATTAATTAAGTAGTATGTAAGCATAGTTGATGTTTAACAAAGATCTAGCGTTACTTAGGTATTAAAGGAAAGATAGCCAAACCTTCCTAATTTTTGTTCGTATTCAGTTGCATATTTGTAAAATTAATCCATTATTTTTTAAACGAAATGATGGAATATCCAATTGGCATGTTCGGCTAACTAAGAATGTGCTTCAACCAATAATTTATTTTATTATTGACGTTTCAATGACACATGTCACTTTCCTTACTCCCTCTGAAGCGAGAGACATCGAGTCACTGAAATGTCGAGGATTAAATAAATCATTGGTTGATGTAGCTATATTTTATCCAAACTAACTTTAACCAACAAATGATATTCAAAACTAAGAAGATACTATTATGAAAAAGACATCTACTTATCCTGCAACTGAAAGTTGCTTATGGCTTGCGTCATCTATCGGAATAAATATCAACTATTCTCGTTGATTTATAATTTTTCCAGAATTGGCCAAATACCCATTCTTGATTAATCAAGAAAAGCTAACCACGGACGCGTTTCTGAAAGTTGCTGATGGCTTGCGTCATCTATCGTAATAAATATCAACTATTCTCGTTGATTTTTTAATTATTCCAGAATTGGCCAAATACCCATTCTTGATTAATCAAGAAAAGCTAACCACGGACGCGTTTCTGAAAGTTGCTGATGGCTTGCGTCATCTATCGTAATAAATATCAACTATTCTCGTTGATTTTTTAATTATTCCAGAATTGGCCAATTACCCATTCTTGATTAATCAAGAAAAGCTAACCATGTACGCGTTTCTGGCTGTTGGCTCTCATTAGCGTGGTTCTTAGCTGAACCTCAACGACCAAAAAACAGGTCATTCAGACATCCTGAAAATTCATCGAACAGGTAGTTAAGGCCAGAATTGCGTGAGACCACGACACAATGTGAAAAAAAATAGTACAAAGAAGATACTGTTTGCAACATGATGTTATAAAGAGTGTTGTATCCTGAAGAAGTAGAGAAAGAGAAAGAATATGGATATCGACATCGTGTCTCAGTTACCAATATGGCTCTGAATAAAAGGATTCAATAATAGTCGAATAAAAGAGGAAGAAAATGATGTTACTGCTTATATGATCTGTTTTTATCACAAACACTGAAGATTCTATAATTTAATCTTTCATTTATGTGGTACAATGTGGAAGACATTTTGTTAAGATTTTAGTTTATTTCTAAAAGCACTTTCCTAATATGGCTCTGAATAAAAGGATTCAATAATAGCCGATTAAAAGAAGAAGAAAATGATGCTACTGCTTATATGATCTGTTTTCATAACAAACACTGAAGATTCTATAATATAATCTTTCATTTATGGTACAATGTGGAAGACATTTTGTTAAGATTCTGGTTTATTTCTAGAAGCACTCTCCCAATATGGCTCTGAATAAAAGGATTCAATAATAGCCGAATAAAAGAAGAAAATGATGTTACTGCTTATATGATCTGTTTTTATCACAAAACACTGAGGTTTCTATAATTTAAACTTTCATTTATGGTACAATGTGGAAGACATTTTGTTAAGATTCTAGTTTATTTCTAGAAGCACTCTCCCAATATCCGGTGATAGGAAGAACGCAAGGTTCTCGTTAGAAGTTTCTCGCGTGAAAGAAATGTCTCCCGTTCAGAATACCAAGTCATTGCCCCTTGGGTTAAAGTGCAGCCCAATTATTGGAGAGAGAGAGATGGGAGAAATTGTTTTCAAACAAAGAAAAAGTTGCGAGAAAATATTATTTCCATTCTTAATTAGAGTTTCAAATTTTAATCAACTCCGCGGTGTTTTGAAGAATCTTGCGTTTTATTTTATTAATTTAAATTGTGTGAATTTTATTAATTATTTATTTTCACTTTTGTTGATGCATTTTTACAAATTTATCTTTTAATACGCGATCTTTCTCTTAATACGCGTTTATTAAATTTTAACCTATATAGAATAACCCCAAACTGATATCAACACAAATAATAATAAATTTAAACTCTTTTTGACTTGAAGAAACGCGAAATTTTCTAAGAACTCTTAAGGATATGCAATAAACACATTAACATATTAGAGCATAATATTAACATAATATATTTTTAAAACATTGGCTTAATAGCACCACAATAGACAACAATGGCCTAATGACATGAGGTATAGATTCAAAAATTGGGTAATTTATATATTGTTTGAAATTAAGAAGCATATTTAACATTTTTTTCATATTGATATAATGAGGGCCTTAAGAATGAAAGCGTCTTATAATATACATAAAAATAGTGTTAAATATATATCTAGTGATCTTTTAATATGACAAAGTATCACAACAATGATACGATAATAATTCAAGAATCATACAATGTCACAACGATACAGAATAATGGTATAACAATAAAACAACAATGAACTACAATATTACAATAATAAGACAACAATAACACAGCATTGATATACAAATAACAAAACAATGGTGTTCCTTAATAACACAATAGTACAAAATTGGATAAACAATTTCTAAACGATGTCTAAACAATGGTAAAAAAATAACACAAAAATTACACACCAATAGCAAAAACAATGGACGACAATGAACAACACCAATATCAATATTTATTGTGATTTTATCTAAGGTAAGCTATACAAAATAAGTAAGTTTCAGTTCTAACGTCAAAGTAGCCACTTCCTTCGACCATAAGTTGGGCTGTTACTTACCATAGTGGGGGATTAGGCATTTGTTTTCATCTTCCTGGCTGGTCTCGTGGGGCCAGGTCATTGGCCATCTACTTAGACTTACTTCTGGATACAGCTGGGGGAAATAAATAAGCAATGTTTACCAAATCTGTTTAGTTGACCGATTACATTATTATTGTTGCTGAGAAATTTTTATTTTTTTTATATTTTATTTTCTCTCTGTCACATTAGCTTATCAAGATATTATAGCTTTGTAGAAAACATAGTAAAAATACAGTTTGTCCATAGTGATTATATGGTGTTATGTATATTTTCTTGGGGGAAGGGGATTCCAAGAATATAGTACACGAAAAAAAATACTTTCGAGGTAATTTATTCTATGTGGTTTATTTATAGTATGTGGTCATGTTTGGACGACTGTTTTATCCAACAATGCTAAAACAATGGAATTTCTATTAAACAGAGCTGCCGTAACAATGGAATCCGTATCAACCAAAGCTGCCGTAACAATGGAATCCGTATCAACCAAAGGTGCCGTAACAATGGAATCCGTATAAAACAAAGCTGCCGTAACAAGGGAATCCGTATCAACCAAAGCTGCCGTAACAATGGAATCCGTATCAACCAAAGCTGCCGTAACAATGGAATCCGTATCATCCAAAGCTGCCGTAACAATGGAATCCGTATAAAACAAAGCTGCCGTAACAAGGGAATCCGTATAAAACAAAGCTGCCGTAACAAGGGAATCCGTATGAAACAAACCTGCCGTAACAAGGGAATCCGTATCAACCAAAGCTGCCGTAACAATGGAATCCGTATCAACCAAAGCTGCCGTAAAAAGGGAATCCGTATCAAAGAAAGCTGCCGTAACAATGAAATCCGTATCAACCAAAGCTGCCGTAACAAGGGAATCCGTATCAACCAAAGCTGCCGTAACAATGGAATCCGTATCAACCAAATCTGCCGTAACAATGGAACCGTATCAAGCTGCCGTAACAAGGGAAGCCGTGTCAAATAAAGCTGCCGTAACAATGGAATCCGTATCAAGGCTGCCGTAACAATGGAATCCGTTTCAAACAAAGCTGTCGTAACAATGGAATCCGCATTAGCCAAAGCTTCCGTAACAATGGAATCCGTATCAAACAAAGCTGCCGTAACAAGGGAATCCGTATCAAGCTGCCGTAACAAGGGAATCCGTATCAACCAAAGCTGCCTTAACAAGGGAATCCTTATCAACCAAAGCTGCCGTAACAGTGGAATCCGTATCAGCCAAAACTGCCGTAACAATGGAATCCGTTTCAAAGCTGCCGTAACAATGGAATCCAGCCCAAGCGCCGTAATAATTGGTAGGTCTACGGTGGTATTAACAAAGATTTCTCCAGGCAGTAATTGAATTGGATTGAAAGTGACGGCAAACACGATATATCCACACACGGACCTAATGGATCACAAATTAAACACATCTGGAAAATCTCGAACTTTCCTCCAAAGTATTTTTCTTCAGTAATTAATGGCTGAAGTAGAGAGAAAAATGTAGTTTTTCAATATTTTCCCTTCTCCAATATTTTTTCGATGTTTTATTTATATCTATCTTTTCCTTTCTTCACAGAATCTTTCTTTACGATAGATAACCTATGGAATTGTTGCTTATCTTTTTCAAATACTTGATTTTTTTACTGTGTTTCAAATATCACTTTTTATATCCTATTCGAAGATTTTTTTTTTGACATTTTACTTTTGGATCGATATTATACTATTTTTCGTAATTTAGAATTATTCATTTGTAAAATAATTGTAAATTTGAACTTTGTATTTATTTTATCTCTTTTGTAGATGTTTGGTTAAAACCTTTTGGCTGTATTGGCAATATGTTTATATGTATCCTAAACTGAACCAATATCGTGGTTTTTAATTAGAATCTGAGTGCCTAAAACATTCAATAAACCGGGGAAATACCCTAGTTTTTCTTTGCATTCTGAGACTAACTTTGTTTAACAAACTGAAGAAATGCTGTAGTTTTTAATTACATTATGAACTCTCTTAACTTTCAATAAAACTGAGTAATACCGTAGTTTTTCTTTACATTCTGAGACTAACTCTGTTTAACAAACTGAAGAAATGCTGTAGTTTTTAATTACATTATGAATATTCTCTTAATTCTCAATAAACTGGAGCAATATCGTAGTTTTTCTTTGCATTCTGAGACTAACTTTGCTCAAACCAACTGAAGAAATGCTGTAGTTTTTAATTACATTATGAATATTTTCTTAATTCTCAATAAACTGGAGCAATATCGTAGTTTTTCTTTACATTTTGAGACTAACTTTGCTCACACCAACTGAAGAAATGCTGTAGTTTTTAATTACATTATGAATATTCTCTTAATTCTCAATAAACTGGAGCAATATCCTAGTTTTTCTTTACATTCTGAGACTAACTTTGCTCAGACAAACTGAAGAAATGCTGTTGTTTTTAATTACATTATGAATACTCTTTTAACTCCCAATAAAACCGGAGCAATATAGTTTTTCTTTACATTTTGAACCTAACTTTGTTTAACAAACTGAAGAAATGCTGTAGTTTTTTAATTACATTATGAATACTCTCTTTCAATAAACTGGAGCGATAACGTAGTTTTTCTTTACATTCTGAGCCTAACTTTGTTTACCAAACTGAACCATTATAGTGATTTTTAATTACATTTTTACTCTCTCTTAACTTTTAATAAAAACGGAGCCTAACTTTGTTTAACAAACTGAACAAGTGTCGTAGTTTTTATTTACATTGAAGATAACTTGTAACAAATTTTAGAAAAATATCGTGGTTTTTAATTACATTCTGAGCCTGAAATTTTCAATAAACCTAAGCAATATCATAGTTTTCCCATCACATTCTGAACATAACTTGATTTTCAACTAACTGAATAGAAATTGGATTTTTCATCACATCTGAGTTTGATTGTCAACTAACTGGATTAAAATCATAGTTTTTCATTAGATTTTGAACATAACTTGATATCCAACCAACTGAATGAAAATCGTAGTTTTTCACCATATACTGAACATAACTTCATTGTCAACCAACTGAATAAAACCGTAGTTTTCATCACATTCTGAACATAACTTCATTGTCAACCAACTGAATAAAAATCTTAGTTTTTCATTAGTTTCTGAACTCAACTGTTCATCAAATTCCGGTTATTCATTCAAGATCATCTCAGGCCAAAAAAGGCAGCCGACAAGATTTCCGCGGAATGTTACAAAAGAAGCCAAGTAAACAGATCCATTGTAACTCTGACTGGGGCCAATGTTTATACTAGTTCCACGCATGCGTGGGTAACAATGACGTCACTGCCGCTAAATTTGTTCCCACCTTAGTGTTCCGACACGCTTGGGGTGTTTGCCCCGGCTATGCCACCGTAGCCTGGTCCCGTGGAATCTTAACCCTACTTGTTGACATCTGCCCTCCTCTTTTCCTGTCGTTCATGTTGATTGGTCTTCTAGTCAAAATTGACTTTTTGCGCCTCAAGTATATTGTCGTCTGAAGTTATAAACTGGTATTTTCGACAATCTAGGTTAGAATCCACATTTCAACTTTTTTAATTTTTTTTTTATTTAAGACATTAAAATAAAGGTATCCCGTTTTTTCCCAAGTCTAACCTAGCTATTGAGTATAAGTAACCAAATGGGGATCTGACACCTTGCAAACGTTGAAATGCTTCACGTTTAAAGGTTTATATATGGTGTACTTGTAAAACAGTTGCTACCCACACACACACACACACAAATGATGATCATGACCTGAACTACGAGTAAGTGGAATATTTAGAATCTATGTAAAGATAACCTTTTGGAATGTAATAACTTGCACTAAAAATTGGTCTTACAATTCACTTATGACAGAATTTACAATTATTTTGAGGATCGAGGAAAAGTCTCACACTCATCAGTGGTGAAACCTCTTCAGAATCTATGTAAAGATAACGGTTTGGAATGTAATACCTTGCACTAAAAATTGGTCTAGCTTTCTTACAATTCACTTATGACAGAATTTACAATTATTTAGAGGATCGAGTAAAAGTCTCACACTCATCAGTGGTGAAACCTCTTCAGAAACTATGTAAAGATAACGGTTTGGAATGTAATATCTTGCACTAAAAATTGGTCTTACAATTCACTTATGACAGAATTTACAATTATTTTGAGGATCGAGGAAAAGTCTCACACTCATCAGTGGTGTAGGATACCTCCCACCAGTCTCACCAGAATTTCTATATCCAATAAACGCCAAGAATAAATCTTCAAATACAAACTCTATAAGTAGAGAATGACCATTATAATATTTGTCAATTGGCATCTATCGATGAGCTAAGCTCTCTCATTCAATAACTTCTATCATTGCAGTGTAAGGTCTCTGTAGAGATTAGATTTGATGATATATACGTGAAAAGAAACACATTGTCAAAAATAACTATTACAGATTTTAATAATATTTATCTGTTAGATTAAATATAGGCTGGTAGGTTTGTTCACCACTGATGAGCCGTGTCCTTTTCCTTCCAATATTCTTCTTTCACCCTCCGTTTAACGATTGTAAACACATTTGGCGAATATATTGAAATTATCAATTTTATAATATTCAATAAGTGTGAATAAATTAGTTATTTTAACAAATCAAAAAGGTTAAAATGGGAAAGAAAAAGGGTAAATGGAAATTTAAAGTATAAATATGAAAATTTAAAAAGATATATTTTTTTATTTTTGAAATATAATTGAGGACTATAAATAAGGTTCAACGCAAAAGATTCGTCAGTTACTCGTCCTATATGCGGAACAGAGGATGAAATCTACGCAAAACGGCAAGATTTAGATAGGTGACAGCCTTAAAAATTATAACCAAAAAGGAAAGTTACAAAATCACTGATGAGGACCATAATCCGAAACCATTGGTATAAGGGTTAGTTATGTTTGAATTTACCAAATCTATGGTATTATGGCATATGATCCTATGTCAGTCTCTTTGATAGATCAGAGAATATAAAGAAAATTAATTATTTTGGCGTATTTATAGGGATATACAAACAAAGACTGACCTCCTTGGGAATAAAACGAGAGAAAATAGTTTAGAAAAGACGCTGATGTTGGGAAAAAATGATGGAAGAGTGGAAGACCTGCAAATGAGCTGGTTGAAAGGGGTTAAGAAAGCTGCCTGAAGGTCACAGGATGAGCTGAGTGATTGTCACTAATAGAACAAATTGTAGAATATTTGTTCATATAGTTACCAAAGGTCAACTTGATGGATGCTAACATATAAAGGGAGAGGTTCACATTTTATCAAACATTTGTTGTTGTTGTCGTGTCCAATGAAGAGCCTCAGATGTCTCCATGCATATCTATCACAGCAGTCACAATGTCCTATATCTTGGGTGTATCACACATTTCTAATCACACATCACAAATCACACATTTTTGAAATTTTTTAAAGTGATTCCATCCTCTAATTCTTGTAGTCTAATTTGCTTTTTATCTCCACAGAAAATTCGGGCGTTACAAGCCAAATGCCTCAAGTAAAAGAAGTATTGAAAAACGATGGAATTTTATAGATCACGTTCTCTATTTCCAACAAAGTCTATAAAAGCTAAAATATAATAAAAGAACATAGTGAGTTGCTGTCTCAAAAATAACTCCTATTTTGTCTCTCCAACCATAATTGGAGGCCAATTGGAAATGATACATTTTTATTAAATTTCGAAGCTCTCTCTAAAAGTTTCAACTCTTTATTTCCTGATATTCTCTGGAATTACAAAGTGGTTAATAACTTTCTTCTTAAAAATCGATACCCCTTTTTTTTGTTAATGGAGTTTCAGTTTTTTTGACTTCGTGTTTGTGACGTTACAATTAGAGAATTCCTTGGTGTTCTTATCATTTTTTAAAACTAAGAAGGAACGCATTTTTTTAAATAGATTAATTTTCAATCATTTAAAATTCTAATTGACTCTCTAAATAGTGAAACTATCGATATTAAAGTATTTTGTGGCAAAGTATATTTCCTAGGCTTCGAACGCTATTGTAAAATTGCTCTCTAAAGAATTCTAAATTTTATTTACTTTATTAAAAGTCAGATAAAACAGTTTTAGTCATATTTCCTCTCGGATTTAATAATATTGTAAGTTTAATAAATCAAGCAGAAAATGCCATCCGTTTTATTTATTTATTTATTATCCAACAAGGCAAACGATATTGAAGTATTTGCGCCTATTACAGAACAAACAAAGGAAACACATAAACAGATTAAAACTTGGGATTAAATATTTACATATTTACATGTATCAAGCGACAAAGTTCAAACCAGTTTATATGAAGGAAGAAACAGAGAATCTATAGTCAAAGAACAACATTAAATACTTATGAACACCTTATCACTCAACATACATAGTTGAGAAAATTCCACAAATTTTGAAAGAGTATAATACCGGTTGTAAGTGGTATAAATACCTCTTGTAAATAATTTTATTGGAGAACTAGAAGGTAAATACCCTTTATAATAAATTAATTATTCCCAAATTTCCCCTTGCTTTATTTATCTCCGCGACAATATTATTAGATGCCAATGGTTTTTATTTTGATAAATAAAGGTTTGCTTGTAACGAGTTATTGCATTTTAATGTTGTCACTACAAATCGGCCATTATTTTTACATCAACCCAATAATTTCAATATGTTTCCGTGATAGCAATTTCCGTTTAGCGATACCCTAAACTTATAATTCTAACTGCAGTTGCATATATACCAGATTATGCAAACTCGCGTAAATACTCGGTATGGTAAATTTTGTCCCAAGATTCAGAAATATGGAGTAAAATACCAAATCAATTATCTAAGTAAACTCAAACGTGTAATTCCAAGATGGCGAAAATCTTTCACCAGGTACAGCTACCCAGCAACAACGCCCGAAGACCAATTCCCTTTCAAATTAATTAAATAAAAACACACACACGAAAAAACACCACGGTACATTTGTTCCAACTTTTTATCATCTTTTTTTATTATTATTATTTTAAAACATGGAATTACTCGACTTAATCCTCCGCTATATTAAATAAATTTGAATTCATAAAAACTCGGTCCACCTTGTAATTAAAAAGACTTGTTTTCCAATTTTTTCTTTTTGCGTATTTAATTTATATTGTTTCTTCTCGATACAGCTTTGGTTGAACAAAAGTCATGTTGTTTTACTTATACATTTCTTTAAAAGAATCTTATTAGAAGCCAATTAAAATGAAACAGACGCTATTAATGGCTAAATTAATTCTCTTGTGGAATCTGAATTCTTCTAGAAATGGATAACACAATTGTTCTACTTCACGTAAATAACTAGTGTAGCATTTTAAATGGTTGGTGTGTGGATTGCTCTCCAATGGAAAATATCTAAAAATGTATTTCGATGTTTGTTTTAAACATTCAATTTTTTTATGGAGATAAAAATAATATTAAGAAAGCCTTAATCATCAGTGATGAACACTCATGGCGGTTTTTACTGTTTAATTTCCCAGAACGCTATACAACTATTGTTTTACTTTCTCTAAATATTCAAGATAAAAAACAACAACACTAAAGCATATCCCGACCGCTCACATGAGAATTTTAGATGGTAGAGCACCATCTAGCGGAACAATAATCAATTAAACGTTGATTTAACTTGTTCCCTGATATTTGGCCAATCCAACTTATTGATAAATCAAGAAAAGCCTACTACGAACACGTTTCGGGCAGTTGGTCATTGTCAGTGTAGTTCAGACTGTACCTCAACGACACAAAATTTGTTCCTAGAGGCTTCCTTAGAAATAAAGAAATGGATATTTACGTTACGTTGGGCCAAATTTACGTAAATACGCTGTTCATGTGAAAAAAAAAAAAAAAAAAAAGAAAGAGCTTTTTTCCTTATTTTCCGCATATACATTAAAGTGCATTTAATTGAAAAGGCTATCTCCTGCATGACTGGAATGTGCCGAGATGGGCAAGAACGCTCTATATGTATAGAACTGAATAAATTACTCAACTCTACTCAACCATTTACAGAGTTTGGCTTGAAGGGACAAAGGGTAAGAAAAGGTGCATAAAAAAGCATATGTTGTCCATAAGACAGCCTTTCTTTGTCAGGTACAGCCACATATATTCCATGTGTTTGTTCTTTGTAATGGTGCCTAACAAAAATAAAGTAAATTAGCGTTTTTATAAATGGAAATAAAGCCTATATGACTAGACATTGAATAATTTTTTTTTTTTAAGTTTTGTTAAATATAAATGTTTTCAGAAGAAAAATTACAAGGGAAGAAAAGTTTCCTTCATTTTTAAACGTTAGTATAAGCTTTCGGCCAAGTCACACCCTTCAACAAGTAAAACACATCAAAGAGGTACAAGTAGTAAGAAATTTATATGTTTGCACAGCTGAAAAATCTATAAAATTTATAGATAAAAGAAACTTATCTCCTTGGCTTGTGATTTTTCTTCTATTAACCAATAAGAGGAGATTACCGTCGTAATGTTTTCTTTTCGTTTGCAATAGATAAGAATTCATAAGCCTCCCTTCCTCTTCCTAAAAGATAAAGAAGAAAATACTTTGATACTCTCAGCTTTGACTGCCATTACAAGAGTTAACTTTTAGTTGGTTTGATTGGATATTGCCACGTGGAAAATGAGGAAATACAAACTTCAGGATACCACAGCAATTTATTTAAGACAAGAACAAACTATGAATCATAAACAAAAGATAGGCAGTGAGGGAAGTTTTCAGAGTAGCAAAATGTAGATCACAGAACCCATGGCCTCTAGGTCTTCTCGGCGATCTTCAGTTTGTCTTCCCTAATTTACCTAGCATCTCCACCAAAATGCCACGTGGAAAATTAGGGAAGACAAACTTCAGGTTGACACAGCAATTTATTTAAGACAAGAACAAACTATGAATGATAAAAGATAGCAATGAGGGAAGTTTACAGAGGAACAAAATAAAAAAATAAAAAAAATGATACTCTGTTAACAAAATAATAAATACTTTGCTACAATTACACAATTACATCTAAGATACAGCTACATTATCATATATAGAAGCAATGGGCGCTTCTCCCGTCAAAATAAACGTCAGAATCTTACGCCATCTATTGACTGTCGGGTCGGTGACAAATTTTCCATCTATGTTTTGCCAATAGATTTGGCCCAGCCACATTGCCAGCAAAACACCTCTTTGGTAGATTGTGAGGATTCCATTAGATCCCGTGTGGATCTCATGGAATAAAGTCCGCCCTAGACTGACGAGGGCCATTAGCCCGAAACCATGGTCTCTAGGTGGACGCTTATCAGTTTACCAAAGATGGTGTTGTGGCTTTGTCACCGACCCGAGGCCGCTAGTTGCGGCGACGGTCAATAGATGGCTTCGGATTCTGACGTTTATTTTGACGGGAGAAGCGTCCATTGCTTCTATGGATTAATTTCCTCCCGGCAAATTTTCCATCTATTATCATATATAATTCTGAGATGCAGTAAATTCCAATATATACATGACTATCATTACAAGAGTTAACTTTTGGTTGGTTGACTGGATATTATCATTGCTAAGCCACAGTTACATTATCATATCTAAATCTGAGATACAGTAAACTCCAATACACATGACCAGTAATTCGACGTAATCTATAAATGTAAGAATAATTAGGGAGAGATTCAACAAGATATCATTCCATCTGCTAAAAAACAGACAATATCGTCTCCATTCGCGCGGCCAACTTTGGTACATTTATTTAGGTAAATGGAGATTAATCTAATAGAAAGTTAGGGAGATAATGCTGTACATCAGTCGGTAGTATTTGACACGTTCATTATGGTTACCTGTTTTATTTCTTGTTGTTAATGACGCCTGGACTTCACGGCCAATTAAATCTGATATATCACAGCCAGCCTGCTGTCACACATGCTTAGTTTGAACTCTCCGCCGCTTTTTTTCTCCTTGTTTGCTGATTAAGCACGTTCCCCACCGTGGAAGGATTTTGCTGCTCCAGCATTACAATCGCACCGCTTTATTCGATTGAATTCCACTTTTAGCGTCTAATATAATTGAAACTATAAATGGTTTTGTTAATGTCTAACCATTTTTTTTGGTGAATATTTTCTCAATTAATAAGCTATGTATTGTCATTTATAAATGTAGAATTTAGAATTTGTTTTTACTTCTATAGAATCTCTACATACCACACAGAGTCTCTGAGTACTAGGTATATATATAATTTTTCCATTACAGTAAGGGCAGTAGAAATTGTTTAATTTTTAAAAGTACGAGTCTATAATAGTTTGGAATTTTGATAACAGATGGTACACTAATTCATCATAAAGAATGCCCAGCATTTCAAGATTATATAATGAAGAATAAACTAGTTGTTTGTGAACTTATCGATTCGATTTTCGATAAAAAATCATATTTAAAGTTCAATTCATTTTGTAAATACATTCTAAACTTTCTACAAAATCTGGATCTCTAATGTTTTCATGTGTTGAATAATGTAAATAACTTATGTGAATAAACTTTTCTCCTTGTTTGGCGCAAGTATCCCTTGCGGGATATAGCGCTTTGGAAATAAAATAATTGGTAATAATTGGTAATCATAAAATATATATAACAATCTAAGGATAATTAAAATAATTTGTAGTACTGAAGGTATACAAATAAATATATAGCCTGCACTTTCATAGATGGAAACAAAAGGTTAAAAATGTTAAAGTATAGACAGGAGAGAGAAAAAGAAAACTAATTTGACAAAAGCAGAATACTTGATACTTAAGCCAACCTAGAATCTTGATTCAAGTTTATCAATTTCCAGTATGAACCATACATTCTTGAAAGTATTTTGTTTCCATGGAGTATAGTTCATTTCTTATATATTCTATGGAATGGTTGTGAAGATTGTTTTATTCGTAAATACCTTTCTAAGGGAGAACTAAAGGCTAAATTATTTTTAATACGGTTCCATTAAGAGCTAGGATTCAAGATGGTCATCACCAAATCGTTCAAGGCATTAGCAAAATGTAGATATACTCAGTTAGCACTTTAGGATTTTTCTCTATCAGTGACTTTGCCAGCTCTCTGCGTGTCCACATTCTCTCTATCCTTATATCTATAAAAATGAAATGCAAAATCGATGTTTGTTATCGCGTTGCGCAAAATCTACAGACTCAATCATTATGAAATTTCGCATGTAGGTAGCTGAAGATTTCGTTTAACATATAGGCTATTCAAAAAACTACAAAGGTTAATGTGCTGTTTTTTAAAATGAAAAACTAAAATGCATTAGTTCCCGCCTTTTACCGCTTGGCGCCGCACTAGTAAATTATAAATGAACATGTTGGAGGATGAGTTGATCATAGCGCTAAAAGATTCTACTTCCATCATTACCCATGGGTTGTTTTGTGATTCAGAATGTTGATTCACTTGGATAGAATTTGTTCTATAAGACATATATTCAATTTACATAATGGAATATTAACGCTTCATACATTACTTATCCACTTCATTATTACTATTTCTTTAGATAACAATCACCAATATTAGGCACACTCATAGACAAAACTTGAGGAAATTGTGCATTTTAGCATATATATCGGGATTCGTACAATAATTCTGAAAGATATTTCTTAATAAAGACTTATGTAAGCATGTAGCATATGTAAATAACAGTGTTTTTATTTTCTTTTATTTTTTTGTATCTTTTTGATTTCTTCCGACTTATTATCTATCAACCCAATTCGCGTATGAGAAAAATGGTCTTTTAATTAGGTTTTCCCCTTTTTACTATAATTGAATATAGCAAATTAAAACATTTAGACACGAATGTTTCTTACCACATATATATATCAAACTTCTACTGTTCTTACTGCGATGAAAAAATATTGAGAGGGCTTGTCACATTTTTTCATGGCAGTAAGGACAGTAGAAGTTTGATATTTATGTATGAAAGAAACAGTCTAAATGTTTTCATTTTCTATATATAGATGGCGCGTTATTGCTTTGTAATAATTAAATGTGAAAAAAAAAAAACTTTCAAACAAAATCTTTTCTCTTTCAGACTTCATGGCGAATCTATGTATGCGGCTATACGTCTTAATAAAGATTTGTGTGTTTGAAAAGTAAATGATAACATTTTGGCCGCTGTGTCAAGCGTTCTGGGAATAAATTACAACAAATCGACCTCCTACAAGGAATACTAATCTTTTCACACATGATAAATCATATGTGTTAAATTGATGTGAAGATAGCTTCTTCAATAACCCTCACTCTCCTGAATATTTATTATCCATCCAATCACCTATTGTCCATTCTCCTATCTCCGATAACACTTAAATGCCATTTGATAGGGAGAAAACTTTAGGGAAAACCTTCAGGGCAATTTTTTTTTGTATATTCTTCTTTCGTAAATGTTGATTGATGAGACCGATTGGTTTAGAAGGATCTTTTGAAAGATTTGAATCTTTTGATGTTATGAAATGTTTTTGTGGTTGTTGGTTCTTAACGAGGTTGTTAAGGAAGCTGGTAAGTGATTGACTAAAGTGGCTTATGAAAAAAGGCATCTCCTTATCGTGTAACTGAAAGTTGCTGATGGCTTGCGCCATCTATCGGAATAAATATCAACTATTCTCGTTGATTTTTAATTATTCCAGAATTGGCCAAATACCCATTCTTGATTAATCAAGAAACGCGTCCGTGGTTAGCTTTTCTTGATTAATCAAGAATGGGTATTTGGCCAATTCTGAAATAGTCAAAAGTCAACGAGAATAGTTGATATTTATTCCGATAGTTGGCGCAAGCCTTTAGCAACTTTCAGTTGCACGATAAGGAGATGCCTTTTTTCATAATTATGCACCTTATCCCAGTACAATATCACATTTGTACTATTTTTTCATAAAGTGGTTTAGTTCTTCAAATTAAAAATACTTCGGCCAGTAAATCTTTTTATTACTTTGACGTTTCGTCAAAAATCTTTTGTTCCCCCGTCAGGAGCGAACAAAAATTAAAATATTTGGCAAAGGGTTAAAATTTATTCTCTATCGAATTATTTTGTCGAAACGTCGAGGTGATAAAAAGATTTACTGGCCGAAGTATCTTTAATTTGAAGAACTATGAATGCCGGCTAGGCAGCCTCTATCTTTACGGTAAAGTGGTTTAGTTGACTAGAGACTTGATAGATTTGGGAAGTGTTGAAATAATGAGAATTTAAATGAAAATATTTATTAGTAATGTACAAATTAAGTGATCTGTAATAATTTCAATTGTTGTAGGATACCACAACACTAAACTCCTATAATCTTTAACGAATTATTTGATAATCTTATTTATTTATTTCAACACACAAAACGCGATATCCCGGCTAAGGATAATTGCATCGATTTACATTTTTTAAAAAACAGAAACAGTTATAAACATACTAGACGAATGGCCCGGGCAACGCCCGGGTTTTACCCGAGTGCGAATATTTTTAAAAACGTTTTAATCTTCATCTAGATCTTCATCTTGTCTACACCTTGTATACATCTTGCTTCCTAGGGTTGCCTAGAGTGGCCGCTATAGACAGGGTGGTCTGTATAGACAGGTGGATGTATCACACAGCTGTAGAGTGGTCGCTATAGACAGGGTGGTCTGTATAGACAGGTGTATGTATCACACTGCTGATAACAGGGTTGCCTAAAGTGGCCGCTATAGACAGGGTGGTCTGTATAGACAGGTGGATGTATCACACAGCTGATGACAGGGTTGTCTAGGGTGGTCGCTATAGACAGGGTGGTCTGTATAGACAGGTGAATGTAACACACTGATGCTAACAGGGTTGCCTAAAGTGACCGCTATAGACAGGGTGGTCTGTATAGACAGGTGGATGTATCACACAGCTGATAACAGGGTTGTCTAGAGTGGCCGCTATAGACAGGTGTATGTATCACACAGCTGATAACAGGGTTTTCTAGAATGGCCGCTATATACAGGTGGTCTGTATAGACAGGTGGATGTATCACACAGCTGATAACAGGGTTGTCTAGAGTGGTCGCTATAGACAGGGTGGTCTGTATAGACAGGTGGATGTATCACACAGCTGATAACAGGGTTGTCTAGAGTGGTCGCTATAGACAGGGTGGTCTGTATAGACAGGTGTATGTATCACACTGCTGATAACAGGGTTGCCTAAAGTGACCGCTATAGACAGGGTGGTCTGTGTAGACAGGTGTGTGTATCACACTGCTGATAACAGGGTTGCCTAAAGTGACCGCTATAGACAGGTGTATGTATCACACAGCTGATAATAGGGTTGTCTAGAGTGGGGCGGGCAGGGAGGTCACGTGTTTGCTGGCAGCCAATGGGCGCGCATTCTATCCGTGAGCTTCAGACAAACAGACAAACAAACAGACAGAATAAGGCAAATATATAAGTAGATAAATGAGTTTTAAAAATTGTAAAAAAAAAAAAAATGCATTGGCCGGGAATCGAACCCGGGCCGCCCGCGTGGCAGGCGAGCATTCTACCACTGAACCACCGATGGTTATGAAAAATCCCATCCGTGAGCTTCAGACAAACAGACAGAATAAGGCAAATATATAAGTAGATTCAATCTTTATTTGATAATCTTAGTGAAAGAGGTTTTTATTCCATTCATATTTCTACAGCCAAGTTATATCTATTCAATACCAGTTATTATTTTGGAAAATACCCTTGATTTAAATAAAATTAATTAAAAAAAAACTTTTTTCTTTTCGCAAAATATTTTTTTTTATCCTGCGTATCTTACTATGGTTTTCCAAAAGTTCGTAAGCACCTGAAACCAATTCCAAATATATATATCCATCTGATATATACAGTTAAACATGTCTATAGCGCCCCCTCTAAATAGCGCCTTCCTCTTTATAGCGCCCGATTTTAAATACGTAGTACGATGCGATTTACATTAAAAGTGACCTGTCTATAGCACCCCCTCTCTATAGCACCCTATTTTGGTGAGTCCAAAGAGGGGGCGCTATAGACAGGTTTAACTGTATATCCAAATTCATTTTTTTTTGCAAATGTTTACGAACTTTTAGGACAACCTTGTATAATGTGAACAAATCACGTTGGAAAATCCTTAGTTCTTCAGTGGAGAATATTTACCATAGTTTTCCACATGAAACCTAATACAGCAATAGGTGATCTGAAGAGTTAAACTGGATGATCCACTCGGAGTATTCAGCACAATTGGACTATCATAACGTCGTTGAAATAACGTCTCAAGTTTTACCTCTTCAAAATTCTTAGAATATTTCATATTATAGTTGTTATATTACGCTTTAAGGAGCATGGTATTCGTAAATATATTCCTTAAAACTATCCTCATTACTATTCAATTCTATCGTAAAACCTCTCTAGCCTCTCTAAAGAAACGTGCTAATTGAAAGTCCTAATTACAGAGATACACAATATCTAGGAAGAACAACATGCTCGAACCAGACAAAGTTAGAAGGAGTTGAGGCAAATGGCCGCCCCAGGGAACAGCTGGGGATGGCACGGTCCTGATTGAATTGCGATACCAGAACAGCCTCCATCTTTGGCCGTGGTTGTCAGGAGAAGGTATCGAGGTACTGTGTCGCGGGAGTTATTTACACGCGTCGCCAAAGTACCAATAGTCATGTTTTTTTAAAGAAAACTTATATTATCAAATATACTAGAAATCTTAAAGATCATGTTGTTTGATGGATTCTTGTGAAGACATTTCGAACAGAGATGAGACATGTTCTATTATTTACATCGCTTATAATGTGTTTGTTATTCATTTAAGAATGATGGTCAGTAAGCAGGCAGTCAAAATTGTAAGCTAATATCTTTATTGTGTGATCTCTAATATAGATATTGTAGGTTATTTGGTACTGCTCCACACCGTTCTTCCTTGAAATGTGGTTGGATAGTGTTTCATTAGATATGTTGTTTCGGTGTATGTACTGCTGTGTATATGTGTTGTGTGTGTGTGTGGAAAATGCAAATCGTGATGTTTTGTTATGTATATGTTGAGTGTGTGTGCGTATTTTTAGTGTGGTGAGCATGCATATCGTGATGTTTTGTATGTGTTGAGTGTGTGTTTTGTGGTCGTATGTGTTGTAGGTGTTTGTTTTGTGATTTTATGCGTGTGTCGAGTGTGTTTTGTGGTCGTATGTGTTGTAGGTGTGTGTTTTATGATTTTATGCGTGTGTCGAGTGTGTTTTGTGGTTGTATGTGTGTTGAGTGTGTGCTGAACATGCATATCGGGTTGTATGTATTATACATTGCATGGTCTGTGTTTTCTGTGTCTATGTTGGGAGTCGAGTAGGTTCATTGTGGTACCATGAGCGTGTCGGGTTTTTGTAGGAGTTACCTTGTTATGAATGCATATTTCTACTGCATATATGTCTTGTATGGTTTGTTTTGTGGTTGAATTAGTGTTGAGTGTTTATAGTTATGTATGTTAAGTATGATTGTCGTGCTCTGTTTGGCGTTTTTATGCATGTATCAAATGTGTTGTGCTATTATGTCATACATTTTCTTGTATCTATATCATGTTTTTTGTTGTTTGTCCAGTATATATTTTAAAAATATAACGAGGAATCAATAGATAAAAATGTGCGCGCGAAGAAAATCACAAAAAAAAAAAAAACATTTATGGCCATTCGACTGAATGTTGCTGGCTTGGCACCATGTAATGTTCAGTTTCAAGATATAATATTTCAGTTGTTACCCCCCACTTTGATCATCTTCTTCCAAATATATATTTCCATATACTTTTCTCCATCTATACAATTTTCATACATTTTCATTACAGCGCAATATCAAATTTCTACAAATTTACCATAAGAAAACGCTTAATAACATTTACAAATCGTTTTTAATCATTTAAAGTGACTAGTTTCCTTTTATATAGAGGTTTAGTAATTCAAAAAATATGTAAAAACATCTCTTTAACAAACAACTCATATTTAAATTCCATGGCGTCATCAACGTAGTAGGCAAAACGCTTATGTGTACTCTTAAAGATGAAGAAAAACTAGGATACCCCACCATTATATATATAATCTATAAGTATATATAAAAAACGCCGTTAAGCTAATAATAAATTTACGTAAATTTCTATATAGCAAATACTTTTTAGAGATAGAAGAAAAAAGTTAATAAAGGAGGCAACGGGTGTTATAGGAGCGGAAGATGTAAGATAAAAAAAAAAACACTATTAAATAATGGTAAAACAGCGTCGAGGGCCAATTGGAGTTTCTAACGCTGCCCCGGGGGCAGAAAAACTCTAATTTTCCAAATAATTTATTCCGTATTTACTTAACCCTAGTCAATATGTTCCACAATACGGTTCAATACGCCGTGCAGTCTTGGTGACATTTCGAATGTATTCCTTCTTCCACTGTGACACAATTCTCTGTTACCAGTTTTCTGTCTTTGACTTGTTTACCTATTTGAATAGATGCTCTTGGTCATTGGTCATTATTAGTCATTCTTGTATATTTCGACTGTATTCCTTCTTCCACTGTGACAATATTCTCTGTACCAGTCTTCTGTCATTGACTTGTTACCTATTTGAATAGATGCTCTTGATCATTAGTCATTATTATACTGTGATGACATTCCGACTGTCCTTCCACTGTGACAATATTCTGTGTACCAGTCTTTCTTCTGTCTTTGACTTGTTACCTATTTGAATAGATGCTCTTGGTCATTTGATCATTATTAGTCATTCTTATACTGTGGTAACATTTCAACTGTATTCCTTCCACTGTGACCCAATTCTGTGTACCAGTCTTACTTGAATACTTGTTTACCTATTTGAATCGATGCTCTTTGTCATTGGTCATTATTAACCATTCTTCTACTGTAGTAACATTTCAACTGTATTTCCTGCTCTGCGACACAATTCTTTGTTACACTTTTACATCTTGATTACTTGTTTACCTATTTGAATAGATGCTCTTAGTCATTGGTCATTGTTAGCCATTCTTATACTGTAGTGACATTTCAACTGTATTCCTTCCACTGTGTCACAATTCTGTGTACCAGTCTTACTTCTTGATTACTTGTTTACCTATTTGAATAGATGCTCTTGGTCATTGGTCATTATTAACCATTCTTATACTGTAGTGACATTTCAACTGTATTTCTTCCACTGTGTCACAATTCTGTGTACCAGTCTTACTTCTTGATTACTTGTTTACCTATTTGAATAGATGCTCTTGGTCATTGGTCATTTAGTCATTCTTATACTATAGTAACATTTCAACTGTATTTCCTGCTCTGCGACACAATTATTTGTTACACTTTTACTTCTTGATTACTTGTTTACCTATTTGAATAGATGCTCTTGGTCATTAGTCATTATTAACCATTCTTCTACTGTAGTGACATTTCAACTGTATTCCTTCCACTGTGACCCAATTCTGTGTACCAGTCTTACTTCTTGATTACTTCTTTACCTATTTGAATCGATATTCTTGGTCATTGCTTATTTAGTCATTCTTGTACTGTGATAACATTTCGACTATATTTCTTCCACTGTGATACAATTCTGTGTACCAGTCTTACTTGTTGGTTCTAGATGTTCTGGCGTTCATTTACTTGTTTATCTATTTTGAATAGATGTCCTTGTCTTTTGAATCTTTTATTAGTCAGGCATTCTTGTACCGTGGTGACATTTCGACTGACCTGATTCCACTATGACAATTTTCTCTACCAATCTTGCGTATTTACTTTAGCTCGTCTGTCGTTGTTTCCTTGTTTACTTATTCGAATGGATGTTCTTTTTTCAGTCATTAGTCAAATACTCTTGCCCCGTGGTGATATTTAAATGTCCTGCTTTCACTTTGAGAATTATGAGAATATTTGTATCTATATGGCTTCTCACTTCAGATTATGTTTCTATATGGCTTCTCACTTCAGATTATGATGTTCTTTATGTTTCTATATGGCTTCTTACTTCAGATTATGATGTTCTTTATGTTTCTATATGGCTTCTTACTTCAGATTATGATGTTCTTTATGTTTCTATATGGCTTCTCACTTCAGATTATGATGTTATTTATGTTTCTATATGGCTTCTCATTTCAGATTATGATGTTCTTTATGTTTCTATATGGCTTCTCACTTCAGATTATGATGTTCTTTATGTTTCTATATGGCTTCTCATTTCAGATTATGATAGCCTATTTGTTTCTATATGGCTTCTCACTTCAGATTATGTTTTACTTGTTTCTATATGGCTTCTCACTTCAGATTATGTGTTTACTTGTTTCTATATGGCTTCTCACTTCAGATTATGTTTTACTTGTTTCTATATGGCTTCTCACTTCAGATTATGTGTTTACTTGTTTCTATATGGCTTCTTACTTCAGAATATGTGTTTACTTGTTTCTATATGGCTTCTCACTTCAGATTATGTGTTTACTTGTTTCTATAAGGCTTCTTACTTCAGATTATGTGTTTACTTGTTTCTATAAGGCTTCTTACTTCAGATTATGTTTTACTTGTTTCTATATGGCTTCTCACTTCAATGTATGGTGGTATACTTGTTTATATAGGGCTTCTCACTTCATAATATAATGTACTACTTGTTTCTATATGGCTTAACCTCTCAGATTATTATGTTATACTTCTTTCTATATGGGCTTCTCACTTCAGTTATGATTCTTTATTTGATTTTCTTTATATGGCTTCACTTCAGACTATGATGGTCTATTTGTTTCTATATGGCTTTATATTATAGATGTATATTTGTTTCTATATGGGTTGACTTCAGAGCGTGAATCATCACTAATAATACATAACTTATTTATCGCATATGGTGTCGAACTTATTTTAGAAGAAAAAAAAGCGCTCATCGGCAGCGCTTAAGACCTTAGCAACTCTATTAAAAACAAGTATCTGTTAAATGGGAACTCTGAGACCAGCGATATACCAGCGAGATGCTGGTTATATTGTTAACAATGTTTAAACCATTTGTTTACAGATGATTGCATATTAATTAAAGTTTAGAAAGTTTCGCCGCGCCTGTGTTTTCTTTAGCTTTAATCTCGAACAATTGGAACTTACAGCAGTGGAAGATCTAGGGAGGAGAGAATCTTCCAAGAAGTGTTGGCGGACAAAGGATTATCTAAGTTCCAGTAGTGTGGGGGGGGGGGGGGACTAGGATCAGGCCCGTCCTAATCTCATTGGTGGAAATCCTCTTCGAGCTTTCCGATTGGACGCCACCTGGCTTCTAACTGCCTGTTGATTGGTTAATTGACCCACCGTTACAAACTCTCCCTAGTGACTTTTTTGTTGTTGTTTTGTTTTAATCATGTTTGCTTTTTATTCAGATCCATTACCTGATAAATGGTGGTTTACATTTTATACGCCTTTGTTATGCCTTGCTGAAATACTATTGTGTGTGAATTAGTCATTTTATACTATTGCGCTATTTGTTTATTTTAACCTTTTTAACTAAATAGAAAATGTTCTAGTTTTTAATTAACTGAATGCAAATATTTCAGGTGTTCTAAGTTACATATCTTTACATGGATAACCTCTATATTTCTTTTATAGACCAAGTTTATGGATTTTATAATATAGAGTAGGATGAGGGCTAAAACCTACACAGTCATGAGCAAAAAGAAGTTGAAAGTCTGTTGCCTTTCTAGACAAACCTTCAACATAAAAGTGTATATAAATAGGATAAAAGGAATTGCCAATATGAGCTTATATGTAACAACCCTGATATTTCCTATCTGAACCTGATTTTTACATAATAAACAGTCCAAAGTTACTTCGCTCTCCACTACACAAAGCGTAAAATAGGTATTTTATTTTTAAAATGTTTACTACCTACAATTATTTTCTTTTATTCTCAAAATTATACTTAGTTATTTAATAATATCTAGTCAAATATGAAACTGTTGATTATATTTGGTCTCATCCGTTTAGATACATAGTTACATACAAAATTCAGCGCTGATTTGCATAGCTTAAAACGGACGGTAATTAAAAAAGGCTTATTCAATATAACAGTTCAATATGTTGTTTTGTCACTCTAAATATACATAATTGACAGGGTTTTATAAAGGATAAGGTTGCCAATCTGAACATCTATCTAACAACAAGTGATTTTTTCTATGTAAATAAGCATTTTACATATAAAAGACCTGTGGAATATTATCAGGATCTTGTTGTGCCAATCTTTACATATGCCTAATAAAATGTAGCTTCCAATTTAAATATCCATGTATCAGACAGGGGTATATTCACGATAGTATTGTCAATGTGAACATATATACACTCATGGACAAAACTTAAGGAAATTGTATCTTTTAGCATGTATATTGGGATTTAGACAATAACTCGGAAAGATATTTGATACACAGTAATATTTATTGAAGACACACGAGATAACCAAGTGTGAACAAAATTGTCTTTGTCTCCTTAAAAAAAGCATACAAAGACTTTCCACTTCTTCAAGTTTTGTCAAGGAGTGTATATGTAACTGTGATTTGCTATCTAAGCATGCATTTTACATCTAAAAGACAATCTAAGAAGACATGTAACAGATAAAAAAAATAATTTATTTTAAATATCACCTGGCTATTTTAATTTGCATGCCAAGAGAACAATATTTTTTTACCAATAACAATACAACCTATCACGAAGCTCTGACTTGGACTAATTGACCAAATAGGGATGGTTTTCTAGTCCAACACAAGGATGAACAGACTGTCCATGGCATTGGTGTAGGGAAGTGGTGAGGAAGACTACTCAGCGAGTCCTATATAAACAATAGCACAAACAAGAGTTTGATATTGACTTGTATGATCACTTAAGCAGTAGCAGCAAACTTAGCAGATTGTGTTTGTATGTACAGTGGGACTGCGGTGCCACTGCGACATCTGCGGGCCCACCACCAACCATACGTGTGAAACCGACGGATTGTGCTTCGCCTCGGCCCAGCGCGGCGATGACGGCCACATCAACCACTCCCATAGGTCAGTTCCTCTCTCTGTGTTTTCTCTTGTTTTTCCTAACTACACATGGACTAAGCCATGATTGTCATGGTGGATATTTATCGAATGTTTTACTGCAAGTAAACCTAATATCTATACATATATAGAAAACATGTTCGACTTTTACACATATAAATCTTTAATTAAAAAGACATATATTGGATCAAAATATCATTTATTTTACCAATATTTCAGTTGGCTGAACGCCAACCTTTATCAAGGTGTTATAACATATTTAATGTGTGTCAACAACAAATTCAGCGCCACATAATTGTTGTTGTCACACATTAATATGTTATAACACCTTGATAAAGGTTGGCGTTCAGTTAACTGAAATATTGGTAAAATAAATGATATTTTGATCCAATATATGTCTTTTTAATTAAAGATTTATTTATGGATGGCTCTATTTTCAAAACACATATAGATGCTTTAAATTATTAGAAGCATCCAGGAATAAGTTTCTTGGAATTATTTCCTTAGATTTCGAGCTAACATGCCCTTCAACAGAGGCAACTAGTGTAGTATAACTTCTAGGTAACTATTTACGATAATAATATTCATACAAAAGTGAATGAAAAAAACAAAATAATATTGCGTTGTTTACTCTAATTGGCTGATTTATGATGATCATTTTATTCTCTTGGTTCGAAAGATGTTCTAATTGGAATCCAACAAAACCTGATGTATGATAAAGAATGGAATTCAGCTACTAACTCAACCAAATAACGAATTTCAGATTGAACGTAATTTTCCACCATTCTCTACACTCTTGTTCGGAGATACATATACTAAAATTGGAACGATATAGAGAATATTTGCATGGCCCCTGTGATACTTGTTCGGTGGTACAACTACTACAATAGGAACGATACAGAGAAGATTAACATGTCCCCTGTGATACTTGTTCGGTGGTACAACTACTACAATAGGAACGATACAGAGAAGATTAACATGTCCCCTGTGATACTTGTTCGGTGGTACAACTACTACAATAGGAACGATACAGAGAAGATTAGAATGGCCCCTGTGATGCCAGTTCAGCGGTACATATACTACAATTGGAACCATACCGAGAAGATTAACATGTCCCCTGTGATACTTGTTCGGTGGTACAACTACTACAATAGGAACGATACAGAGAAGATTAACATGTCCCCTGTGATACTTGTTCGGTGGTACAACTACTACAATAGGAACGATACAGAGAAGATTAGAATGGCCCCTGTGATGCCAGTTCGGCGGTACATATACGACAATAGGAACGATACAGAGAAGATTAACATGGCCTCTGTGATACTTGTTCGGTGGTACAACTACTACAATAGGAACGATACAGAGAAGATTAACATGACTCCTGTGATACTTGTTCGGCGGTACAACTACTACAATAGGAACGATACAGGGAAGATTAACATGGCCCCTGTGATACTTGTTCGGCGGTACAACTACTACAATAGGAACGATACACAGAGAAGATTAACATGGCCCCTGTGATACTTGTTCGGCGGTACAACTACTACAATAGGAGCGATACAGGGAATATTAACATGGCCCCTATGATACTTGTTCGGCGGTACATATACTAAAATAGGAACGATACAGAGAAGATTAGCATGGCCCCTGTGATACTTGTTCGGCGGTACAACTACTACAATAGGAACGATACAGAGAAGATTAGAATGGCCCCTGTGATACCAGTTCAGCGGTACAACTACTACAATAGGAACGATACACAGAGAAGATTAGCATGGCCCCTGTGATACTTGTTCGGCGGTACATATACTAAAATAGGAACGATACAGAGAAGATTAGCATGGCCCCTGTGATACTTGTTCGGCGGTACAACTACTACAATAGGAACGATACAGAGAAGATTAGAATGGCCCTGCGCAAGGATGACCACGCAAAATCGTAAAGCGTTCCATTATTCTCTATTTTTAATTCTCTCTATTCAATTAAAATATGAGAAAGTATTTGATTATTCCCCCATGTCGCCAAAGTCATATGTCAGCTGCGTCGTTTGTCATAAAAAAAACAAAAGAGAGCTCTGCCCTTGTTATCGAATATCGATCAAATCCAATTGATCGGACAAAGAGAACAACCAACTTATGTATTGATCCGATGTAGACCCAGGAATGTATGTGTAGATATTCAACGTAGTGTTGCTTCAAAATACAAATATATTTTCCTACAGTGAGTTTCTTTTTATTTTAAAATGCTAGCTTTACTTCTAGAAGCTCTCATATATATCTAATGAATATAACAGCATAAACAGAAAGATACCATCACAATACCTTAGATATCTTAGAAGAAATCAATAGATCAATTTATAGGTTCTGGTTGTCCTAAAAACGTAAATAGACATATTCCATAACATTGTTAAATTACATTTCAATTTTAAAATTTCCGTTGTAAAAATCCGCGCTGCGCGTGTATGTATTTGTAAATATTTCTTGTAAGATGTAGTCGATGTTTTGAAATAAGCCTGTTGAAGAGCGATTATCGCTTGAAAGCTAGCGTTTTGAAATAAAAAGAAACTCATTGTAGGAAAATTAATTTGTATTTTTGAACGTTTTTCACAATTTTATCTTGAGTAGTGTTGTTTATTTATATTTTTGGGATTTTTATATAGTAAACAAAGGGAATGTTTAATGTAGAACATTAGATAATGTAGTGAGATGATATTTGGTAGCGTTTCAATATTTCAGATGCCGTAAGTATTCATGGACGAGAAAACGGGCCGTCCAGGTCAGGTCAAAGAAATTTGGAGGCATTCATGTGCTAACCAGGATATATGTAAAATGTTGTAAACTTGGCTTCCATTTCATTAAGTTTTATCCATGATGGTACCTACCTATAATTCTATCATTACTATCTTCTATTTTTTTCCATACGATTCTAAACAGATAATCATATAGAGTCTAAGCAGTGAGGATCAGAAGCTACGTGAACCTATCAAACACATTATACTTTTTAAATTGTATTCATCTAAAGTCATGTTCGGTCACGAGTGAGAGAGACGATCTCCTTGCTCCTGTGAACCCTACCAGTGAGTATAGGAGCTCTGTCCCCTCGTAAGTGAAAAGGTCCTACTGCTTCTACACGTGTGATGACAGGATAAACTGTCCCTAACATGATAATCATGGTCTGTACCATTCATTTATTTTATTCAAAGGCAATCAGAAGATTTAAGAAATTTATGCTTCACCGAAGTACTACACAAATCTTATCTAGAGATGTATATATACATTTAAGGAGAGAAAGAGTCAAAGTTAACATTGAGCATAGATAGTCAACTTTTAAACCAATATATTGATATTTTTACACTATATACATTAACAACAACAACAAAAAGGCTTTTATTATGGCCCATTGCCCTGTATGGATTCGCCATACAACAACAAAATAATACAGTAATTTTTCCTCCCCATATGCACATGAACCTTTGTTTGAAAAGGGATTTATTTACACATCTGTTCTAAAACTTTCTCCACTACCTCTTTTGCGTGTGAATCTATTTACAATTGATATTTAGAAATTATAGAGTTCTATTGCTATATTTTTCTTTTCTGAAATAGTTCTCAGCGTCTGCAGTGGGTTGATAAATCTCCAGAAGGTGTTTTTAAGAGTTTACACTATATACATTAAAGATATTTACAATTAATATAATAATTGTATCATTTGATAGATTTTATAGCTTTATATATATATAATAAATCTCTGTATTTCAATGAATAACAAGTTATCCTCATTAAATTCTCTAACTTAAATGGTCATTTCATTCTTTTTAATTTAGCAACAAAATAAAGGAGAAGATCTTTGATTGTAATATTTGGGACACACGAATATTGTATGTTCTACTGTTTCTGCTCCCAAACCATATTCACATTGATCTCTTTCATTATGTTTCTATGTATGGGTACTCGGGATATTCGTATAAAATAAAGACAAAAAAGACTAAAATAAACTCTTCGAGTTAAAAAATAAAAATAAAACGGAGATTGAATTATCTTGTGCGCGAACTTTATTAGCAAGCTTTCGAACGCGTTCGTCCTTCTACAGTAGACATCGTATCGGACGTAAATTACCATCGTAAAAAGCCTGTAGAAGGACGTCCGAAAGCTTGCTAATAAAATTCGCACAAGATACTACCCTTCAATCTCCGTTTTATTTTTCTAAAGACAAAAAAGTTCAATCCTACTTGGAAATTTGTCATCTGATCCAGCCAAGTAAAGTATAGCAACATCCGGAGTAAGGTTCGATACAGGATGATCCAATTATATCATTAATTACACCCCTAATAAACTAATTAATGTCATTTACTTCGGCTCTCAGAGTGGCGTCCAACTTTAAATTCCTTGTGACGTTTACCTCTCTACAAGTATCCCAATTAATTAGGGAAGTCTTGAGTTGAACTAACAACACCTCCGTTTGGTGGATTCTTTGACTGGTTACCTCATTTTCTCCAATATCTCAACTTATCTTAAATATAGAGCAATCCACACACACATATAATATTTTGAAAATAGAGCAATCCATAAAAAAGTCTTTAATTAAAAAGGCATATGTTTGATCAAAAAATCATTTATTTTACCAATATTTCAGTTGGCTGAACGCCAACCTTTATCAAGGTTTTGATCCAATATATGCCTTTTTAATTAAACACATAATATTATTTAATCAAAAAGACATTTTATTTACTTTTATACATTATAGATTTTTTTTACCAATTGAATATAAGCAGAAATATTTTAAAACTTCATTTTATTGACGTTATTTTGCGCTGAGTTTGTTGTTGACACACATTAATATGTTATAATACTTTGATAAAGGTTGGCGTTCAGCCAACTGAAATATTGGTAACATAAATGAAATTTTGATCTAATATATGCCTTTTTAATTAAAGATTTATTTATGGATTGCTCTATTTTGAAAATAATATTATTTATAAATATTTAGCATATATTGTATTTAAATTAAAATTTTATTTAGGCATACAATTTTCTTTTATTATAATAAAGATTCCTTCACTGCTTTTACACTTAGACAAAACCAATAAGGGAATCTAGAGCTAGGTTTCTTTTTACAATTCTTTTATTTCTCAAGCTTTTTGGGCTAACATGCCCTTCAACACAGAGACCTATAAGTAATACTTCTAGCCAATTATAACAACAACAATAAAAGCTTTATTAAGACCTTTTAGTCTTATACAGATTCTCCAAGTAGAAATATAAGATACATGAAGGAGAAACAGTGATAGAACTTAATGGTAACATGATATTTATATACAGGAAAATTGATATAAAGACTATCAAGCTAATAGATTTATCTGGGCAAATTGGAGGCAAAGAAAGTTACTATACATGGATTTACCACATCGTGTTAGGTCTTGTGGAGTTATTTGGTAGCAGCTCTGAGACTTTTCTTAGCTATGTATAACTTTTCCTAGTCATCATTCCCGCCCTTAACATTGCAGGTTGGACTTCACTTGTAAGCATTTCGACCTGTGAGTCAATTGTGGAGTCTTCCACTAGTAAATTAGTTGAATCCCTCAAGCTGCTTTTGTAAGATTCTAGCCAATTATAATACGCTATAATTTGCTAGAAGTATTATTTCTAGATCTCCGTGTTGAAGGACTTGTTAGACCGAAAGCTCGAGAAATGAAATAATTATAAAAAGAAACCAAACCCTAGATTTCGTATTAATTCTGTCAAAACCTTTTATTATCTTAAAGATAGAGGTTACCTGGCTGGCATTCATTGTTATTTAAATATAAGAGACACATCGGCCATAATTGTTTTTATTTTCTCAACGTTTCAACAAAAATCTTTTGTCCTCGTCAGGAAAAATGAAAATTTGTTTAGTGCCTTGCCAAATGCTTCAATTTTTAATGCTTCAATACACATATATACAACTTTGTCAAAACCACCGGTTTTTATAAATCGGTTAAAATACACTTTGGTCAAAAATTTATTTTATTTTCTCAACGTTTCGACAAAATTATTTTTTTCTCGTCAGTAAAAATGAAAATTTGTTTAGCGCCTTACTAAATCCTTTAATTTTTATTTTTCCTGAAGAAGACAAAATAATTTTGTTAAAACGTTGAGAAAATAAAAGCAATTATTGACCAAAGTGTCTTTTATTTTAACCGTTTTATAAAAACCGGTGGTTTTGATAAAGCTGTATTTGTGTGTGTGAATAAAGGTAAAATAGATGTTTAATTTAGAACCAATATATGCTGAATATTTATTTATTTGAAATCATGTACAGTTAAACCTGTCTATAACGCCCCCTCTAAATAGCGACTTCCTCTCTATAGCGCCCGATTTTAAATACGTAGTACGATGCGATATTATATATTAAAAGTGACCTGTCTATAGCACCCCCTTTCTGTAGCACCCTTGATTTTGGTGAGTCTCAAGAGGGGGCGCTATAGACAGATTTAACTGTATCAATGTTAGAGTTTTGTTCAAATTACCTTAATCTCTTGGTTTGGGAGAGGGGCGAATCAAAAGGCCGATCAAAAAAATATTTGTTTGAACATTTTTTAAGGGAGACATAGGTACATACCATATAAAAGAGTGAATGTATATTTAAGATATAGAAAAACTTGAGAAGAAACCCATCTTCAATATAAACATAAACTAGGTACCAAGCTCTGAAAAAAAATATAAAGATCAATATTCAATATGATAATAAAAACATGGGGATTTATTTATTCTTAGCCTGTTCCACGGATGTAGAGATCCATTGATCTTTAGTACAAGATTTCAGAACATCGCTCACACAATAAGTACACTCATGAGCAAATCTTGAGGAAGTGAAGTATCTTTGATGTCGCCGGTCATCTATTTGTTGAAGGAGACAGAGACAATTTTGTTCACACTTGGTTATCTCGTGTGTCTTCAATAAAGTTCACTGTAATATCTTTCAGAGTTATTGTCTCAATCCCGATATACAGGCTAAAAGGTACAACTTCCTTAAGTTCTGTCCATGAGTGTATGTATGTTCAGATTGACAATACAATCTTAAATATACCCCTGTCTGATACATGGATATTTAAATTGGAAACTACATGTTATTAGGTATATGTAAAGATTGGCGCAACAAGATCCTGATAATATTCCACGTGTCTTTTATATGTAAAATGCTTGTTTACATAGGAAAAATCACTTGTTGTTAGATATATGTTGAAAGAATGTAATTATACTGTCCTATAAGCTTATGTTCATGGTTTTCTTGAAACCCATTTGTGAGATTCCACTTTTCAGTGCTTGCGCATATAATCAGAATCGTACAATATAGTATTAGAGCTCTGAGAAGCGGTCTGGTGGATTAAATTGGCGAAACCGCTGGGAGGGTTCACCACTGATGAACCAAGCCCTCCCAATATATTTTTCATCGCAGTAAGGGCAGTAGAAGTTTGTATTATGTATAAAAGAAACATTTGTGCTTTTAAATACTTTCATTTTATATGTATAGATGGCGCGTTATTGCTTTGTGTTAATATATGTTTAGATAGTGTATTGCCGCGGTAATGAAGGCGACGAGTTGTTTGGGTAGAAAAGAACAATTAATTATTATACGGGCGCACGTATAACTAGTTAAATAGGTTGAGAGATAATAATGAGAAGATCTATTTAGGATAACAATAATTATTATTAAGAAAGTAACTTTAAAGATTCAAACGACAGGCGATTGGCACAAAGATGGCGGCTAATGTTTACAAACTCCCCACCTAGAGTGAGCGCCATCTATCGGGGCTTAAGTACATAACACTCGCCGAGCTGCCAATGTATTATATTCATTGACAAAACATAAGGAAGTGGATGTCTTTGATGTCGCCGGTCCTATGCTTTTTTGAAAGAGATAGAAGCAATTTTGTTCATACTTGGTTATCTTGTGTGTCTTCATTAAGGAGGTCACTGAAATTAAATATCTTTCAGAGTTATTGTTGATATATATATAAATGCCAAAATATACAACTTTCATAAGTTTTGTCCATGAGTGTATTTACAAAATAAAGGCTTTGTAATTTTTAAGCTTATGACAGTTTTTTTTTTTTTTTGCAGCTTTCGGGTCTTTCTCTTTCTTAACCTGTATTTAAAATAAATCAGGTTTTCAAACATGTTGAGAAAGAGCCGACTCGAAAGCTCGCAATAAAATACATTTATCTTGCGGTAAATCGTTTATATACACTCATGGACAAAACTTATGGAAGTGGAAAGTTTTTGATGTCGCAGGTCATTATTTATTTATTTATTATTATTTTTTTTTTTGAAGGAGACAGATGGAAATTTGTTCAAACTTTGTTATCTGGTGTGTCTTCAATAAAGGTCACTGCAATATCTTTCAGAGTTATTGTCTGAATCCCGATATACATGCTAAAAGGTATAACTTCCTTAGGTTTTGTCCATAAGTGTAGTTACAAACACTTACATCGAGCAATGCTCTTTCTCAAACAATTCACAAGTTTTGTCCTTGAGTGTATTTCACATCAATATATTTGTTCACCGCTGTGCAGGCTGTCACAGATGATTGAGACTCTTCTTTGCCCTAGCAGCCAGTTTTAAGGGATTATGTTGAAGATAAATTGTCTTAAAAACGGCAATTTTTTATGCTAATTTAGTTTGAAGCTGTTTGCAATTGTCTTTATTACAATAAAATAGGTTTTCAGTTTTTAAAAAGTTGCTCTTTTGAACAAGATTTTTCTTTTGATAAACAAAATATTTAGCTAGGCCTATTCAATATGTCATGTTTACTTCTTATATTGTGTCTTTTCAATCTCCGCTATCTTCACCATTATTTGAACAATTGTTAAGAATATTTCAGATAGATAGCACAATGCAATGCGAATGTAACAAATAAAATTTTTATTTCTAAGTTACAAGCTTTCAGGGGATCTCCTTTTTCAAGTAACGTTATAAACACAGATAATCATCCCAATATTTTCCCCTTTCATTCATCAAATCCTCCCCGCAATTTTATTTTCAAATATATATATTTTTACTCTAAGTATATGGTTGAAATTTTGTTGATTTCATCTATATCGCTGGCAGAGGCGCCATATTCATTGTACATAGTGTATATAATGCATATTATCTTTTTTTTAAACAGTGCAGGCTGTGCACTTTGCATGTATTGACAAGATGTCAATAAAATTATTTTAATTGTCAATTGTCTATATCGTTTTCTTTTTGTCTATTGGAATGTCGAGTAGATGATGTCCCCATGCCAGGTATCGTGAACCACCGATGCTTGTGTCACAAGAGAGATTAGCTAAAAAGCTTGGCCTTCTCTCTCTCTCTCATTATTTCTAAATTTGCCTTGAATCGGAACTCCTCCGATCCATCACGGCGTAGCGTGAGGGGGCGACTGTTCGTGACCGGGTCCGTTCTTTCCCAGGCGGTATGTCCGGGAGGCCTGGCGCTGTACTGGCCGCTTTGTACCTGGCCGCTTTGTAGTACTGGTTGTTGTAGTACTGGTTGTTGTAGTACTGGTTACTGTTGTACTGGCCGCTTTGTAGTACTGGTTGTTGTAGTACTGGTTACTGTTGTACTGGCCGCTTTGTAGTACTGGTTACTGTTGTACTGGCCTCTTTGTAGTACTGGTTGTTGTAGTACTGGTAATTGTAGTACTGGTTGTTGTAGTATTTGTTGTTGTAGTACTGGTTGTTGTAGTACTTGTTGCAGTTGTACTGGTAGCTTTGTAACTGGTCGATTTGTAGTACTGGTTATTGTAGTACTGGTTACTGTAGTACTGGCTGCTTTGTACCTGGCCGCTTTGTAGTACTGGTTGTTGTAGTACTTGTTGCAGTTGTACTGGTCGCTTTGTAGTACTGGTTGCTGTAGTACTGGTTGCTGTAGTACTGGTTATTGTAGTACTGGTTGCAGTTGTACTGGTCGCTTTGTACCTGGCCGCTTTGTAGTACTGGTTGTTGTAGTACTGGTTGTTGTAGTACTTGTTGCAGTTGTACTGGTAGCTTTGTAACTGGTCGATTTGTAGTACTGGTTATTGTAGTACTGGTTACTGTAGTACTGGCTGCTTTGTACCTGGCCGCTTTGTAGTACTGGTTGTTGTAGTACTTGTTGCAGTTGTACTGGTCGCTTTGTAGTACTGGTTGCTGTAGTACTGGTTGCTGTAGTACTGGTTATTGTAGTACTGGTTGCAGTTGTACTGGCCGCTTTGTACCTGGTTGTTGTTCTGTATTCGTAGTCGCTGTACCGACTGTTTTACTCACTGGTCTCTGAACTATATAATGAATTCTATATAAATCTCGCTTTGTTGCCTTGTTATTTTTTGAACGACTTGTTCAAGCCACTGTTTGTTGCCATAGCTATTGTAATAGATTCTGTATTCGCCATAGTACTGACGTATCATTTGTTGTACACGCATCTGTATCAGTTGTTGTAAGGCTTCTGTATCAGTTGTTGTAAGGCTTGTGTATTATTTGTTGTACACATGCATCTGTATCAGTTTTTGTAAGGCTTCTGTATCAATTGTTGTACAGGCTTCTGTATCAATTGTTGTACACGCATCTGTATCAGTTGTTATACAGGCTTCTGTATCCGTTGTTATACAGGCTTCTGTATGAGTTATCGTACTAGCGGTCGTATAAACTGTTGTGTGTTGGTTGTTAAACGGTGGTTACTTTGCTTGCTGTTGTACCTCATAAAAAGGTAGACATAAAGGTCCTTTACAGGTATTACTATTCAGACATATCTTTAGATAAAAAAAAGGACGACCAAGACGTATGTTGAGGAATATAGCGCAATCCAAGGGGACGCCTTGGTACGCGGAACTCCTCTATCCCCAACGCAGCTGTGGATCGTGCCCGCCACCGCCATTTCTCACCCGCCGTTCCATCCCTCATATCTTCCCATTCTTCATCCATTTCTCCTGTCGGTTTATACCGTTAAATCTTCCCTCCATTTCCCAGTATAAAACTTGTGGAGACTTCACAATAAATAATTCTGTAACTAAACGTTTTCCCTTCTCCTCAAAGTAAACTACTTTGAACATGTTTGAGTAACTCTTGTAACATTGGTATTACCTGAGTCGAGGAGGGATGTTTTAATATTTTAAAACTTTCTCTTTTTTGTTTTTTCATTAAAAAAAAACTTTTTTTTTTCTCTTATGCCTTTTTAACAATGTAGTTTCATTATTTATTTAATATATATTGTTACCGTTTTAGAGATTTCACGTGTTGTCATGTGTTGTAATTCAATGTTAGAATTTAAAATTCTAATATAAATATATTTTTTCATAAATATATACACTCATAGACAAAACTCAAGGAATTAAAGGGTCTTTGATGTCTTCGATTCATCTATTTTTTTTTTAGGAGACCGAGGAAATTTTTTCACACTTTGTTATCTCGTGTGTCTTCAATAAAGTAAACTGTGTATCAGATATCTTTCAGAGTTATTGTCTGAATACCGATATACATGCTAAAATGTCCAACTTCCTTAAGTTATGTCCATTAGTGTATTAACAAAAGAATTAATTTTCTGTTACGGGTATTAAGGATTTAGCGGTAAAAATGAAGAGTCAGACAGACTATGCTAAAACCTGGTACCTAAACGGGTTATGTAAAGTTATCACAGCTATAGAGGCTACGTGTTGTATATAGATCTCTACTAGCTTTTTCACTCTGGTAATTCAGCAACGACATCCACCCATCCCTCTAGCTCCATACAATCGGAGATATCTACTGTACAGAGAGTATTCCATTTTAAAATGAATGACTTTATAACGCCGTAGCTCGTGAAAGAAGCTCGTGATTCGAGTAATGTTTTATTTATTCGAAAGAACAACTATTTATTTATATTTCGTGGGAAAAAAACTATTTTTAAATATTTAAAATGCCTAAAATAAGTTGTGATTTTGTAATTGGTTACGTACCCAAATGTCAAGATAAATTTGAAAATCTGCCAAAGACTTGTCTTTGACTCATTATTCGAAAATGAGGTCCCGTTTTTGTATACAAATGATTCAAGTGGTTGCACCAGGATAAAGCCACGAGTCATACCTTGGCGAAAAGAGGGATGAAACCGCCATTTTGCACACCCCTTATAAGCACATCCCTGCAGAATCTCCAGACTTGACTTCCATGGATTTTTGTGTTTATGGCTTGCTGAAATCTGCTCTTAGATATTAAAACCGAAAACGCTAGAGGGTATCCAGAAAGTCGTTATGGACTGTTGGGATTGGGTCTTGATCAAAATATTCTTAGACAGAACCATTTTTCCCTGAAAACATCCACGTCAAGGGGCTAACACATAGAAAACAATAAGTTGTACAAATATTTGGAAATCATTTTTAGGAAAATACTAAAATATTTCTTTAAAAAATGTGACACCTTCTGTATTTTTTCCACCTAGCAAAAACTAGAAGATTAAAATAATTGTTAGTTTTATTTACTTGTCTGACTTTCAACTAGATGAATAGAATTGAACCTTTAGAAGTATAAATATTTGCTTACGCTGTTTGAGAGCCAAGTAAAACAGAAACTTCCCTTTTGTCGTCTCGTTTTACAGTTGCATACCATCAGGACTCTCGACTGATCCTGCATCGCTACCAGGCCGTCACTTTCTTCCGCCATATGACCCTATGTATGGAGCTAACAACCCTGCTTCCCTATGTATGGAGCTAAAAACCCTGCCCCCTTATGTAAGGAGCTAATTCTCCCATGTGAGAACGTGGGCGGAGCTCCCTCCAGGGAAATATGCTCTCATCTCCATAATTTGCTCCCCATAGAAATTAAGCCGTTTAAACCCCGCTCTCTATTTTCCATACCAGCCTTGGATCATCCGCCCTGCTCTTTTCTTTTAGTTCTATTCTCTCGAGAAGCTTTAAAATACTAAACCATTGTTTAAAAGTCTTTCTTTCTACCTTGACTTATTTGAATATTGTACCTTTTGTTCATATATATAGATCAAGAATGCCGGTATTATGTGTGAAATTATATTGTATATATAAGAAAGAAAAATATCTTGCGCACGAAATTTTCTTTCACAAATAAAAACACTTTCTACTCTATCCTTACTGCGATGGAAAAATGTTAGTTTCGCTCATTTAATTCACTACACCGCGCTTTTTAGAGCTCTAATACTATATTGAACGATTCTGCTTATATATATGCATCACTGAAGAGTGGAATCTTAGAAATGGTATTCAAGCAAACTATCAACATAAGCTTTCAGGACCGTAGAAATACGCATAAAATTGCGTTGCTCAATATTTTTATTTCTTATAGGTAAATGTTGAAAATTTGCCTTATAATTATATTATATATGTTATTGTTATTAAACATAAATATACGTAGTACAAACGATTATTAACATAATTGATAGTACTTTAAGTAAATCACACTTGGCTGTATATGTAGAATTTGCGGATAGATATTGCCACGTGGAAAATTAGGGAATACAAAAACTTCTGGAGGAGGCAGTAACTTATTTCAGGCAAGGACAAACTATGAATGGTAAACAAAAGATAAGCCACGAGGGAAATTTACAGAGTAGCAAAATATAAATATAAAAATGACCACTCTGTTAATAAAAATAATAAAATTAATAAATACTTTGTTACAATATTGTGCATACTTACTTATGGAATTTGGATTCCTTGCAAGAAGCTTACGACCATTGAAGAGTAATTTACCTATATAAAAATGTCATCCATAACTGTATAAATGTCGGTTAGGATTTAGAGAACAACTTTTTGATTATCATTTCTATTATATTGTTGCACAAGTTGCGGCTTGGCAGACTCTTCAACCTTGATTCTCTCCTGTGCCGGGACTTGTATCTTACCTAAGCGTGTTTCAACCATCCTACAAGGTTAGATAAGGGAATAATGAGATAACTTTAAGTAGCCTCCAGAATTATTTATTTATTTCTCACATCAAAGAGAGCAGTGAAGTCACACAGTGTACCAAAATACAAATGGTGATTTTATATAATACATAAATCTATTTATAATATACTAGACGGGTGACCCGGGCTTCGCCCCGGGATTGACCCGTGTGCATATCTACCCGAGTGATATATATTTAGATAAGTTTTTTTTTATAATTGTTTGTTATTAACATTATCTATTTGTTTGCATCAGCATAATTTAATCTAATCTTTGATAGAGGGCGCTGTTCGTGAGTTAAGTAGAATAATTTAAATATATAGTTTTAATAATTGATTTATATATTTTTTGAAATAGCCTATCGTCTTCCCTCTATTTTTTACCTATGTATGGAAATTTTGGTTTGAATTAGTGAACTACTGCGAATTTGTATACCGGACATACAAACAAACATACAAACAAACAAACATACAGACATTGATTTATATATATATAGATATATTCTGTTTAATAAAATAAATAAATATGAAATATAAATTTGAATTTAAAAAATACGAAAAATAATATTACAAATTAAAATAAAATAGCCATGATGCAACAATTTTATCGCAATGTATGAATTTCTGATAGATATTGCACTTATTTATAGAATTTGGATTCATGCATGAAGCCAACGACCATTGAAGAGTAATTTACCTATATAAAAACGTCATCAATTCGGATTTCGGAACGAGGTTTCCCAGAAAAAGAAAAAAAAAAAGGCGATTTAGACCAAACCACCTCGAATCAACAAGAGGAATGCTACAGGAAGAGATGGAATTAACCGTTAAAGAAGAGCCGAGCGTTCAATTGAGCCTGCGAGAATTGACCCAGAAACGGTAGAAAGAAGCTAATCGATGATCTATGGGGTTAAATGAACCATCCAAGTTTAATAGTATCGAAAAAAAAAAAAAAGATAAATGCCCCTCCTAGAAAGTATGAATTAGAAAATGTAATTTAATGATCGGTAGAGGATATATGGATTACCACAATGATCTCTCAGCAAACATTTTAAAATAATTCTTTTTTTTTTTAACATTTCCCTGTCAATAACATATTCGTTTAGTGTTTCCATTTTTACACATTTCTATAAAATCTATTTTTCTTTTTACGTGTTGAAACAGTAATTGAAAAGGTAACAAAAGTTGGAAACTAACAATTCTTCTCTTTACATTCTTATGTTCCATTTTATTTCTTTAAGATTCGGTATTGTTATGCCATGTATCCTTAGATTATCATTCTTTTTTTGATTGATTATAGAAAACATTGATTCTATTATCATTAATCACATGTCGATATTTTATATTTTACACAAAAGTTAAATAAAATTTATATATATATATTTTTTCTGAGATGATGGATACAATTTTTAATTTGGTTTTATAATTCTTCATATATGTGTAAAAAGGTACCTATCCTTTAATAAATACATAATATGTGTTTGTTAATTACATTAAAGAATAAGGCATTTATTTTATCGTATCTGTCCAGATAAAACGTGTAGATTTAGAATAGTAAACAACAAGCCACAACATCAGTCCTAGAAAATTGAAGCAACAAGGCAAATTGAGGCAACAGCCAACAGCCTGCATACCATGATGTTTTGGAACATGGCTCTCATCAGTGCAGGGATGGTGGCTTTGATTTTGTAACCCCCTACGTTAGGATTTTTTCTTTTCATTTATTAAAAGCGGGAGATGCTTTTTGTTAAAAACATGGATACCTTTTTCACAATTCTTCATATATGCTTATGTATTGATATACATACAGATGTTGGATTTATAACTACAATATTGTAAAAATAAAGTATATTTATATTAATGAGTACAATTCTTTTCATGATCTGATCACAATTTGTTATTGTTCTTCACATCGTATTTTGTTTTTAAATACATATTTCATTAATGAACAACTTATTCTGAGGTAAATTGAAACGCATTAAAGTGTTATTTATTATGCACACCTTTATATTTTAGAGTTATTTGCGGAATTATAGTGGAATTCGATATATCGTAGCTGGCTTCTCTACCCCGGTAAATCGGTAGTGGACTGTATATATAAATTATAAACAATATTCAAATATAATTAAAACTTCACCTCTAAATGTGTATTGGACTTTGATAAAGTTTCAATATCAATGTTGGTATTTGGCTATGAGAACCAATGTTTTAGACCAATCATCCTTTGATCCAGTCTCTGGAGTCCATCACGGACTAGGGTCCCTCCTCCCAAAGAAGGGCTGCATCACCATTGTATAACTTTAATTGAAGTAGCTGCCCCATTGTGTCATTCGGCATGGGTCCTGTAATTTATGGCCTGCCTATGAATTATGTACGAGCTCTTGTTTCATTAGACTGGAACATGCCGGAATTGGTACGCCATAGGAAGGCATATACTGTTGAGGCAGCTATTATATGTTCTTTTTGGAACATACTGGGGTTCCTATAGTTCATAGGGAAGTACCTAATGTTGAAGTTCTTTATTATTATTATTTTTTATCATACTGGTGTTCTCGTACATTCTCTCTTTATTGGAAGGCATATAGTGTTGAAGCTCTTATTTCATACTTTTGTTGCTGCAAAATTCCTTGATTCGTACTACTAAGGGACTTCTATAAGGTTTGAAGTATATCCTCAGTTCTGCTTTCGTTGAACAGTGGTCAAAGTACTGACACTGTTAATATACTTGCATTTTTCGAACTTTTAGTGAAATGATACTCTTTTACTGGGATTATAGTGATGGATTTTAGACCTCTTTATCTTCATACCTCCGGGAAACCTAAGGTATTTTTTTATCAGTTTTGTTTGTATTCATTGTGTGTGTGTGTATTTTCAAATTGGCAATATGTATTGTACTTTGCAATTATTTCTTATTGTAATGCATCTCTTTTCGGGAATGTTATCCGATTGTTTATTGTATTTTAGGCTGTAAGATATAAGAATTCGTACTTTCAACGGTAGGAAAGTATTCAGTATCTTCACCGTACCTTTAGTTCTGGTTGTGACTTACTGGTCTTTGTACTTAGTGTTCAGTTTAAATCACTTATATTACATTAGTGTGTTGGATTTAACATAGCTTTCAGGAATAATGTAGGCATTTTTCTTTTAGTTATGTCATAACATATATTTATATATCATATGAGGAAGTACTCAAATGCATTAGTGATTATTCTTACATTATTCCTGTGTGCAGAAAATCTGTATTTGTCTCTTAAACAGGCCTCCTTTCGACATAGTACTTTATTTCGTACTCTCTCTTCTTTCTATTTATCAGAATATGTCTCTATCAAACTCCTATCTGTAATGATTTGCTTTCGTTTGCATGGAATATAACTTCGGAGTCTTTTGAAAACGACAATCTGTTAAATTCTTTTATTTCGTAGTGGTGAAGCCTCCCAGCGGTTTTGCTAATTCAATCTACCAGACCTCTTCTTGAGAGCTCTAATACGGTATTGGATCATTCTGCTTATATATGCTACACTGAAGGGTGGAATCTCAGAAATGGTATTTGGGCAAACTATGGATAACGCTTATGTCCATAGTTTTCTTGAATACCATTTCTAAGATTCCACCCTTCAGTTGTAGCATATAAAAGCAGAATGATCCAATACAGTATTAGAGCTCATAAGAAGAGGTCTGGTAGATTGAATTGGAAAAACCGCTGGGAGGCTTCACCACTGATGAGTCAAGCCCTCCCAATATTTTTCATCGCAGTAAGGACAGTAGAGAAGTTTGATTGATGTGTAAAAGAAAAATTCGCGTCTTAATGTTTCCATTTGATTTATATAGATGGCGCGTTATTGTTTTATATTAATTTTGCATATTGTCAAAGACACACTTGTACATTTAATATATTTATTCAATCCAATAAGTGGCTCTAGTAATATCTGAATGCTCACTGACATATCGAACTGTACCCTGTATTTTTCCACTGACCTATTTCTCTTTATAGCTGTGAAATTACAGCGTATATAAGTGAGCTGTCAGTTCTTTTTTTTATGGAGATAATATTTATAGTCGAAAATCTGCATATTTTAGCACTGGTTATTAAACAACCTCTTTTCTCTTCCCTATCTGTCTAAACGAATCATCTGGCAACACTGGTTTCACAGAATAAATAGAATTATTCAGCCGTGTTGCCGAGCTTTATTCTAAGAGACATTTTTGCTCCGTTGTCCGCCTCCTATTTTATCAGGTTGATAGAATTTGATCTTGAATTTTCTATGGGGGGAAAAAAGAGGAAAAGGCTTATTTATTTCCCGCTCTTTTAAAAAGATTTAAATAGTTATAAAATAAATATTATTTTTTATAATATACACTCTCTTCTAATAAAATAGAATTGCTCTTTTGGATTTATATATTTGTGAAAGACTAGTAAATAAAAAAAAATGAATATAAAATGATAGCATTTTTAAATGCATTTAGGTAGAAAACTGGTAAACATCGTTAGAAAAAGATTAAATTAATTGGTTTGACTCATGTTGCTATGTGAAGTTAATTTTAAGAAACTGGGGACGACCGAAATCAGCATCACGGTTCATAAAGGATTGCAGATATCATCTCCTTCGTTCATTTTTAACAGAATATTCGATTATACAAATGTATCCAAAAGTAGGGCTCTCAATCAGATTATTCCCTGAAAGAAAGTCGCAAAATGGCAAATGATAATTTTGCCGCGTGGAAAATTAGGGAAGACAAACTTAAAGATGACAATTTATTTAAAACAAGAACAAACTATGAATGATAAACAAAAGATAATCAATGAGGGAAGTTTACAGAGTAACAAAAATATAAACATGAAAAATGATATTTCTCCTAATAAAATAATGAATTTACTTTGCTACAATATCTATACCAATTAAAACTCACTATTATGTTATTTTCTGTTCTAAGAAGTGGTAAATGCTAACGACAACGTGTTTCTTTATTGAAAAGATTGGTAAGCTTTCGTACAATAACGTCCTTTAACATGCTGTAAAACATTATTGTGCCTATATAAAAAGGCGTACCTGGATCTGTAAAGCAAAAAAAAAAACACTTTTTTTCTCCAAATATTTCGAGAGATTGCTCCCTCTTTATCAATTTATTTATTTAAAAATAAATTGATAAAGAGGGAGCAATCTCTCGAAATATTTTGAGAAAAAAACATTTTTATTTTATTTTTTCGCTTTACAGATCCAGGTACGCCCTTTTATATAATCTTAATTAATGGATCGCCTTTTGACTCAAATTATTGTGCCTGTTGAATATGAATTGAACATGGCGCCTCTGCCACCGCTGCTGTGTATAAACTAGATGAATGACAATTAAAAATAGTTTTTTGATATCTAGTCTACAGTAGGGAGAAGGTTTACAGCCATTTTTAAAATAGGGAGAAATATTTACAACAGACGGAGCCCCTTCTGAAGGGACGGCTGGATTTCATCAGGAGCTTAAAGCCGCCTTGAGTTCGGACAGGCCGATTATGGAATCTATGTCCCCAGCATGCTCGATGACAGTGTTGAGGAATTCGACAAGAATAATCTTGTGTTCAGGCGAGAGATTTTTTTTAGATAATTTCTATCATCGCGGCGTAGAATCGCGAACATAATCTCTGGCCTGACCCACTTTGTTACTACAAGATAAATGTAAACTAGATGAATGGACTTAGCTTCTGACCTAGTGAATATTTTCCCAGCCTATATATATATCTTTTTATTTTAACACATTATGAATTATATCATTTCATAATTAATTCTTAGTTCTAATGTAATAAGAGAATATATAAATTTCATGATCTCAATATTGATTGTGATTAGCTTTTGCTTTTTTTTGTCTTCATTTGCAGTGGATACGTGGTAATTCCATGTATAATAAATTTATTTTCCTTCACACAATTTACCCAGGCAAATCTATTAGCTTGATTGTTATTATATAATATTTCCTGTATATAAATATCATATTACCATTAAGGTACTATTACTTTTTTTCCTGCATGTCTCCTACATTTCTGCTTGGAGAATCTGTATAAGACTAAAAGGTTTTAATAAAGCTTTTTGTTGTTGTTGTTGTAAGTGAATATGATAATACATTCTTATGAATATCATTTTCCGATCCCCAAGATATGCAAATTGAGCCAATTAACATATCCCGAGAGGTTGAACAATAGCACCCTCCATGACTTGACATAGCGTCAAAGTTTCATCCAAACTTGACAAATATCTTGGGGGACACACAAAACATTCAGAAACAAACACTCTCACTAACATATATTATTCTTTTTATTTTTAGATTTTTAAAAGATTTTTAAAAATAATTCAATGAAAGAATTTATTAAATACTTTTATTTGATGTATTTTTGCGTCTTACCCATTCTCTATCTAAAGTTACAAAAAGGTTTTCAGAGTTTTTTTTTAGTTATTTATAGATTGAGAAACTAAAGAGCCTCCAAAATAATTTTTAAAAGTTTCCATTATATTTATTGAAACAAATTTTCTTATATTAACCTGTATATATCAATATACAGGTAGAATATAAAAATATATATTACATTCATATATTTTGAATTGAACTGATTTTGTTTTTGGTTTTGTGTATTTAAATGAAGCTGTTAAAGTGTGCTTAGGGGCAAGTATCCCAAGGTGGGATATCGCACATCCAATATATCAAATAAATAAATAGATGTGTGTACGTAAACTTATAAAAGAGTAAATGTATTTTATAAAAAAATACTGTTGAATTTGGTATGTTGAGTGGGTTGTTTGATCATTTACTTGATCTTGGAATCCATGAATATGTTACGATATTGTTTTTCAGTCGAGGTAATAATTAAATAAAAATATCGAAAAGAGTTTGTTTGCTCCTGACGAGGACAAAAGCTTTTTGTCGAAACGTCGAGGTAATAAAAATATTTACTGGCCGAAGAGTATCTTTATTTTCAAGAAATAAATAAAAATAGCTATCAAAAATAGCTTTAATTGAGCTAAGGAATATATATATAAACATAATTTGATAAAAGTACTGCCTGGCTTAAGGCGTAAGAATAAAAAAAAAAAAGAAAAACTTATTTACATAATTGGTTTTAATTAGATTTTAACCACGACTGCATTGACATAGCATAATCCTCAAGATAATCAAAAATCAACAGAATATTTTTTTATTTATATTTATAATTTATTTATATAATATGTATATTTCAGAAATAGGAACTTTAGAAGAAACTCACCACCAATATAATCATAAACTAGGTACCAAGCTCTGAAAATATATAAGGATTAATATTTAATATAATAGTAAAAACATGGGGATTTATATTTTCCTAGCTTGTTCTACGGATGAAGAGATTCCTTGATCTTTATAATAAGATTTCAGAACATTTCTCAAACATTAAGTACACTCATGGAGACAAAACTTGAGGAATTGAAGTGTATTTGATGCCGCTGGTCATCATTTTTTAAAAGAGACAGAGGCAATTTTGTTCACACTCGGTTATCTCGTTTGTCTTCAATAAAGTCGATGTGTATCAAATATCTTTCAGAGTTATTGTCTGAATCCCGCTATACATACTAAAAGGTACAACTTCCATAGGTTTTGGCTCTCTCTCTCTCTCTCCATGAAAATATATTTAAACCCATTGGGGATAGTTGTACTACCTGAAAGACTTTTATTGTACATTACACCTATCCCCCGATTTACACGGTAGATACGTTCCTGAGAAAAACGTGTAAATCCAAAATTAAAAATGTTCGCGAAATTTTTATGCGAAGAAATACAGACACAGTGTGCGTGTGCAGCAATTCAGCACATAAGCTTGAGATTCCTCGTGAGATATGTACACAGCGCATGTGTTCAATCACAGTAGCATTTAGTATAGTGCGATAAAAAAAAACTTATTTGGAAAACCGTGTAAAAGCGAAAACGTGTAAAACAAGTACCGTGTAAATCGGGGGATAAGTGTATAAGAAATTTGAGCTATTTTTCATGTGTATGCTTCTTTTTAAAATAAATCAATTTTATACTGCCTTTATTGCAATGATAAAATAATAGGAGGGCCTGGTTTATCAATGGTGAATCGTCCCAGCGATTTCGCCAGGCCCTTCCATTATTTTAGCATTGCAGTAAGGACAATAGAAAATTGATTTATTTTAAAAATAATCATACGGGTCAAAAATTCTTCAAATTTCTTTTAACAGATGGCGCATTAATGCATCACACTATATAGAAATAGGATAAAAATCTTTGTGATTTTTTATTTTTTTGTTCCGTATTTAAGTACAGTACTTGACGTAATACGACGAAACTTTGCCTCTGAGTTTGATCTGAAGGTAAACTTACTGTTATCATATCGGATTGATTAGAATAATCCCCAGTTTGAGAAAATAATGGTGATATAATGTAAATGAATTCTTATAATCATATATCTCTATTATCAATAATAATTTATCGTTAAACAAGAACAATATTGTCTGTGTAAACAATAAGTCGGATACTACCGAGTCATTCCTAAATGACATGTTCTGGATTCGAAGGTAGAACGTGATCCGTAAACTAATGACTTTATTGATGAAATAATAGATGCAGTTGTTCAAACTTTACTGATGATGGGAAATAATATTGTTGAAACACATCGCCCAGGACTGCGGTGATTGGATTGTTTCGTGCGTTAAACTACAATCTCTATAGCCTATTGCAGTGATTCTCAACCAATGTGCCGCGGTAATTTTGTGTGCCGCGAAATTCTAAAAATGTGCCGCCGAATTTTAGTCATATGATTATGTTCACGTTTGTATTGGTTTTTCTTTTTTTCTTTTTCATTTTTTTTACTTTTTAAAATAACGAAATTAGCAAATTGAATGTTAGAGATGTATATTACTTATATTTTGCATAGAAATATTGATACATAATTTGAATTTTCTTGCATTCAAGTTAGCAAAAGTGTGCCGCCAAATTTTCAAATCTTTAAAATAATGCCGCAACAAAAAAAAAAGGCTGAGAATCACTGGCCTATTGTATCCTGTTGTATTTGCTATGGATAATTTTGAATTCACTCCCCATTTACTGGGATAAACAAGGAAACCAGAGTATTTATAACTTTAAAGTAAATCTCCTTACTCCAAAATAAAGATCTGCAAGAGAATGCGCTCTAACACGTTTCAAATTACCCATTACAGAATAAAATATGATGCATTAGAGCGCCATCTGTTTTAAGAAATTAAAACTATTTCAGGCGCGTTTGATTCTTTTTAAAATTAGACAATTTTCTACTGAGCTAACTGAAATAATAAATTAATAGGAGGGCCTGGCTCATCAGTGGTGAAAAGGTAGATTAAACTGACGAAACCGTTGGGATGATTCGCCACTGATGTAAGCCAGGCCCTCCCATTAATATTACATTTCAGTAAGGGTAGTAGAAACTTGTTTAAAAAGAATCATACGCGTCTAAAATATTGTCAATTTCGCAGAATAATATATATCTAAAATAACTTTGTGAAAAAATAGTACAAAATTGAAATTGTACTGGGATCAGGTGTATACATTATGAAAAAAGCATCTCCTGATTGTGAAACTAAAAGTTTCTGATGGCTAGCGCCATCTATTGGAATAAATATCAACATATCATTTATTTTTAATTATTCCAGAATTTGGCCAAATACCCTTTCTTTACTGATTAAGAAACCTCTCGAAGGCTTGTACGATCATTCTCTTATAAAAGAATCTCTTCTTCCTGATTTGTTTTTGCTTCTACAGAGAATAAGGAGATTATTGTTGTATGTTATAGCAGTTATTAAAATACACTGATCTTATTCTTGATGGCGATGTTCAAAACAAATCGAAACTTATTCTCTCAACTTTTAGTTTCGGTTTGAAGTGCAATATGTGGCGCCTTTTGACTACAATTTACCCGTTCTATTCCCCATTCACTATATATCGAAACCGAAACTTATCTGAAATCTTTAGTTGAACTTTAAAAATTGATTTTAAAAAGTTCGTTTTTGAAAAGCTAATTTTTTTAGGGATTGTGCTTTGTGTGTTTGCAATAATAATGGAAAATGAAGTGGACTGGCGCATGCGTGGTTCTGATGGCCCTCAGGACGCTGGGAAACCTGTAGAGCTAATAAACGATCAATGACGCTATATTCAACTAACATTTTGAGAATATTCCTTTACGTTATCCAATGGAAATTCTAACGTTTCGTAAGAAGCTAGAAGAACTCAATAAATTACAGTCATGGACAAAATTTAGGAAAGTTTCATAGTTTCATGATTAAGCCACAGTCGTCTCTCTCTTTTTTTTTTGAAGGATACATAGTCAATTTTGTTCACACTATGTTATCACGTGTTGTCTTCAATAAAAAGGTCAATGTGTATCAAATATCTTTCAGAGTTATTGTCTGAATCCCGATATACATGCTAAAAGGTACAACTTCTTTGTCTATGTGTGTATTTCTTCAAAGTCGAAATGTTTCATTTGTTTCTTCTAAACATATTAATCCACAATATTTTCCACAAATTCCAATAGTTCAGAGATCTACCTAGAACATAACAGCGTTTCTCAACCTTTTTTTCTTCTGGCCCTCGGACCGGTTACTTGGTCAAAAAAAAAAAAAAATAGCTGGCCTCTTTTTTTTTTCTGTTTTGTCAAAACAACTTTATTAAGTATTGAAAAACTACGACCCAAACTTTAATTCCTAATTTCTATAATTCTAAATCCTAAAATTAAGGCATTAATGTAAAAAAATAACAAAATTTTGTTTTTAAATACTTTTTTTTTCAAAAGGAAAGGTCAAATCTCTAAAAGTCGAAAATTTTGATTGGTTGAAAGATTATTGTGTTAGATGTTAATTACAATGGCAAATACTTGAACGACCAAACATACACAAACCTTAATTCCTTATTGTAGAAGTGAGGAGAAATTCTCGGCCTGACATGCCTCAGAGACAATCGCTCTCTACAAATATGTGTCTTCTTACCAGATTCATGGAAAGAGGCATCTACTTTGGGATGATCCCCATCGTTACCAGATTCAAGACATCTACCTTGGGATGATCCCCATCGTTACCAGATTCAATACATCTACCTTGGGATGATCCCCATGGTTACCAGATTCAAGACATCTACCTTGGGATGATCCCCATGGTTACCAGATTCAAGACATCTACCTTGGGATGATCCCCATGGTTACCAGATTCAAGACATCTACCTTGGGATGATCCCATGGTGAATAGATTTGATGATTAGATAGTTATTTTTCCGGTTTGAATTATTCTAACATTCAAGTTTGATCCGGAGTAGCTTTCTCTTGTGTTACTTTGCGGTTTTTAAAATGGTATAAAGAGAGATTTTCTGTCGGTAGAATACGGTGCAAAGATTATAAAACTTTATGATTAAAGATAAAATAGTGTTTTTGTGTTTGCTGTGTGTGTGATGTGTGTGAAAGCGTTTAAAAACTACCAATATTTATCACAATAAGTTTCTTTATATTTTAAAATGCAAGCTTTCAAGTAATAATCACTGTTCAACAGGCCAAAAAAAAAAAAAAAAAAAAACATCGACCATATATATAAAACTTTATTTTTATAATTGAATATACTTCGGCCAGTATAAATATTTTTATTATCTCGACGTTTCGACAAAAATATTTTGTAGGAGCGAAAAAAAAATTAAAACATTTGGCAAGGCGTTAAAATTATTTAGAGAATAATTTTTAACGCTTTGCCAAATGTTTTAATTTTTGTTCGTTTCTGACGAAGACAAAAGATTTTTATGAAGAAAATAAAGTCTCCAGGGCTAAGTTTATTGTTCAAATTTTATTCTCTAGCTTTCGGACCTGTCAGTCCTTCCACAGGAGTGAGACAAAGATTTTTGTCGAAACGTTGAGATAATAAAAAGATTTATACTGGCCGAAGTATATTTAATTATATGAGCTATGAATGCCAGCCAGGCAGCCTCTATCTTTACGATAAAACTTTATATTATCCGAAGAAATAAGGATTCATATTCAATATGTGGTCACACCAACCTACTTTATCTAAAACAATACTTCTCGTGTATCACGCGGATGATAAACTTACCAAAGTTGAATCCCAGAAGAAGATGGGCGAACAGCCTAGTCGAAATATTGAATTTTCAGGTTAAATTCTTTGAAAAATGAAACAAAAGGCAGAGAGGCAAAACCTATTTAATAATGAAACCAAGCGCAAACAACTTCATGTTTCTAAAATTCCATTAATTTGGAGAGCATTTTTGTGTTCTTTGGTTATAATAGATTTTCGAGTAATTTTATCTAAATATTATAAAGATTTATTTAAACTAAAATAAATTAAATAAGTTTAAATTTCTATAGTTATATCAATCCACAAGGTAATGGAATATATATATATATATATATATATATATATATATATATATATATATATATATATATATATATATATATATATACATTTTACTAGGCTTATATGTAAATATGGTGCTTTTTTGTGGGTTTTCTTCGCCCGCTGATTGGTTCACTCTTGTCACATGACCATAACTAGCCAATCAGAGTTCAATATTTTTACTTATTTCGATGTAGGAGCTCGATGGGAATATCTATATTATAACTTCAAAAATAGATTCGAAACACAAATTTTCCTTTTTTATTTGAGCTCTAAAGATGTTTCTATTTAGTGGTTTCAATTGTGAATTTTAAAACAAATTTTACCTTAGAGTTATATTGGGATGACTTATATCTAGAGGCTGCCTGGCCTGGCATTCATAGTTCTTATAATTAAAGATACTTCGGCCAGCATAAATCTTTTTATTATCTCAATGTTTCGACAAAAATCTTGGTCAGAAACGAACAAAAATTAAAACATTTGGCGTTAAAATTTATTCTCTAATTAATTGACAAGTCCGAAAGCTTGAAAATAAAAAAAAAATGAACAAGAAACTTAACCCTGGAAGCTTTATTTATTTTATAATAAATGTATAATATATACCATGTTCTTCTGTAATGGTAAATTTAGCCTCATAAGAATAAATCGATTTTTAAAACACCGACATCGTTTGTTGCGATTTAATGTTTACATTTAATTTTTTTTTGAAAATCTGTGAAATGTCACATTTTTACAGTTTGTTTATTTTTACAATCTACCGCAGTAGGTACTGGTACTTGTATATATAACTATATAGAAACAATCAACTGTTAAAGTGCAAATTTGTTATTAGAAATGACTCTCTATACTCATGGACAAAACTTAAGGAAGTTGTACCTTTTAGCATGTATATCGGGATTCAGACAATAACTCTGAAAGATACACTCATGGACAAAACTTAAGGAAGTTGTACCTTTTAGCATGTATATCGGGATTCAGACAATAACTCTGAAAGATACACTCATGGACAAAACTTAAGGAAGTTGTACCTTTTAGCATGTATATCGGGATTGAGACAATAATTCTGAAAGATACACTCATGGACAAAACTTAAGGAAGGTGTACCTTTTAGTATGTATATTGGGATTCAGACAATAACTCTGAAAGATACACTCATGGACAAAACTTAAGGAAGTTGTACCTTTTAGCATGTATATTGGGATTCAGACAATAACTCTTAAAGATACACTCATGAACAAAACTTAAGCAAGTTGTACCTTTTAGCATGTATATCGGGATTGAGACAATAACTCTGAAAGATACACTCATGGACAAAAGTTAAGGAAGTTGTACCTTTTAGCATGTATATCGGGATTGAGACAATAATTCTGAAAGATACACTCATGGACAAAACTTAAGGAAGTTGTACCTTTTAGCATGTATATTGGGATTCAGATAATAATTCTGAAAGATATTTGATACACAGTGGCCTTTATTGAAGACACGAGATAACCAAGTTTGAACAAAATTACATCTGTCTCCTTAAAAATAAAAAATAAAAAAACAGACTACTAGTGACATCAAAATATGAAACTTCAAGTTTTGTCCATGAATGTATTTTTTCTCTAATTATCTCTAGATATGGAAAAAAATATATATTTGAAAAGATGATAGAAAAAATAATAATAAAGAGGTCAGGTGTGGATATTAAAACTTTTCGTAGGCTAAATCAATGTTTAGTTGATTTCTGTTCCACCAGATGGCGTTCTGCCTTCTGTAAAACACATGTGCTCCTGGTCAGGATATGCCATTTTTATATATATCTACCTTGGTGGAATACGAAGAGTAGAGCTGGTAGATCGGCAAAACCTCTTGGATGATTCACCATTGATGATCCATCCCATCATAAAGAATAATTTCACATTGATCACTATATAGAAATAGATAGAAAACTAATGTAAATTTTAAATAGTCAAATTATTCACTGTTTTATATAGACTTCTAGAAAAAATCTAAAAGAGTTGATAATTATTTTAACGTTTTTTGTGCAAGAATATAAATTTAATTATCCGAACTGATTTAAAGGTCATTTCTCTATTAGATTACAATATACTTAATTGATCTTCGATTTGAAGTCACTTAGCGCTAATTACCGTTTTCTTTATTAATTTATTAATTAATTTATATATTTAGTATAAGATAGAGCTAATCTCTCTTTTAGATATATTACACACTGTTATAAGCTTTTCACACCTTTATCTGCCATTAAAATGTAATCAAAATATAATTATATACAGTTCTTTATTCATGATAAAATTGTGAAAAGTATTAATATTACAATTATATTCTCACAATGAGTATCTTTTTTATTTAAAAAACGCTAGCTTTCAAGCGTTATTCGCTCTTCAACGGGCTTACAATAATATCGACTTGATCCCTTCAGAAATATTTACAAAAAAAAACAAACGCGCGCCGCGTGGATATTCATAACTGAAAATTTTGAATTGGTTTGTAATTTAACTATTTTAACTATTCTATTTTTTCTCTAATTATCTCTAGAAATGGAAAAAGACATATATATATCTACCTTGGTGAAATATGAAGAAAAAAGTGTCGATTACAATAGTAGAGATGTTAGATTGGCAAAATTATCTTTTTTAAACTATTAATTAATATATTTAATTTAGAATATAATACTTTTTGTTAGCACAATTTTAGATAATAAAGTAAACGTATATGGATGAGTTATCTTTTTAATTAAACGATTTTCGAGTTTTCTCGGGATAACACCCTTCTACAAGAAAATTGATACAAAAAGATATAATGGCTCAAATGCGTATAAATCTTGTTAGTATATCCATGCCCGTTGAAGAACCGTAAGGTTCGAAAGCTCGCAATAAATCTAAAAAGAAGCCCCTCATGTAATCTTTTAATCCTTATTTAAACTAATTTCTACTGAGTTCATGTAGCCGAAAAAATGATTTTGTATCAATTTTCCGGTGGAAAGGCGTTATCCCGAAAGCTGGAAGAAACAATCCCGACTGGTAGACCAGTTAGATCAAGACGACCACCTAAAAGACTATGTTGCTGATTGGGATAAAGAGGTGTAATATATAATATGTATATATGGTTTTGACCATGAACTTGGTTGTTGTTGTGTGATGTAATCAATATATATCGCGAGATATTCATGTTTTTAGTTCTTATGATAATTCTGTAATAGTAAAATATTATACAAATATATAACAGTAACATACAATCTCTTTTAATAGAAACTACACTACCTAAGTTTATTGAATATTAGGTAGAAGAGTACATAACACTCGAAAAACGTTTAATTAAAAGATATACTTAAATGTTTACTTTATTATCAAAAATAATATATTTATTACTCTTAATTATTAAATTATGTACTATTATTGATGTGTTTGTGTCAGTTACATACTTACCAAGTTGCTATGTCTTCAAAAAGAGAGAGAGAAAAGAACAGATAAATATATCATTTTATATATTCTCTATTTGTTACAATTTCTGGGAGTATTATTTTGTTTAGCTTTTCTATTACATCTATCTCTCTTTTATATTCTTTATTTGTTAAGATTTTTGTTGGTTTCTCCCCAAATGTGGCGAATTGAGGATTTGTTGGTTTTTGAGAAAGAATATAAGAAATCTTGTTTTCTCCTTATCACATATTTAAGACGATTAGGGGCACGTTTAAGAAACCCTTTTTTGTGGGATTTTTCAAAAATAAGATAAAATATATATTAGAATTATTTTGGAATAAATTATGTAAAATATAATAAATTATGATTCATAGATTTTGAATATTAAATATAGTTTAATCATTAAGTCAGAACAACAATCCTGTATTAAATAATACCATTAAGATAATTTACAAATTGATATATTTGTTAGATAATTTAAAACATAAGAGGTATGTTTATATATATATATATATTCGCGACGTTTCATTGCGACTGCTGTGATAGAGATGCATGGATATACGAGGGTGAGTAGAAAGTAAGGTCTCCTATTTTTTTTCATAGAAAAACACATTTAATCACAACTTTTTATACATCATTGGAAAGGTTGGACACTTTGCTCTTTTTCTACATAGTCGCCTTGATGCTCAATCACTTTTTTCATCCTGTCAACCAACTTTGTAATTCCGGTGTTGTACCACTCTCCCGCTGCCTCTTTGAGCCACTTGTCGACCCACCTGGCGGACACCTTTCTGTAGCCGAGGGTCTCAGACACAATCTTGTGCACGGAGAAGTGGCTGCAATCTTCATTCAGGCCATCCTCGATCTCTTCAAGGGTTATCCGCCGGTTTGCGCGCACCATTTCGTCGATTCGAGCCACGGTTGATTCCGGCAAACTCGGCCGCCCAGACCGCTGTTCATCGTGGACGTTTATCCGCCCCTCGTTAAACTCCCGGCACCATTTCCGCACATTTTTGATGTCCATGCACTTCTCACCATACACTTCCACTAACTGACGGTGAATTTCGACCGGAGAATTATTTTTCGCATTTAAAAAGCGTATAACTGAGCGCAACTCGCACTTGGCGGGAGAGCTAAGGGGAAGCTCCATCGCGAACGGCTGCCAGACAGCGACTGAGCGTCCCAAGATCACCGGGAAGGTTCTAGACGGTAGAGGGGGAACCAAGGAAGGCAGCGGTGTTGTCGGATTTCACCTAGCAACGCGCGTTCGGAAATTATCTCGTAGAAGACCTTACTTTTCTACTCACCCTCGTATCTGAGGTTCTTCATTGGACACGACAACAACAACATTTCAGTGACTCGCTTTCACTTTCCTCAGGGGAATTGATGCAGTTAATTTAGCAACACTTAAGACGCTGAGAACTATTTCAGAAAAGAAAAATATAACAATAGAACTCTATAATTTCTCAGATCAATTGTAATTAGATTCATACACAAAAGAGGTAGTGAGGAAAGTTTTAGAACAGATGTGTAAATAAATACCTTTGCAAACAAAGGCTCACGTGCACATGGGGAAAGGGAGAAAAAAATCACTGTATTATTTTGTTGTTGTATGGCGAATCCATACAGGGCAATTGGCCCTAATAAAAGCCTTTTTGTTTTTGTTGATTTCATTTAATCTATCAATTCAGCATTCAAAAACAATATTTGTATACCTATTTGTATAAGTGAACGAGATATTAAAACCTATTTTTCTATAGGGAGTGATACAATATAATTTTACTTTGTCATAATGCAGTCTAATTTATAATGTAATACACAATTTCCTAAATCATTTATCATACTAATTCATTTTCCTCCAAAAATTTTAGTCTTACCGCCTTAATGGTCGAGTTACAATTAATATAATGTAAGCGATCCAAATACTTGCTACTTCCAGGCTTATTTGCTTTGTACCATTTGCCTGAAGGAATTTATTTCAGCAATCAATAGTAATTTATTTCCAAGACATCTCTCTTTCTCTCTTTTAACACACCAAGAAAAGTCGATTTAAAATATTTGGAATAAATATAGAGAAATTGGAACGATATCTCTAGCAGAAATTTAAATAATCATTTAGAAGTATTCCTTTTTCCATAAATTAGCTCATTTATTAAGAGTTCGTATGGTATTAAATGAATTGCCCTTTACTCAATTTACACAACTACTCGTCTGGTAACTTGATCTCCTTCTACTGAGATATATTTTATTGAGTTTTGAAAAATAAAATTGCCTTTTATTTATCATTTTAATTTAGCCTGTATTTCAATTTATCAGATAATAAATTTTATTCGAAAAATAGAACAATAACAACAAAAAGTTGGTGAAATTAAGAAAGGCCATTTCCTTATTTTGTAACTGAATGTTGCTGATGCCATCTACCGGAATAAATATGAACTCTTCTTTTTAAATTCCATACTATTGACCCTCTTTTGATTTTTCAAGAAGGATCATTCGGTAACAATAACGGATTTATATAAAAAAACAATCAACGGTTAAAAATACCTTTACTTTCTACAATAGAAGGAATCGCTTTGTATAAATTCAAAGAGATAAAAAGGCTAACGGCGAAGAGTTTATATAATGAAATGATGAAAGTTTGACGAGAGCTTTCAGACAATAACGTCCTTCATCAGACTGTAATACGAAGATACTGGTGAGGGAAGAAAAGATGATATATATGTTATATTAAAATATTATTTTATTTAAAATTATATTTCATAGATACAAATACTGGTAAATCGACCGCCAGAGGTCACTCTTCCCCTATAAAAACTCATTGTTGTTGTTTCCCGATAGCCGGCTCAAACTTTTGTACATTATGTAAATAAGTTTTCTATTTTTTTTTATTCTTACGCCTTAAGCCAGGCAGTACTTTTATCAAACTATGTTTTTATATATTCCTTTAGTTCATTTAAATTACAGATCAAAACTATTTTTAGTATTATACTTTCAAGATTTTAACCACGACGGCATCACCATAGCTCAATCCTCAAGATAACCAAAATCAAGCAACAGCTAATAATTCTGTATATTTCAAAATATTCCAAAATCAGCCGAAATTTTTTTTATTTATATAATATATATATACATGCAGTAATTTGCATATGTCGAATTATTTTACAAGATTATTGTATAAATAGGAATATATTTTGCAGGATTATTATTATTTTTTATAAAATTATATTTAAAATAAAACATAATGGATTCTTGTTCCCCCCTCCCCGAATGAAGATTGTACTTGATGTCACGCCCCAATATGTAAATTGTGGTATAATCAACCCCCGAAGTGAGCGATCGTACGGCAAGATGTCAATGTCCGGAATTGTTGACCTTTGCGCCACGTGTGATCTTCCAGGAAGTTCTTCTCGCTGGTTGACCCTCCCAGTGACATCTGCTGTGTCACAACTCTTCCAATACTGAGCTTTCTTCACCCTCTGATCGATATTTCTTCGGGATCGAAGAACTGTTTCTGGATCGTTGTTCAACGTTTTCTCTTCATTTTTATCCCGTAGTGTTGTCTTTAGTTAAAGCTTCTAAATTTCTTTATGATCGAATACTATATGTTGTTGTGTCCAATGAAGATCCTCAGATGTCTCCGTACATCTCTATCACAGCAATATCCTCTATCTTGGGTATGTGAAGCTGCTGTTCTGGGTTCATGTCAATTTTCTGCAAGACTGCGGCCATTCCTGGACATAAGAATAGGTGGGTAGGTGTTAGCTCCACAACAGTACCTCTGTTGCATGTCCTGTAGGTTATTGTGCCATCTGGATGTATTGTCATTCCTTTATAATGTTTCGTTCTGAGTCTTGTGATTGTTTTTGTTATTATTCTCTCAGCGCGTTCATGTCGCATATATTTGACCTTTCCTTGTCTTTTGTTGGATTATCTTAGATTTTGTGACAAAGAATCAGCATCAAATACTGACATTTGTTCTTTCCTTTAGCTCAACTTCCTGAAGACTATATATATTGTATCATATTAGATTCTTGGTCCATCCTCGATGGAACTCCATCGCGGTTTGAGTCAACCTTACAAATTTATCTTTTCAAAGCAAAATTTCTCGCCTTTGCTTCAGTGCCTTTGAATCAAGCGCAAACAGAAAAAGGTTGTTGGTTGAATCAAATATTGGCAGAGATCCACAACTTTGCTTCATTTAATATTTTAATGGTGATTTGGCGCTTTTTAAGCCAACCATCCATGATGATCCAACGCTGTTTGAATCAACCAATGGTGATAACCCAAAGTTGTTTGAATCACCCAATGGTGATAACCCAACGTTGTTTGAATCAGCAAATGGTGATAACCAACGTTGTTTGAATCAACCAATGATGATAACCCAACGTTTTTGAATCAACCAATGGTGATAACCCAACGTTGTTTGAATCAACCAATGGTGATAACCCAACGTTGTTTGAATCAGCCAGCAATGATAATCCAACGTTGTTCGAATTGTCCCAATTCTTCCGCTGTTTAAAACTGCCATTTTCAGATTCCCCGCCATTTTTTGAATTAACGATCGCTGAATTATCTATTGATGTAATTCCATCCGGTTGAGTTAATCTTCGAAAACTTCAACCACAGCTTCAATCAATCATCCAATCTCTTGCATCAACCTCGTCAATCAATTCTCCCATCCATCGCTGTCTCCTACCGTCCCTTCTATCGAACATCGCAGAATTCCACTGTCACACTTGACTCGGATTCTTGGTTACACTATAGATGATCTCAAATGACGTTTAAATAGGGCATTTAAACTCGAATGTAATATTTTTCAAATATACTTCATATCATAAGTAATTTCAGAATCCCATGCTAACCTCATCAAATGCTGCATATAAAACCACTTGATGAGCATTTCAACCGACAATGAATTTCACTTTTGCTTGAGTTAATTCAAGATTGCTAACTTTATACATTACTTGAGAATCCTTCGTTAATAACATTTAGAACTCTCTTTAAACCAGTTTATCAATCGCTTTTAACCATCGCTTGAATAAGCTTGTTAATAATTTTCTTTATTGTTTGAAATGTAACCCTTATTGGTTTTCCGATATCGCCTGAATCGGCTTGCAGCTGACTTACCGTTATTGCCTGAATGATATTTTCACTGGCTTACGGCCATTGCTTGAATCAGCATGCCAACATTCTGGTTCGTTACCTAGGTGACTAGCGTGGCAATGGCCCCCATTTTCCTATGAAGAGGAAGATAGTGGACATTGCGACTGCTGTGATAGAGATGCATGGGGACAACTGAGAATCTTCATTGGACACGACAACAACAGCATGCCAAAACTTTGTATCATCGTTCAAAATAATTTGCCAATGGCTTTCCCCATAATCGCTTGAACCAACTTGTCAATGGCATTTTGCTATTACGCTTGAACTGGGTTGTTGATAGCATTTGGATGTCGCTTGAATTGAGGTTGCAAAGATTACTATAGTCGTTCGAATTAAACTGTCATTGGCGTTCCGCAATTGCTTAAATCAGCTTGTCAAATTCTTTCTGTCATTGCTGGGTTTTGTTTGCCAATTTATATCAACTATCGTTTGAACCAGCTTGTCAATTGGTATCGGCCATCGCTTGAACCAGCTTGTCAATTGGTATCGACCATCGCTTGAACCAGCTTGTCAATTGGTATCGGCCATCGCTTGAACCAGCTTGTCAATTGGTATCGGCCATCGCTTGAACCAGCTTGGCAATTGGTATCGGCAATAGCTCGAATTGGCTTGCTTATTGATATCGGTTATCGCTTGAAGTAGCTTGTCAATTGGTATCAGCCATCGCTAGAACCAACTTGGGACTTGATTTTGGAAAATTGAAATATTTCATTAACATATTCTTACTTTTCTAATACCAATGTCTTCAAGAAGCAATATCCCTTGAAACAGCGGCCAATGGCTTCCGCATAATCTTTGTCTGAATTGCTATCGTTGTAGTCCCTATCCTAAATGATCTCCATTGTTAAAGAGAGAAGCAATTGTCCTATCAAATATTAAAGATACACATTACTTAAACACAAAGCACTAATATTTGACGTTAAATGATAATTAAAACTCTATTTAGGTTTGTCAATCTCAAATTCTTCAGTAGCCTTCTTTCACTTTTAAGATAAAACGAAAAAAAGTCGCAAAATTGTATCTTGTATACAAACTCGTACAGAGAAAGAGTATATTTCAATTTTAATCTAGGTCAATATTTATTTATGACAAATATGTGTAATAAACAAGACTCAGAACAAACCACTACAAAGGAATGACAATTTATCCAGATGGCACAAGAACCTATAGGACATGCAACAACTGTCCTGGTGTGGAACTAACACCTACCCACATATTTTCATGCCCAGCAATGGCCGCAGCCTTGCAGAAAATTGACATGGACCCAGAGCAGCAGCTTCACACACCCAAGATTGTGGGCATTGCTGCTGCTGTAATAGAGATGCATGGAAACATCTGAGGTTCATTTGACACAACAACAACAACATTTATTTATGCTATGCTTTGGCATTTGTTCCGTAGTATTTTCATAAACACCTATCAAACCCTTTCACTCTAAAAAGGTTTACAGTCATAAACACCGGAATCAAAATGTTAAAAAGGAAAAAGAAAATCCACAGTAAGTGTGCCACATTTCTACACACAAAAATCATTTGAAGGAGATATACAGCAAAATTTGTTTACATCAATGTAAGACTCTACACGTGCCAATTTAAGACATCCTCTAAATCACCATTGGTATGTCGATGAAAGTTGAATCAGTCGTTAAGTGATGAACAGCTCTGGTATCTCTACTGGAAATTGATATGCAAATGTTCCTTTTTTTATTATTGAAATTCTCAGTAAATATATATAAGCGTGTCATATCAATAAATAACACCATGTAGAATGGAATTTCCTTGTTCAAATAACGTCCCACTGTCCTTACTGCGACTGAATTTTATGAGATCCACACGGTATCTAATGGACGTTTATTTTGACGGGTGAGACGCCCTATGCTTTTTATAGATCAATTTCCTCCCGGAAAAATTTCCATCTATATTTTGGTCATTGATTTGACCCAGCCACTTTGTCAGCTAAACACCTCTTTGGTAGATTGTGAAGATTCCATGAGATCCCGTATGAATCTCATGGAATAAAGTCCGCCCTAGGATGACAAGGGCCATTAGCCCGAAACCGTGGTCTCTAGGTGGATGCTTCTCAGTTTGCCAAATCTGTTGTTGTGGCTTTGTCTTCGACCTGAGCCTCAAATTTAGGGCGACGGTCAATAGATGGTGTCCAGTTTTGACGTTTATTTTGACGGGAGAGGCGTCCTATGCTATTATAGATCTATTCCCTCCTGGAAATTTTTCATCTATATTTTTCTCATTCATAAATTCCTCCACTTCCTCTGTATTTAAAAAAATATATATTTTAACTGTAATCAGATGACGCTATGTGGCGCTGAGTTTGTTCATATAAAATAATAGGTTATAATGCCTTGACAAAGGTTGGCGTTTAGCCAACCGAAATATTGGCAAATAAGTATTTTTATTCAATCCAAAATATATGCCTTTTTTTATCTAACGTTGACTTTGCTAAAATATTTAATGAAACTGATTCCAAGAATTATTAATTAAACATTATCTTTATTGATTTACAAGAAAGAGAACAAAATATAAAAGGGAAACTAATATTAAAACAAATAAAACTTTTTTTCTTCTTTCGGTTAGCGCCTATTTACCTGTGAGCTTACACACACTCTGTGATAACAATTAATTAATATATGTACAATACATAATATATACATATTTATAAAATAAAGTTTATAACGATTGGAATTTATCTTAATTGTTATAAATAAATTACTTTTATCCCCATTTGCACGCGGTTTTCGCGGTTTTGATTAAAGACTTTTCTCCAAATATACTGAATCAGGAACATAAAACACATTGTCAACTCCCGGGGAATAATTGAAGTGTACAGTATTTACTTCTACCTGAATGACATGCCATTGTCGTTGCTTCCTTGTCAACCCAGCTTCCCTGTAGACACTTTTTCCGGCCTTCACGGTCCCTTGGAAATGATAGTTTTACCCCCTCAAGTGGGGGCTGCACATCGAAATATATTGTAAGAACATTTCTTGATCTCCTAGTTAAACGTTTCTGATGAACGACCGCCATCTATCGGAATAAATACCAGTTAAACGTTGTTATTTCAAGGATGAACAGCGTTTGTACTCCATGTTAGGAGTGGCTGCACATTGCGTCTGTTCCTCATGTCAAGTGGGTGCTATACATCGAAATATATTGTAAGAACATCTCTTGATCTCCTAATTAAACGTTTCTGACGAACGACCGCCATCTATCAGAATAAATACCAGTTAAAACTTTGTTATTTCAAGGATGAACAGCGTTTGTACTCCATGTTAGGAGCGGCTGCACATGGCGTCTGTTCCTCATGTCAGAGCCTAGGCCATTTCTTTTGGAGCTAAGTCGGCCAGCTACTGAGTAGTGCTCCCAGTCTTAAAGACAAAGGCTGACGCATTCTACTTCACACAGTCATGATGGTTGTCAAACAAGTTTGATACCCTAATATGATTGAGTGAAGATAAGAAAGAAGAAGAAGAGTTTTGCCAATATTTTCTCTATTTTGAATATGGAAGAACACCTAAATATAAGACGAAATAGCTGGCAAGAGAACTTCTCCACGGTCAAAACTTATATTTACAAAAGGTTATTTGAATTAGCCACAAGAACTTGCTAAAATATTCAATAGTGAAAACCATTGCCGTTTCATTTTTCTGAAAACTAAGGTATTTTATATATCATTTTTATTGTTTTTCACAAGAGCAATAATAAATTAGTAACACTATTTTAACAAAAAATGTTTTTTTGGTTGTTATTAAAGTTTAAAACACATTTAAAATTTATATATTTTATTCAATGAAGATCAAAATTACCATCACAATTAATTGTATATCATAACTATATAACATTAAGCCATCTATTTACAGTTTGTTTCGTCACCAGTCCAATATTTTTATTTTCACAGACTAAATTATGAGATTAATTTATAGATGAAATATTATGAAAAACAATTAAACAACTATATATATCACATTATTCATATATAAATTTTAAATATATTTTTATAAATTTTACTAAATTAATGCCAAATATAAATTCATCATTAAAGATTTCATTTTATATATAGGTTTTTAACTTTTAATTAGACAATTTTAATTTATATTTAGACATTTTTAATTTTAATTTAGACATTTTTAATTTTAATTTAGACACTCTCATTTTTATTTAGACATTTTTAATTTTATTTAGACATTTTTCATTTTAATTTAGAGACATGGGCTTTTCTATGAAAATGAAAAATGTCTAAATTAAAATTAAAAATGTCTAAATTAAAATGAAAAATGTCTAAAAATATAAATTTAAAATGTCTAAATAAAAATGAAAATGTCTAAATTAAAATTAAAAGTGTCTAAATTAAAATGAAAAATGTCTAAATATAAATTTAAAATGTCTAATTGAGTTAAAAACCTATATACAAATCATATTGAAAATAAAGAGAACTTTGTTCGTCTGAACACAAGGTGCTCTCTCTCTCTCTCTCTCTCTTTTTTTTGTTATCAAAAGGCCAAATTAATCTAACGTACACAAAGAGAAATTATTTTAGGCAATGACATAAATGTCGAAAAAAAAAATTCGTATATCTATAAAAGAATAAAAAAAAAGCAACTCTCGAGTAATGAACGTAGTTTTAGTTATTTTTGCCAGTTGTTTAGAGGGACACACATTGGGATAGTAACGGCTTCTTTCTCTCCACGCTAAAACTATATAAACGGATAAAAAGATAACCATTACTAGCCAAAGGAATCCAAAGAATGGCTCCTGGAATATCGTCGCCCCGGTAAATTTATTTGGTAGAAGATATAGCCTTGGCCCCAGGGGTACAATCGGCTTGTCACAGAGACTCGGCTGCACAATAATCTCGAACCCCTGGAACACTCACCTGTTAATTATTTGACACACGCAATGATATTCTATTTCTTGTTTGATGTTCGTTTGGTATTTACTTCTTTTTCTTTGTTTCTCATCCTCCTCTTGCATCTTTCATTTATCATATTCATTTATATTTTATCTTCTTTTGATGTGGTGGTTTTTATATCGCGTGTATAATTTGGATTCATTGAGATCTTTTATTTTTTATTTTTTGTAATCTAATATATTTTATTTTTAATGGCATATGTTAAGAATTTAAAAAATCGTTTAGATTTATTCACAATATATATTATTTAAAAATTGTTTTTAAATTTAAATAGTGTTTATTCATATTTAAACATTGATTTTTTTTCTCATGTAAGCAGTAATGATATACATTTTATAGCAGATAGGCGAAGTTGTATTAAACATTTTTGATCCAAAATAAGCGTGAATTATTTTTAAAAATGAGAGTTCAATTTAAAATAATTTTTAAATTTGAAATTAAAATATTTAACTTTATATAAAATATTTGAAATTATATATAATGTTTCAATGTAAAATAAAAATTTGTTTAATTAAAAGTAAAAATTATATAACCAATTCTTGGATTGCCCCTTTAAAATCTAATCATTTTTAATATGGGGCCTTTGTATTTTTCTTTTCTAAAAAATAATGATTTATTTAAAACTCTCCAACAAAATATTCGTGACTTGAATTTCAATTACTTTGATAATGATGACATATAGCTAACTTTTGTCAACACATTAAAATATCGTATTTATAAAGATGATTTATTTGCCATATATATTTAAAACAACAATTATATATTTCTCAAACTATAATTTACCACGTAAAAAAATAATATATGCGATTTCAAAATAAATATTATAACCATCAAAACAAATTATAAATATTATAATCGTTTTAAATAACTGCTTTTCTTTCTCCACATTATAGGCAATTTAGTGCAATCAGCATTTAATTAACAATTAAGATATAAACTATTTTTAATTTATCATATTTTAATAATTATTGTAATTTACTCCATTCTTATCTATATTGAATTAGAGGCGAGAAAAAAATATAGTTTTTTTTTTCTTTCTATTAAAATGAACAATTTCTAATATTAAATTAGGCTCAATTTATATATGATTTTTTTTTAATTCACAGAGAAAAAAATATATTCCACCGTTCTAAATTATGTTTTCTAAAACCTAATAGCATACATTTTATATAAAAAGTTATATATGCATTTTTTAAATTATACTTTTTCATCTGATATAAAAAAGGCATTTTAAATTGATATCTTTATAATATTTTTCCAAGAGATTATTCGCTATTATATTTTTAAAATGTAGGAAATGTGTCTATATAAAGTTGCAAAAGACTATTCTGCGTTTTTATATATATATTTCACCGAATTTTCATATCTATAAGATAGAAACAAATTATTTTAAATAAAAATGATTATATATTTTAATATATTAATTTTATAAAACGATATTTTTTCAAAAGAAAATTATCAAATAATCTTTTGAAATTCATGAAGCCTATTTTAAAAGGGTTATTTCTGTCTCAAATATAACCCACTTTTAAAGACGGAAGCTTGGCATGTTCGTACAGATTTAATAGTCGTTGAAGATTGTAATTACTCTACTAAAAATGCAATAAATTCCCTCGGGGCTCAGACTTTCCAGGTACTACCCATTTCAGCTAGTTTAGTAGAGTTCAGCTTCTGCCAGAACATTATTCTTTTCGCTATGAAGATCTTTATTTCGTTTAATCTTCTTTAAAGTTTTTTTATTCAGAACTTTATTTTTAATATAATTAACGAATGCAATTAAAACAAACAGAAAGAAGTCATCTCGTTCTTTTGATAAAAATGAACTAAAATGATACATTCATTCGATCTTTTTTTTTTTTTTTGCGCAAATGCGTGAAAATTTATATCATGAATATGCTACAATAATGCAATGTTTTAGACATATAGACTGGATAGGTAGCTATGAAGATAAAACAAAAGCTCAAGATAGTGAAGAAAATAAAAACTAAATTATACTGAAATACGTTTGTATTTTATTTGAGATATTTAGCTGTTGGCGTGAGACCTGGGGTATGAGTTGCAGTATATACTTTAGCTTTTACCTTCTAACAATTTCAGGAATGAGCACTTAAGACAAAGAAGTATGGCGCTACTGCAGATAAGTACCTGTTTAAGAACAGTGAAGATCCTTAATATGAATCATAAAAAATCTCTTAGAGTACTCTTAGGGTAAAGAGTATATTTTTCAATACAAGATATCGGTACAAGCTTTCAAACTCTAGTCTGAAGTAATAGCGTCGTTTATTGGTCCTTAATGAAGATATCTCTGGATGATCATTGTTTAATTTAAGTGAATAATCTATTCCTAAGCTCTTAAAGAAAACTTCAAAATCATTCCAGAGATTCCTTTAGATATGCCGAATATAATTAAAATATCACCTCTTTTTGAAGTTTCCTTCATGTCACAAGGTCATCGAAACGTCATGCTATTAGATAGAACAAGAAATTTCAATTAAATCCTTCCAAATAGAAGAAATAGACATGTCTACAGATGGAGAAACACAACTTGGAAAAAGAAAAAGATCTTGAGTGTTTTAGAAATTCATTGAGGCTCCGGAAGTGAATTTTATCATCATAATTTCACGATTTGTATTCAACGGCTTCTAAGATGGAGTGAATAAAATGAGGGGGGTGCTCCATATTTGGATGCTTAATTTGACTCTGATGCTTCTCTCTTCGTCCAAACTTCTCCGTTCCTTTTCTATCTACCCCCTCTCTATATATGTGACTGCTATGTCCCTTGCTGGATCCTTGCTTAGATATATAGATAATATCTTATTAGAAACTTGACAACTAAAATAAGTGAAGAATAATACTTACGATATAAACCAAATTCATTATTTTAGTGCATTTTAAAAATAAATGGTGCTTCTTTTGGTACATAATTTCCATCCTCCCACAATCTTACATTGTGTTCTGACTTGAAATTTGGCCCTACTATTTCTCCAGCATAAGCACCTTTTTGCATATTCGACCGATTTGATAATTCTTCTCGTGGATTTCATGAATTAAACCGTTTCTGTGTTGGTGAGAGAGTCATAGCCATGGAACATAGTTAGTTGAATATTATCTGAATTGACCAGAGCTGGTGTTGCGGAACATATTTTTATCCCCCCTTCTGCATGAAATGTTAAACAGAATGCATTATTTAGTAAACTTTTTAAGAAAGAAATGCCTCATTGGTACTTATATAAATAGTACAATTCAGCCATTTGGTTATAGTAATATTGTTCTGAATTTTCACATAAAAGGTGTGATGTTTTCAGTGTTCTTTATTATTTGTAGAGAAACAGAATTTTAGACAACAAAACATATTCAACATTAGAAGTCATCTTAACCATGTATTTTCTTTTTAAAATATACAATTTCCTACTGCCCTTAATACAATAAGAAAAATAATGGGAAGGCCTGGTTGATCAATGGTGAACCCTCCCAGTAGTTTTGTCAGTTAACGTACCACTGGAAGGACTCACCTTTGATGAGCCAGGCGCCTTCGCGATATTTATCTTATTGCAGCAAGGGTAGTAGGAAATTGTACACCTAAAAAAAGCATACACGCTTGAATTAGTTAATAATTTTGTATACAGATGGCGTGTCATGTAAATAAAATCCAAAATCCAAATCCAAAAGGAAATAAGAACAGAAGTCTCTCCATAACTAATTGGCCTTCCACACTCAAATATATAAATCTTGGATCCCACCTTCCTTCAGGAAAATTCCTTCGTTCCCAAGAAGGAAGCCAACTCAGTGGAGAAGAAAATTTGTGAAGTTAGGCCTCCAGCTGTTTAACCAGGAAAAAGATAATTGACTAATACAACCAAAGTATCTTAAAACATATTTTCCCCTATATAATCAGTATTGAACTACACTTTGTGTGTGAAAAAAAAAATACTTAGAACATTAACCCGTCTCACATAGGTCAGAAAAATGCAAGGATTTCTAAAAAGAAATACTAAACTTATTTAACGTCTCATTTCAACTCTCTTTTGTTTTCAAATTAAAAAAGCATTTTAAAATGACTGGGTTTTGTTAGAACGCTGCTGTGCGTACGTGTTATGACGTACAAAATGAAATGATTACGCGCATGCGCAAAGTTAATCGACATGGCGCGATTAAGAAAACATACATACCGATATAGAAAGAGATTAACACGTTATTTTTTTACGATAAACTTGACAAATATCAATAAATCGATATCACACACACACATGTTTGAATATACTCTTTAGAAACAAAGACAACACACATACGAGATGCTCTTATATACCTTAAATTTGCATAATTAGATAGTTTCCTGACTGAAGCATTGAATAAAGTGTTCCGTTCAACAAACTACTTATACTGTTTTCTCCAAGTAAATGGATTTGAATCCTTTGAAGAGCGATGTTGGAATCAAGCAAGTTTCACGGTACCTATTTCCATACATTCCCTACCGTCTTAATGGACTTAAGCTACTAATTGTCTCTTATTTCATTCACCTTCCTCATTATCACTCCATTCATTACGATAAGGACTTAATAGGAATCCCTTCTAGCTTTGTTAACTTTTAATTAATGGTGAAATCTGTGTGTGTAATTTCCTGGCTATATTACAGTGATCACATCTTTTAACGCCCTCCTTCATTTAATGTCGGTGGTTAACTTGGAGAATTTTAATTGGTCGCTTCTTTTGTTTTTAACATTTTCCTTTTTATCGCTTTCTTTGTCACAGCTCCCTAGCTTGTCTAACTTAGACGGGTCACCGCTCAGTTTGAAAGACTTCAATTTTGTAAAGTCATTTACCCGTTTCTATTCTAAATGTATGTTTGTGTTTTCAATTTGCTTCGTTTGTGAATATATGCAAATATAATTAATAGCGTGTCTGTTATTAGTAGTATACCCGTTTGAATGGTATTTAGTTAATTGGTAAACAGTTAATTGAATGAATTGACAAATATAAAAGAGAAATCACTTTAAATAGTTCGAATTTTTTTTTTTCTTATTGATTCTGGTAGGCTTTTTAAAATTAATCTTGAACAATCTTTTTTTTTGCTTATCCCTAGTACACGTGGTACAGGCCATGATAATCATGGTGGGTAGAAGTAGGCGACTGCTTTTACTGTAAGTGCACCACATGTCTACACATGTGAAAAGCAGTTCGACTTTGCACTTACAAATGTGCCAGAGCCCCGTTTGGTTACTTGCACTCGCTGGTAGGGTTGAACTTTTGCAAGAATCGGAGGCCATTGGAGCATTTTTTTATCAGAAAAAAGTGCCCGATGCGGGAATAAAACCAGGGAGGTCTAAAACCAACGGTTTAGACCATCCTTTCACCGACCCCCCATATCCCATTGTATAATTATACAAGGTCATGGAGACTATATTCATAGATCAAATTCAAATTCTTGGCAGACCATTGTATCGTATTACAGCCCTCGTCAGTCTAGATCGGACTTTTAAAATTTTTTATAAGCTATAAAGACTTGAAACTTCTGAAGGTTTATTTAGCTAAGAGACTTGGCATTGCCATTGACCCAAGTCCGTTAGTTTGTAATAATGTTCGATTAATGGCGTATAGTTTTACTTTTTAAAGGAAGAGGAAGTTTTTGCAGCGATGAACAACTCGCTGTGATGCTTCTCTGAGCTGGGGTGTAAAACGCCAGTATTTATAAACGAGGAAAACGCCTTATAAGGAAGTTTTCGATAATTTAAAATTAAACTATCTCTTACTATTATCTCTCTAACTATTTTCCTCTTTCTGAGAAAGAATTTCCTTGCGATTTGATACTTCCTAGATTCCATATTCTAGTGGAATTCATTTCTCTTCATAGGCGCTATCTAATTATAACTTAGGATATGTATTCGTCTAGAACAATTTTTTACAATAGTTTTATTTTATAACAATATTTCTTTTAGAATTTGTCTTCAAACATAACAGGATACATTACTCACAAGTCCGAATTACATATCAACATTCTTCAAAGACGATCCCCTTCAAATCATCAAAAAAATGAAACCATTTATTGCAAGCTTTGCGGAATAAAACCTACAAATGAAATGTCCCACTATCTATCCGATTGTATTTATATGGAGAAGGAAAAAAAATATATTGAAGGTCATTAATCTATGTATAAATGAAAAATATATGTTGAACCAGTTCAACTGTTTAAAATCGCATCGGAGAAGAAAATTATAGCTATAGAGCTTTATAACTATCATAAAACAGTCTTGGGGAAAAATAGCCATAAAAATAAAAGTCAAATATGTATATATAAAACAACTCTCTTCTCATACCCTTAATTATGTAAATATTTAGTTTCATTTTGCCTTTTTTGTATGGCGAATCATTACAAGGCGATATGCCTTAATAAAGATATTGTTGTTGTTGTATATCTTCTTCTATGGTCATTTGACATTGTGGTTGGGATCGTATTGGACTTCATGGCTGTTCCTCAGGTATACCGTTGGCTATATCATGTTGGTTTTTTGTTGTAAGCTATTTAAAAAATTAGAACAATGTCCCAATAGAACGGTTATGGATTGTATTCCATGGCATACCTGTCTACTTTGACAAGTTCTTCTGCGAAAACATCGTCATAAGAATCTGAAAGAAACAATACCAATGGTTAGAATATGGTTATATCTAACCTCCTCTACCATGTCTTGGAGCAGGCAATTGAATGGGTTGCATATTTAAAGAAAAGAGAAACTACAATTACTTGTACTTCCAATGTTATGTTTTTTTTTAATTATTATTCCATTGTATTTTTTTTTGCTTATCACTAGTACACGTGATACAGGCCAAGATAATCAGGGTGGGTAGAAGTTGGCGACTGCTTTTACTGTAAATGTACCACATGTCTACACATGTGAAAATCAGTTCGACTTTGCATTTAAAAATCTGCCAGAGCCCCGTTTGGTTACTTTCACTCGCTGGTAGGGTTGGACTTTTACAAGAATCGGAGGCCATTGGAGCATTTTTTTATCAGAAAATAGTGCCCGATGCGGGAATAGAACCTGGGAGGTCGAAAACCAACGGTTTAGACCATCCTTCCACCGACCTCCCATATCCCATTGTATAATTATACAAGAGGTCATGAAGACTATATTCATAGATCACATTCATAATCTTTGTAGGGTTGGAATACAGTTCCTGTCTTGAGGCTTCCATACATTCCAAGAGGTGGTCTGATGAGGCCTCTTTGGTCTTGCAGATGGTGCATTGTTGGAAGGTCTCACCATCCTGGAAGAGAAGCAGTCTTGTATGGTCAGTTTTGAGCCTGGAAATACAGGTTGCTGCCTTGTCGGTTCATCCCACATTCCAGAATAGCTCCAGGCCTTTGGTTCAGATACGTATGACGAGATATTGACTTCTGTATTTTTGCTTGGATGTTTAACGTTATGTTTTAGAAGCCCGGAAGATAAAGAAGAAAGTGAAATCTAATTAACTAATTGTCTAAATAATTGACAAGATCACTAATATTAAGAGTAGACATGTGGTGCACTTACAGTAAAATCAGTCGCCTACTTCTACCCACCATGATTATCATGGCCTGTACCACGTTTACCAGGGATAAGCAAAAAAAAAAAAAAAAAGAAGAAAAAGGCTTCTCCTTATCATGTAACTGAAAGTTGCTAATTATTGATAAGGAGATGCCTTTTTCTTAATGTGTCCATCTAATTCCAGTACAATTTCACATATTTGTACAATATTTTCCACATGATCACTAATAGTCGACCATATTGCCAAATAAAACAACTAGCCAGTAAGTTATACAGAATGACTAAATTGTTGTTATGGACATCAGAACTCTGAAGAAGACTGTTTATAAAGATCATAAATAAGTTGCATATTTTCGACCCACCATAAACCTCACTACATATGCAAGAGGAGGTCCTATAATTACGAGGAAATACCTAAACAAACATAAAGGAACAGCAAACTTTTCCCATTTTGCCTCGGGTGGAAGTAACTCTACCTCTCCATTAGTTGGACGTGTATCGAGGGAGACTTGACACAACATTTCCATCCTGGATGATCCATCTTTTCTTGTATAATACACCAGTGGGGACACTGTACAACACACATCCATATATCAGCCTTCCAACACATCTAGTAGATGATGTATCCAGGAATGTCACCGTAGATAAAACACTACATAACTCGGATTCAACAAGTACGGATTAAGAATAATATATTTCCCATATCAATCGAAGCGAGGCCCAACATGTCTAGTAGATGATGTATCCAGAAATGTCACCGTAGATAAAACACTACATAACTCGGATTCAACATTGCCAAGTACGGATTAAGAATATATTTCCCATATCAATCGAAGCGAGGTCCAACATGTCTACCGAATGTTTGAAGAAAACGACAGTCTTGGATGATTCGAGGCATTCTTTCCCACATAGTTCGAACAGTCTCCAATAAACATTAGTGATTGTGGCTCTGAGTAGATTAAAACTGAGGTCTCGTTAAACGAATCTATCGCCATATACGTGATTATACGAGTTCGAACAATCTCCAATAAGCATTAGTGATTGTGTCACTGAGTAGATTACAGGATGAGGTCGTTAAACGAATATATCGCCATATACGTGATTATACGAGTTCGAACAATCTCCAATAAACATTAGTGATTGTGTCACTGAGTAGATTACAGGATGAGGTCGTTAAACGAATATATCGCCATATACGTGATTATACGAGTTCGAACAATCTCCAATAAACATTAGTGATTGTGGCACTGAGTAGATTACAAGATGAGGTCGTTAAATGAATCCATCGCCATATACGTGATTATACGAGTTCGAACAATCCTTAATCAATATTAGTGATTGTGGCACTGAGTAGATTACAGGATGAGGTCGTTAAACGAATCTATCGCCATATACGTGATTATACGAGTTCGAACAATCTCCAATAAACATTAGTGATTGTGGCACTGAGTATATTACAGGATGAGGTCGTTAAACGAATCTATCGCCATATACGTGATTATACGAGTTCGAACAATCTCTAATAAACATTAGTGATTGTGGCACTGAGTAGATTACAGGATGAGGTCGTTAAACGAATCTATCGCCATATACGTGATTATACGAGTTCGAACAATCTCCAATAAACATTAGTGATTGTGGCACTGAGTAGATTACAGGATGAGGTCGTTAAACGAATCTATCGCCATATACATGATTATACGAGTTCGAACAATCTCTAATAAACATTAGTGATTGTGGGACTGAGTAGATTACAGGATGAGGTCGTTAAACGAATCTATCGCCATATACGTGATTATACGAGTTCGAACAATCTCCAATAAAATTAGTGATTGTGGGACTGAGTAGATTACAGGATGAGGTCGTTAAACGAATCTATCGCCATATACGTGATTATACGAGTTCGAACAATCTCCAATAAACATTAGTGATTGTGGGACTGAGTAGATTACAGGATGAGGTCGTTAAACGAATCTATCGCCATATACGTGATTATACGAGCGTACACTTACTTAAAATTACTTGTAGAGCTACTGGTGAACTAATAATGCTGTTGTCTTGTATAGTTTTCTTTTCACCTTGTTCATTTTCAGATCCAAATCGTCCCTTTTTTAGATGGGACTTTTGTTGAGACTTTGCTTAGAATTTTTAAAGATACTGATCCCAAGAAGATTGATCAAACATTATTTTTATTAATTTATAACGTCTCATTAAATAACGTCACTGAGCCCAAAAAGGGGTGGCCGTTAATGAGGCAATAATTAATGAGCCCATAATTAATGAGGCGATGAGACCTCATCCTAATTCACCCCACGCATCAACACACGCAACGTTAGGAAATCAAGCTATACAATTATTTTGGAAATTTCGAGATAAGATTCAAATTATAGCCAAGGCTAGCAATGACTAGCTATTATTATATACACCTGGTGGTCTCCATAATAATTATTGTGCAACAAATTCCATAAAATTGAACTGTATGTAAATATGGTTGGAAATTTCATGAAAGATATCATTTTATCCACTATACATAACCTCTTCCTCTTTTACTATTGGTTTTTTGTGACCCTTTTTTTTTTTGCTTGCGTTGCGAGGAAATAAAGTTTATTATTATTATTGTTGAATATACTATTTTTGCTAGTGTTTGTAGTAATTTTAGCTATATAATAGTATTTTTATATTGATTATTCGTTCTCTTTAAAAAATTTTTTCAACTCATACCGCGATCTGTGTATGTAGTTATTGTGCGGAATTTCTTGAGATATATCATTTTATGCGCTGCACACTTATAATGACTATTCTTTTCACGGCCTTAAATTATTGTAAATACTGTATATATGTATAGACAATTGTAAAGGCATATATGTATGACAGTGCAAGGGGGACATAGCGCTTTAAATTGAAATAAAATAAAAAATACCGAACTTTTTTAGTCTTTAAGATTGCGTGTGAGGAAATAAATATTGTTATTTTTAAAATATTATGATCAATATATATATATATGGAATTTTTGACGGGAGGATATTGATCTATAAACATAAAGGGCGCATCTCCCCTCAAAATAGATGTCAAAACTAGACGCCATCTATTGACCGACGCGGCAAACTGGCGGCCTTGGGTCGGTTACAAAGCCACAACACCAGCTTTGGAAACTGAGAAGCGTCCACCTAGAAACCATGGTTTCAGGATAATGGCCCTCGTCAGCCCAGGACGAACTTTATTCCATGAGATCCACACGGGATCTAATGGAATCTTCACAATCTGCTAAAGAGGTGTTTAGCTGGTGCAATATATATATATATATATAATATTTTTATACTCATCAAATAAGATAAAATTTCAGCATAATTTTAAAACTGATAAAATAGTGGTAAACGCTGTCGCTCTTTAGGATTGGTTGCAAAAGAAAAGGTATCTTTGAGGACCAAGTATAACCTTCGCTGGAAGACTTGAGACTATTTTTGATTTGAAAATTTGTTCTTTTTTTTTAGATGGATAAACCAGGCGTAGATACACGCAGGCATATCATCTCCATTTATAGAGATATTGTAACGTAAAAATATGATACAGTTCTGGGGACAGCATTTTGTAATGATACAATCTCTTCTTCCAAGAGATATACGTTTAAAGAATGCTTGGAACACAAATAAAATGTATAAAATTGAAGGCAACACATTTATAGGAATGGGGTAGAAACAATAAATTTTCATCTCTATGTGCAATTGCAACAAGAATAACAAAAACAGGATAAAGAGAAGAAAAATGGGGAATCAACAACAGGACTCTCAAGAAAAACAAAAATATCTTATTCCGAAAAGCCATCTATCAAAATGTTTAATTCGCCGGCGAGGGAATTTCAATAAATTTGGTTGGCGCGGATGAAATTAAAAATGCTTGAATGTACCAGACAGTTTCTGGAGACAGGTCTTGATTGAAATTTGATTCTTATCTCTAGGTTGTTGTTACTTAGCGCTCCCACTTCTTGGATCAATCTTAGAACGTTACTTCATGTCGAAGTCATTGTGAATTGTATCCAAGTTTGAGTTCACAATGTTCTTCAATGACAAGAACTCACATTTCATACAAGGTGGTAAACATATTATGATTATAATTTATTTTGCAAGTATTTACGAACTTATGGGATAACCTTAATAATATTGGTAACCTTGGTATATTATAACAGAATTCTTATAGAAGAATGATTTAATCTCTGATGTTTTCTATATCAAGGGTGGCCAGTCAGCAGGTGGGCCAAGTTTAAGAATTATAAGGTTGTCCCATTATTTCGTAAACATATTATGATATATTTTGCAAGTGTTTACGAACTTTTGGAACAACCTTATAATCCTGAAACTTGGCCCACCTGCTGATTGGCCACCCTTGATATAGAGAACATCAGAGATTAAATCATTCTTCTATAAGAATTCTGTTATAATTTTACCAAGGTTACCAATATTACCAAGGTTGTCCCAAAAGTTTATAAACACTTGCAAAATAAATTATAAATCTAAAATGTTTGCGAACTTTTGAGATAACCTTATACAGTACAACCTCCCTGTAAAGGACACCTAATTTCAGAGCCAAAGTGTCCTTTAGGGAGAGGTATCCTCTTACCGGAGAGTTGCTAAATAGTAAAAAGGGTAATTTTGCAAATGAAAACTGTCCTTTGTGGAGAGGTGTCCACTAGCGGGGTGTCCGCAATTTAATAGAGTAAACCAATAATTTCATATAATAATTACTATCTTGAGCTACAGCAAGGTATCAACCAAGATATTACCCGAGAGTATTTTATATACATGTTGTTCATTATAGTGAGTTAGCCCCGAAATTTCACGAATTTCCAGTCTCTTTTCCTGAAAGAATGGGCAATGGAATAGATAGTGGACCAAATTGTCTTGGATGACAGCATTGCAGAAGTATCAATTTAAAGGGTCGCTCTTCCAAATTCCCGTGATATCCTCGCGGAAAAGTAGCCATAGAATCCTTTGACGGGCTATAAATCGTTTAATTTTCAAAGGGAGGTTTGAAACTTGACTATTAAACAAAATTAATTTCTGATTGTAAATGTATGTATGAAAATAATAAATTGTAGCGAAGTATTTTTTATTTTATTTTAATAGCAGAGTATTATTTGCTATACTCTGTACACTTCCCTCTTTTGATTATCTTTTGTTTATCGCTCATAGTTTTTTCTTGCCTGAAATAAATTTTTGTCTCACCCCGAAGTTAGTCTTCCCTAATTTACCACGGGACAATATTGTGACATTTAAATACCAAATATATCTTTATTTTCTAGACGTTTTAGCCACCCTCTGAAATCCTTGTCAAGAATTCAGCATGCAATTCTGGACAAAAAAGGAAAATAAAGACATTAGGTGTTGATGTGAAATATCTTGTCTATTTTCCAATGAGAGCTTTTTTGACTGTCGAGTTTTATCATCAAAAAGCTTACACTGTTCAACAACATTTTTGCCCAAGAGAACCTTTAGACCAAATTTTTATTTCTTATATAACTAAAAATTGGATCTATCGATTTATAAAAAAAAAGTCGGTGGACGAGTGGGTAACACTTCGATTCCCGACAGTCATGAACCGGGATTGAATCCCGCGTTAACATTTTGTTTAATATGTAAATAACCTTTACATATTATTCATTGTTGCAATTATCATAAACTAGGTTGCTCTTTTTTGAGCGGTACCTAAAAAGGTGATTTTGGAACAAGAAAAGGAGTATCGATTTATTTTATTTGACTGATGACCCAATTCATTTATGAACAATTAGATGCATCTCTATTTGTGCTGTTTCATCGTAAAATCTTAATTTATTTTAAAGCCAATTATATTTGAATCTTCTTTGTTTTCTTTGCTATTGAGCGCTGGGTTCTCTAGTGGCACCTGGATTGTTGTCAAAATCAATTGCTGGTTGGGAGGGTGTTAAAAACCAATATTGACCGCTCTTATAGTTCTTTTTTCTCATGACGCTTCGATGATTCTTGTCTTCCTCAGGGGAATTCAAAAACACATTTTCTCTGAAGAAGATGGCAGTAGTTACCGAAGTGTCTGGAAAAAATAAATTTATGAACGGTCGATACAAACTTTATTCTTAATCTTGAGTTTCCTTTTTTCATTTATTTATATTTTCTTTTATAATCCAGTTTATCAACACAATTATTCCAACCATTATTTTCACATTTATTTTACCCTTTACATAATAAGGCACAATTTGTATTATAGATTAGAAACACAAGGTAATAAGACCAAATCAAAATAAAAAAAATAGTGTGTGACGTTTCGGTAACAGCGTTGTTACCATCTTCAAACAAAATCACTGAATGGTAGACAAAAGTAATTTTGTCTGAAGATGGTAACAACGCTGTTACCGAAACGTCACACACTATTTATTTATTTGGATTTGGTCTTATTACCTTGTGTTTACCCTTTACAATTTCCTTCTAACCAACCGAATTCAACCTATCTCAAATAACATATCACATATACAACATAAAGTAAGGGGGTCGGTGGAAGGATGATCTAAACCGTTGGTTTTCGACCGCTATGACTCAGGTTCGATTCCCGCATTGGGCAATTTTTTCTGATTTAAAAAATGCTCCAATGGCCCCCGATTCTTGCAAAAGTCCAAACCCACTAGCGGGTGCAAGTAATCAAAGGGGCTCTGGCACATTTGTAAGTACAAAGTCGAACTGCTTTTCACATGTGTAGACATGTGGTGCACTTACAGTAAAAGCAGTCGCCTACTTCTACCCACCATGATTATCATGGCCTGTACCACGTGCACCAGAGATAAGCAAAAATATATATATATTGTAGCAAAGTATTTATTATTTTATTAACAGAGTATCATTTTTTATGTTTATATTTTGCTACTCTGTAAAATTCCCTCATTTCTTATCTTTAGCATTCATCGTTTGTTCTTAAATAAATTGCTGTGTCATCCTGAAGTTTGTCTTCCCTAATTTTCCACATGACATTTTGGTGGAGATGCTGGATAAATTAGGGAAGACAAACTGAAGATCACCGAGCAGACTTAGAAGCCATGGGTGCTGTAATCTACATTTTGCTACTCTGTAAACTTCCCTCAATGCTTATCTTTTGTTTATCATTCGTAGTTTGTTCTTGTCTTAAATTTCTGTGTTATCTCGAAGCTAATCTTCCTTAATTTTCCACATGGCAATATCACAAAAATATAAAGTCAAACAAATAGCAATTCTCTAGATATATCCAGCTATGAAATTAGGTATTTCTTAACCTCTCACTTAGAGAGAAATACGAACAATATTTAGCTAAGGAATCCGATCTAATTAGCTCGGTTAATTAACAACGGGGAAATGCTAAAGAGAACAATCCTATAAATAGAATCTCTTAATAAAGATAGAGAGTGGAATCAATGGGACACCGCGATCTGTCAACTCGAGTCATCACCCGGCACTTTTTTAACGCTCTATTTTTAGAGGCAATCGTTGAAGGCGATTTGTGACTCCTTCCGTCTTTGTGCCCGGGATTGACCGTTTCTTGGCCTTAGCTACCTACCACAACAGCAAGATACAAAGATCTCTTTTTGACAGAAATAACACATTTCCATTCTCTATAAAGGATTTAAGAGAGAAATAAGGATAACTTTGACCCCTGGAAGGTAAAAAACGCTAACTTCCCAGGAAATAGATTTAAAGTTATTAATATATTTCTAATATCATACACAACATCATGCATATATTTATCTTTAATGATATTAAAATGTGATAACATAAATAATTATAAATGAATAAAACAAAGCTTCGAGGGCTGCGTATCTTTTATTAGAACGAATATAATACGAGCTTTCGGGCACGTATTATATTCGTTATAATAAAAGATACGCAGCCCTCGAAGCTTTGTTTTATTCATTTATAAATCGTACAGGGTTTTTCAATCGATAAATAATTATAGGTGAGCAATAGTTATCCAGAAATTATTTGAAAGAGGAAAAATAAAAATCAGTTAATAAGTTCCTTTTAATTTTGAATTTGTAAGTTTTCGAGCAAATATACTGTTCTTCAAAGGGCTGTAATTCTATGTACAATCTCTAAATAATATTTATACAAAATAATTGAAAAACTTCGTTATTGGCATGTGTGGGCGTGCAACATATTTATATAGAAATGAATTATATAGAAGAAAAAAAGGATTTTTATAATGTTTTTAAATAAATCCTGTAAAGTGATATGATGCATTAGCTTGCCATCTGTTATATAAAAAATGTAAACTATTTTGAATGCGTATGTTTCTTTTTCAATTATCAATTATTTTATTTCCAAAGCGCTATATCCCACAAGGGATACTTGCGCCAAACAAGGAGAAAGGTTTATTTACATAAGTTATTTACATATTATTCAACGCATGAAAACATTAGAGATCCAGATTTTGTAGAAAGTTTAGAATGTATTTACAAAATGAATTGAACTTTAAATATGATTCTTTATCGGAAATCAAATCGTTAAGTTCACAAACAACTAGTTCATTTCTTCATTCTATAATCTTGAAATTCTGGGCAATCGATCAGTAGATTTTTGATATAAAACAATTGTCTACTGCTTTTACTACAATGATAAAATAATAAAAGGGTCTCTGGTTCATTACAGATGAATCCTCTCAACGGTTTCACCAGTTTAAACCAGTTTCACGGCTGATGATCATTAGTTTATCATTGCAGTGAGGGCAGTAGAGAATTGTCTTAACTATTAAAAAGGAAACATATGCGTCAAAAATAGTTAAAATTTCTATAAAGTGAGACTATAGAGAAATATCTAGTTGGAAGTCAATGTTTAAAACAATTTTGAAAAACATTCACACGTTGAAGAACCTAGGCGAAGCCGGGTTCAACACAAATGCTACACACAAATAAGAGTAATAATGCTATATTCATAATAAATAACAGTTGGAAAAACAATATTGGTTGGGCAAACATCAGGCAAAATCCGGGCGAAGCCAGGTTAAATAACTAGTGCGCAGGGGTCGGCAAACTACGACTTGGATGTGAAGCTGTAGCTCTTTATATAGTTCCATACGTAAATATTATTTATCCGAGTACTATTTATTGTTGGCTAGAAAAAATGTTGTGGCTCTTTAAAAACTTTGAAAATTTATAAATTGTAATTTTTGACTCTTCTTACTCAAAGGTTTGCCGAATCCTGAGCTAGTGTGTTTCTAATGAAGAGCATCGTTCAAGTTTTTATCCTATTGTGATTTTTGTTCTTCGTCTAGTTTCTTTATTCTTGGATGAATGGTTGGTCAGAAGAAATCATAGTTATTCTAAGAGAGTTGTGTTTCTTAACGTTAAATTGTATTATTTATTATTTATTTATTTATTATCATTTACAAAGCACGCGATATCCGTCAAATTGTATTATTTAATGGGTAGGATATTTTCATCAATGTGATTTAGAGAAAGACCACATTACTTTTGAGTTATCACACTGCCTTTGAAGTTTTAGTTGATATGTTTAGATATTCTGATATTTGTGACTGCATTTTTAGGAATGATTACAACTTCTCAGCATTTTTTGTTTCGTTTGTTGAATCATTCTGGCAATTCTTAACGAAATACTGTTCGAACTTAACGGGACTTGTCAGAGATCTATCTAACGCAAGGTGAATTTTTGTTTGGATGAAAATCAGATGTTTATTGTGTGGAAGTCTTGTGCATGTTTCCAGTTTATTCACGTAGGTAATAATGTGGAAATATATACATTATTACATGTCTGTCATACATATATATCTTCTTCACGAGAAAACATCACTCATTCTGTTACTGTTTCCAGGAATATCCTTTCTTTAGTAAGGTCACGTTTCATCTATCATTGTCTCACATCACGGTCATTGTTATGTCTATTATTGTTTACTCTCACGAACATCTTTACCCCGAGTTACTTCACGATTATTGTCTTCCTTGTTGTCTCTTGAAATCATTGTTATTTCTATTATTGTTCTCTCACGAACATCTTTATCCCCAGTTACTTCACGAACATTGTCTTCCTTGTTGTCTCTTGAAATCATTGTTATTTCTATTGTTGTTCTCTCACGAACATCTTTATCTACAGTTTCTTCACGATTATTGTTTTTCTTGTTGTCTCTTGAGTTCATTGTTATTTAAACTATTGTTTTCTCTCACGAACATCTTTATCCCGAGTTTCTTCACGACTATTGTCTTAATTGTTGTCGGTATATGTAAGAACATTGTTATTTCTATTATTGTTCTTTCACGAACATCTTTATCCCGAGTTACTTCACGATTATTGTCTTCCTTGTTGTCTCTTGAGTTCATTGTTGTTTAAACTATTGTTTTCTCTCACGAACATCTTTATCCCGAGTTTCTTCACGACTATTGTCTTAATTGTTGTCGGTATATGTAAGAACATTGTTATTTCTATTATTGTTCTCTCACGAACATCTTTATCCCGAGTTACTTCACGATTATTGTCTTCCTTGTTGTCTCTTGAGTTCATTGTTGTTTAAACTATTGTTTTCTCTCACGAACATCTTTATCCCGAGTTTCTTCACGACTATTGTCTTAATTGTTGTCGGTATATGTAAGAACATTGTTATTTCTATTATTGTTCTCTCACGAACATCTTTATCCCGAGTTACTTCACGATTATTGTCTTCCTTGTTGTCTCTTGAGTTCATTGTTGTTTAAACTATTGTTTTCTCTCACGAACATCTTTATCCCGAGTTTCTTCACGACTATTGTCTTAATTGTTGTCGGTATGTAAGAACATTGTTATTTCTATTATTGTTCTACCACAAACATCTTTATCCCGAGTTTCTTCACGATTATTGTCTTCCTTGTTGTCTCTTGAGTTCATTGTTGTTTAAACTATTGTTTTCTCTCACGAACATCTTTATCCCGAGTTTCTTCACGATTATTGTCTTCCTTGTTGTCTCTTGAGATCATTGTTATTTCTATTGTTGTTCTCTCACGAACATCTTTATCCCGAGTTTCTTCACGAATATTGTCTTAATTGTTGTCGGTATGTAAGAACATTGTTATTTCTATTATTGTTCTCTCACGAACATCTTTATCCCGAGTTACTTCACGATTATTGTCTTCCTTGTTGTCTCTTGAGTTCATTGTTATTTAAACTATTGTTTTCTCTCACGAACATCTTTATCCCGAGTTTCTTCACGACTATTGTCTTCCTTGTTGTCTCTTGAGTTCATTGTTGTTTAAACTATTGTTTTCTCTCACGAACATCTTTATCCCGAGTTTCTTCACGATTATTGTCTTCCTTGTTGTTTCTTGAGATCATTGTTATTTAAACTATTGTTTTCTATCACAAACATCTTTATCCCCAGTTACTTCACGACTATTGTCTTAATTGTTGTCGGTATATGTAAGAACATTATTATTGTTTTTGTCGTAACGGATATTGTAATTTTGATGTTATTCACCATTATAATCTTTTTAATTGTTGTCCATAACTTTTAACCCATTTTCCCTCAGGAATATTACCTTTATTTATATATTTCACAATCATTGTTGTCTCCATTGTTGTACTCTGCGAACATTATCATCTTGATGTCCTTCACACACTTCACCTTTATTAAGAAAAACAGGCATTTCCTGTTCGTTCAACTAAAAGTTGCTAATGGGTTCACCACTGATGAGCCAGGCTCTCCCATTGATTTTTCCATTGCAGTAAAGACAGTAGAAATTGTTAAATTTTCAAAAGAATCATACGCGTCTATAATAGCTTCGATTTTTCAATTCCTCTATATTATTACATTCCCCAGATATAGTTCAATTTCTTCAAATACTTTTATCTAAACATGTTTGTCATTTCTTTATATATATTGTTTTCAGAAATACACATATTCAAACTGAAAGATACGTTTTATTAGGTTCTATCAATTCAATAAAATATAGGTACAATGTTGAAACAATACAGAATTGAAAACTCCGCCATAACAACTGGTATGTATCTCCCAGAGGTTTCCAACGAACAATAACGTATCAATATACTTCCAAATTCCAACATCCCAGGAATGCCATACTTGTCGCCTGCATTCCGCCGCAATTCCCTCTTCAGATATCCCAACAACAGGTATGTTTTAGCGTATTTATATCTCAATAGAGCCGAGGTTTTATGGCGACAGTTCATTTCTTACTGCTGACAACTGCCAATACTAATAGACAAAACTTAAGGAAGTGGAAAATATTTTATATCGCCGTTTTTTAAGGAGATCGATGCATTTTTGTTCACACTTTGTTATGATGCACTAGCGCGCCATCTGTTATCAAAATTCGAAACTATTTTAGACGCGTAAGATTAAACAATTTCTACTGTCCTTACTGCAATATGGAAAAAATAATGGAAGGGCCTGTCTCATCAGTGATGAACCCTCCCAGCGGTTTCGCCAGTTTAATCTACCATACCGCTGTTATATTGCATTTTTCGATCTTCCTTTTATAGTGATACTGTTGCTAGAATCTAGAGTCTAAAATAGTTTCGAATTTTCACACTTTGTTATCTCGTACGTCTTCAATAAAGGTCACTGTAATATCTTCCACAGTTGTTGTCTGAATCCCGATATACATGCTAAAAGGTGACACTTCCTTAAGTTTTGTCCATCAATGTATATAATCGCAGTTTATATTATATAATATTTATATACAGAGATATACACCAGCCTAAGAGATAATGGTAATGAAGACCAACATAACGTACAGCTTACACCACGCTGACGAGGGCCAACAGCCTGAAACGCGTACGTAGTTAGCTTTTCTTGATTAATCAAGAATGGGTATTTGACCACAATTCTGGAATAATAAAAAAATAAACGAATAGTTGATATTTATTCCGATAGATGGCGCAAGCCATCAGCAACTTTAAGTTATACGACAAGGAAATGTATTTTTTCTTTCATAATTTATAGAATTGAATTGTTCAAAGACTTCAAGAACGAGAATTCAGATGGGAATATCTTCAACTAAAAGAGAAAGAGAACGCCAAATAACAAAAGGTAAACCGAAATGCCACAAGTGAATTGCCTCCTTGTTGAGTTGTCTGAGCTTCATCTATTAACCACGAATAGAATTTGGCAAAGGACTAATTTGTTTACAAACTTAAGTAAATAAAGCGTTTAATTCGATTAAAAGCTGATAAATAATGCTAATTATTTTGTGAACTTCCTTTCTTCAGTTAGGACTCCACTCAGCCTCTTGTGTGGTTAATAGAGCCATTCAAATACGACAGGTATTCCTGCTACTTTAAGCGGTTTATATATGGCGTCTGTTTTTATTCACTCGCTGATTGGTACCCTACCTCCCATATATCTAATTTTACGTTAAAGTACATATATACACAGGTATAGTATTTTGGTTTGTAAATTTGGTCCATTATCTATTCCATTGCCCATTCCTACATGAAAAGAGACTGGAAATTCGCGAAATTTTGGGGCTAACTCACTATAATGAACAACATGTATATAAAATTTTTACTACTCTCCTGCTGGATAAAACATTTGTTTATAAATATTTTAAAATTTTTAAAGGCGATTGATAAAATGAGGGAGGAAGTGTTCAACTCCACAGACAACGGCTGATTGCTCCCCCTCCCCTTTAAATTGCTTTTCCTCCTCACTCATCTACTTATATATTTGCCTTATTCTGTCTGTTTGTTTGTCTGTTTGTCTGAAGCTCACGGATAGAATGCGCGCTCATTGGCTGCAAGGGAACACGTGTCCTCCCTGCCCCCCTCTAGACAACCCTGTTATTCAAAAACCATACATCCAATCGCCATGAAATTCTGGGATATTATTAGGTATATCCCCGGAAAGGTTTTCTAAAAATAATTTCTTGAATATCTTGAATATCCTTAGAGTTATTTGCAGAATTGTAGATATAACTCGCAAGCAGCGCCGCCAGACGGTGATAGGCCTAAGCTTGCTGCTCCACCCCTGTTGACCTTGGGTCGTCGTGTGAGTCACAGCATGATGCAACAAAAAACACTCTCTTTGGGGATTGCGGCGTCAACAACCTGTAAGTTTGTGCCTCTCTCATAAACCTGTCTATACAGACCACCCTGTTAATAGCGACCACCCAAGTCAACGTTTTTAGAATATATTCGCACTCGGGTAAACCCCGGGCGTTGCCCGGGCCATTCGTCTAGTGTACATATACTAGCCGAATGGCCCAGGCAACGCCCGGGTTTTACCCGATTAAATGCTTTTATTCAAATACTATTCGTTACAATTATAAATTGGCGCCGTGGATGTCATTCTTGTATAATATATATATGAGTTTTAAAAATTGTGAAAAAAAAATGCATCGGCCGGGAATCGAACCCGGGCCGCCCGCGTGGCAGGCGAGTATTTTACCACTGAACTACCGATGCTTATAATAAATGGCCATATTTGGGTATTTATTCCATTCACAAAAGCAAACGGTGACAGAATTAAGATTTAATTGAGATGACTCTCTCTCTCTGATACTTGTATATTTTAATAACCTTTTAGGGGAATCCCCTTGTAAGACAATAGTGCCTTAATAAAGGTTTTGTTGTTGTATTTTGGTTTGTATTAGAAGTCGCATGTAAGACGGACAAATAGTCTGCTACGACTTAATCTCGGTTTATATAGCGTCCGTTTTATTCTCCAGTTCATTGGCTCTCGTTTTCCAGCTCTATTAATGACGCATGCGCAGTTCGTTTTCTTTTCATCATCGTTACATACAGGCAGACAGTGGATGCCAAAGACTTAACTGTTTTTTACAACTTTTTGAGATAATTATTTTTAAGGAGGAAAAAAACATCTGATCTTGAAATTGAAAGCTATTGATGATTTGCGATATCTATCGGAATAAATATCAACTAAACGTTGTTTTTTTATTTTTTATTCCAGAATATTTGCGAAATACCCTTACTTTATTAATAAAGAAAAGCTAACCATTTGATTAATCAAGAAAGGGTATTTGAACAATATATAGTAATAATTTTGAAAAAAAAAACTTTTAGTTGATATTTATTCCGATAGATGGCGTAAGCCATCAGCAAATTTCAGTTGAACGATCAGGAAATACTTTTCTTAATTCATCAACCTGATCCCAGAAAATTTTAACATTTTTGCTATTTTTTTACACGTCGATTTTTTCATTCGAAAAATAAAAGGTTTAGAATATTCTCAAAAATTTTCCGTTACGCGCATGCGCGACAAAGTAATGTTTAAGTTGCTTAGCGATGCCAGTTCCCAAGAAATATATTTGCATATCAAGTATTCACTTATATTTCAGAGATATATTACGTGACGTTTTTTCTCTCTTCAAATATTTACTCCTCAATTTGTCATCTTGATGGAAAATCTTGTTTTTTTAGCTCTTTAAAAATTATTTGATTTTTTTTTACATATTTACATATTGGCAATTAAGTTTATAGACTGAACATATTTAGTTGCATATTCTTGATACATAGCTATTGGCTCTTGTACCATTTCTTTTCGCTATTAAGTTAGCTAGAGAGAGAGAGAGAGAGTGAGAGACCCAATAAATATATTTTAAAAAATATATTTTGGTTGCTCTCTTAGTGTTCACTAATAACTTACAAGTTTAAAGAGCAATCAAAGTAACATCTTTCCTTTCCTTTTTTTCTCTAAATTCGCCTTTGCCCTTTCATTCTTCTTTAAATTTTCCCTAATAGCATTAAATATTAAATTCCTTGCATTAAACGAGAAATTCTCTCTTCTATCTTTTAAACATTACTTCTCATTAATTAGCTGTTTTTTTTTTTTATCACTCAAAATTTTTCTTTTTTTTTTTTGTTTTTAAGTATTTTGTAAATAATTGCTACGTTTTTTTCCATAAAATAGTCTTCCATCTGCCTAATTATAATGTCTTACGGCATGTTCTAACTCAGTTTTTCAGCAAATAAGACCACATTTTAAAGAAAAAAAGAAATCTCTATTAAAAATGTTGGCTTCAAACTTTTTATAGAGATGATATTTTGATGGGAGTACTTCGTCATCTTGCTGGTTTTAATTTTCTGTTTTTCTTATTTCACACCTTTTTCATTTATGTCATCACTTTTTATACATCATTCTACTTCGTCTTTTATGAGTTTGGGTTCTCTTTTCTGAACTGTATTTGACTATATCGATTATTTCTCTTCTTACTATTTATCTAGGGGGGTCGGTGGAAGGATGGTCTAAACCGTTGGTTTTCGATCGCCATTACCCGGGTTCGATTCCCGCATTGGACAATTTTTTATGATAAAAAAAAAAAAAAATTGTACCAATGGCCCCCGATTCTTGCAAAAGTCCAACCCCACCAGCGAGTGCAAGTATAACCAAACGGGGTCTGGCACATTTGTAAGTACAAAGTCGAACTGCTTTTCACATGTGTAGACATGTGGTGCACTTATACAGTAAAAGCAGTCGCCTACTTCTACACACCATGATTATCATGGCCTGTACCACGTGTACAAAAGTGAAGAGGTCTGGAAATTAGAATGGCGAAACTGCTGGGTTTCGCCATTTCACTGCATTCATTAGCAAGTGCAGGGTATATATATGAATTCAGTCCAATGCGATATTGAAGCAATCTGGAGATGAAAAATAAAAAAGCGAAACCTCATGAGGGTTTATCACTGATGAACCATGTCCGCTCTCTTTCAATTTTTAATCATCGCAGGATAAAGGCTATAGAAATAGTTTTAATTATATATTTTATAAGAAAAAAAGAACGTTAAAAATGTTTGCAATTTTAATTATATTTTATACACACCCTGCTGGAATATCAGTCCGTTACACCACAACAGAGAATTCAAGATATACCTGAATCTAAATGATAACCGGGGGTTGGAAGTTTCAAAACCTATTCTTTTAAAACATGAATTACAAAGTGAAAATAGTACAAAAGTGAATTTGTACTTGGATCAGGTAGATAAATTAAGAAAAAAGGCATCTCCTGATCATGCAACTAAAAGCTGCTGATGGCTTTCGCCATCTATCGGAATAAATATCAACGAAATATTTGCGAAACAATTGGCCTGATGATGAGCTAACGCTTGAAAGCTTGCCATTTTTATTGAATAAAGAAACTTTTTGCAATTATTTCTATTGATATATATCGTTTAAATCCGTTGCAATTATTTCACAATCTAATTATTCCATAATTGACCAAATATTCTTTTTTGATTAATTAAGAACGTTCAGCCATCATCAACTTTTAATTGCAAGATAAGGAGATGCATTTTTTATTAATGAATTACATAGTCATTAAGAAAACGGTTATGGTGTGAAGCAGCTTGAAGTAGGTAAATTCATAGTAATAAAATAAACAATACCTAAATCGAATATGTATATAGGTGTTAAATATATGATGACTGATATCATCATCTTTTTGATCTATCGTCTGTATACAGGCCATATGTGATCGGCCATTTCTCTACTCCGAACTCCAATCATAAACCACTTAAGAAAGGTTTCAATTTACTCGAGGTTCAATATCTTCAGTTCCTTAATTTAATTGCAACTAATTTAATCGACCTACATCTCTCCAGAAACCCTTGAGATTTTCTCTAAAATTAAATTTATGAGTTCATTTTTTATTTAAATCAATATGTTCAACTATTCAAAAATTAGATTCTCGAATATTGGATTACTATCTGGATAGAGTATTTAAAATTATTTGATCATGCTCTGAGCTCCGAGGATATCCAATCAGAGAGCCAGGTGGTGAGGTAATGCCATCAGACTGCCGCTAATGTATTCTCTTTGTGGCTGCTGACTCTACGCCTGATTGGGAGGGTCACTCGGCCTCATATACCTGTGTATTCATTCGCCAATATTCATATATGCCTGCGTATTCATTTGCCAATATGTCTCATATATCTTTGTGCTAATTCATCAACCTATTATTGCACCAGGCTGCGGTTTGGCAGATTCGTCAGTCTTGATTCTCTCCTCAGACACGCATCTTTCCAGAACGTGTCTCAACCATTCTACAAGGTTAAACCAGTCAACAATAAGACAACTATATTTTTAGGTAACACCTAGAATATCTATTTATCTATCACATCAAAGTTTAAAGCAGGTTGGGTATTTAGTGTATCAAAATACAAATTATTTTATAGTACATAATATTTCATAATAATATTCTGTTTTATAAAAATAAATATAAAATTTAAATTTGGAATATATGGAAAATAATATTATAAATAATTTTAAAAATTGGCGCATTAATCATGATGCAACAATATATTCCTCATATATCTTTGCACATATTCGCCATATTCTTCCTCTACCTGTGTATCCATTCGCCAACCTGTATAATTCCTCCCACATACCCGTGTATCGACTCATTCTAAATAAGATTTATTGGAAATAGTGGAAAATCCTACTTGAGTTAACCGCCTAACAAACGTCTGGTTTTATATTGGAATTTGGGTGTTATGATCTTCGCTCATTTTACCTAAAAGTAGTCACTCCTCAGATATGGGTCGGTAATGAGAGGTCTTACTGCAGATAATTATAGACACATATTTATTGCGCACCACTCAAGTTGATTCTGTTGAATACCTCTATAGGACCCGCTAGGTGTATTGATAACGCCAACCTATATATTCAACGCATCTCCCTGGGACATAAGTTTAATCTCATCGATTAATACAAGAAACCAAATGGGTAGGTGACACCTTGTAGAGTTCAAAATTTTATTCAACATTTAAATACATAAGATGCACATAGGTTTCTACTCAATATGGTTATTATGGACTTATACCATGTATTTGAAGTATGAAGTTTCCTTGTCAGACCTGACAGTTCATTTTGAAGAAGGGAAACTCCGATTTCAAACAATGGGACTGTTCATAGCGGACCGGCTACTCATCTAGGCAATTTTTGACGATTGAATTAATTTTATTGACATCTTGTCAATACATGCAAAGTGCACAGTCTGCATTATTTTATATAATATGTATATATTATATACATATATATTTTTAAATAGAGCAATCAATATTTAATTCATTAGATAATAAAAAGGCCAATATTTCGCCATATTTCGGTATATTGGAAAAATTAATCTTTTATTAAATCCAATATATGACATATATATGGCGCGTTATTGCCTTATGGTTAATATATAAATATGTGAATACGAATGGATCTGTGAGAGGATGGCTAACCAGTCGAGGAGAGCAGCCAGGAAGAACTAGGTGTAGTGAGGCAGAACTCCATCTGATCTTCCGTGTAAGGAAACCTACCCGATATACATTTCTGTAAACTTACACTGGACCGCCCGAGTACAGTTCACTTCGGCTCGCCACGTGTCAAACTCGTGATCAACTATCAAAATATTGAGTTTAGTTTGTTGGAAGGTTTTTGATCAAAACGCCTCAATATTGGTCTTTTTTTTTTTAAATAAGGCGATAGGTTTCTGGAGAGAGTTTCTTTTAATTTTTATTGCAATTTCAAACTTTCGGGCATTACCTCCCTTCTACAGGAGTACAAAAAGGAACAATAATGCAGGATTTCTCTGCACGAACAGGATTTCTCTGCACGAACAGGATTTTTCTACACGAGCATGAATTTTCTATATGTACCTGGGTTCTCTACGCGAATAGGAATTCTCTATCCGAACAGGATTTTTCTACACGAACTGGATTCTTCTACACGATCATGAGTTCTCTATATGTACATGAGTTCTCTACACGAACAGGATTTCTCTACAAGAACAGGATTTCTCTACAAGAACAGGATATCTCTACACGAACAGCATTTCTCTACCAGAACAGCATTTCTCTACAAGAACAGCATTTCTCTACAAGAACAGCATTTCTCTACCAGAACAGGGTTTCTCTACCAGAACAGAGTTTCTCTACAAGAACAGCATTTCTCTACAAGAACCCTATCGTCTTATTTAATTCATATATAGGAGATTCACCAATTGCATTGGTCATTTTTATAAATATTATATGATACATTTTTAAAGCATTATATACTTGTGCATTTCTATTTTCCTATTCTATATTTTATTCTTTTCAGCACTCTACCATATGCAACGATGTTTAACAATAATTTTATTAGTTTTTTAACCTGTATTTGATTGTACTTATATTGTATCAGACTCCAAGTGACATCATGGAAGGTTGTCTGAGTTGAAAGTAAAGTGAGGTTTCATGGTGACTGTCGGAGATGTCATAACATCCCCCTCAAGTATTGGGAGTATAAATAAGTTCGTGAGGTTTTGATAAAGATGGCGCTACTAGTTTATTATTCCATTGTTTCATATGGCAACACTATTATTTTGAAGCGTCATCATAAGGCTTCCTTTTTCAGCAACCGTCATATCTCTGAGTGTAAACAACCTAGTTTCTGTTTGTACCTAAAATGTCAACTTTTGTACCAAATAATGTATTTTTGCAGGGAGTTTTACTTTATTACTTTAATATGAAGAAAAAAGCTGTTGAGAGTCATCGTATTTTAGTGGAAGTTTATGGTGACCATGCTCTAGCTGAACGAATGTGTCAGAAATGGTTTGTACGGTTTAAAAGACGAAGAAAGACCCGGAGCGCCACCAAAGTTTGAAGAAGAAGAGGCTATTTTGTAATAGACGTGTAAGGTTACAGACATCTAGAATATTCTGTGCTGTCTAGAAAGGACATTGTTAACTACAAAACCAGATCCTTTTCTGCCCTTCTAGCCAGGCTGTTCACACAGTGAAAAAAAAAAGTCAAGGCGTTCTTTTCCTCCATTATTTTCATGGTCTGGTGCATGTGTGCGCTGAGGGTTTCTAAAAACTAATTCACTTTTAGGACAACGCGAAATATGCAACACCTAGAAATGCAATCAATGAAATCATTCGAGGGTTTATATTGATAATAATGTTTTGGTTTGTGTGATCTTTTTTATAAACATCTTGCTATTGATTGAGTAGGTGACACGAGAAATGGAAGAACGCGATAAAACTTCACTGATAAATACATCTACTGAAATTGATGATGTAGATATGGGGACTGCATTGATCTAGCTCCAATTAATTTGGTAGCTTGCTCCTGTGTTGGCCATGTTCGTAATGTTACGAAGAGATCCTTGGTCTGATATGATTATAGACCATGTGAGAACAATGGATTCGCTGAATGTCGTGGTCTATTTGAAAGAAGAAAGCGAAGATTAGAACGCGGCTGATTCCATACTCGTCTTTTTCAGTGATACGCTTGTTGTTGTCATGTCCAATGAACAGCCTCAGGTGTCTCCATACATCTTTATCACAGCACGCAATGTCTTCTATCTTGGGTGTGTAAAGTTGCTGTTCTGGGCCCATGTCAATTTTCTGCAGGGCTGCGGCCATTGCTGGGCATGAGAATAAGTATGTCGGTGTTAGTTCCACACCAGGACAATTGTTGCATGTCCTATAGGTTCATGTGCCATCTGGCTGTATTGTCATTATTTTGTAGTGTTTCATTCTGAGTCTTGTTATTGTTTTAGTGATACGTTAACCTGACATATGCACGGTAGAATCTCTGGCCACTGGATATGCTTCGGACATTGGTGGCTGTTGTTGGGTTTTGTGCTACCTGGAGTATAGAGATGAATCTGTATAAGACCGATGGTCTCAGTAAAGTTGAGTGTGTGATTATAGACCATGTAGTAGTGTTGAAGTTAAATCCTATGTAGACCATGTTCGTAGTTACTAAGGCATTATACTTTATATATAATAAACTCATGTACTACGTGTTCAATGGACTTCGAGACCTTTATAATATGTATGATAATTACATAGTGCCATTTACTATACAAGGTTTGGGGGGATATCACAGAACATTTCACCCTCAAGTTAGACAATTTTATATGATGTGTGTGACTTAAGGGATGATAGTGTATAGGATCTCCTAGAACTAAATACAGATATGTTATCAAAGTCGTCTCTTTCATCTGAGTTATGCTTATTCAAGCTTACGAAGATTTGAAATCAATTTTCTTTCTTCTAAATGAGCCGTTATTCTGACCAAGAGGGGAGCTCTATCAGTCCCGATATTACAAGGTTGTCCCAAAAGTTCGTAAATGCTTACAAAAAATTCAAATACCAATATTATTCGCCGTTATGTATTATGTATAAAGTAATTGTATTATGTGTATTTTATTATTATGTATTTCCAAGTATTAAGAAAAACACGAAATATTTGGACAAACTTATACTGGTAGTTAAATATACAGGATTGATGGTTTATATTTGATCGTAGACCAGATGGCTTCTCTCAATTGACCTGTCGTCTAGAAAACACAAATAACTGAGACAAAGCTAAAGTGTCGCAGTTAAGCGATGAACCGTTTTGAATGGCAAACAGAGCGACAAATTAAATTAAACGTCTCTTCAACAGAAGAAACATATATTATTTACTTCTTTGAGTCTCTCCATCTGCGATGTAACAACTCGAGGGAAGAAGTCTCGAAGCTTCTCTTTATTAAAACTTTTTTTCTGAGTCTACCACCGCCGCCGGTATTTAATTTAAACGTCGACTTGAAGTGCGTTGAAACGTCGTTTTTTCCCCGTTGGCTCTTGATGAGAAGTATACTGCCTTTTCTTGGATAATTAATTAAGGTAGTTAGCCCGTCTTAAATAACATGATTAATTAGAATTCCCGTGTAGATAATTATCTACATTTACCTGCTCCACGGGACGTTGATCGCCTACCTCATTGTTGCGGCCACTGACGGCTTTTATTGTTGTTCTCTCCGACCGTTCTAATCTTTGCCGGGATCACCTCCAGCCATTCTTTAATTACGTTCCACTTAGGGCACGTTATTTGGATCACTCGTTGCTACACCTCGCTTCTGTTGGGATCTCGTTCTTTTATTTTGTTGGGATCACTATTAATGTTGTTGGGATCACTTTTAAGTTTTATTGGATTCATTCGTTGGTACACCCATATTCTGTTTGAGATCTCATTCATTTATTTTATTGGGATAACTATTAAGTTTTGTTGAGATAACTAATATGTTTTGTTGAGATCACTATTATGTTTTGTTGAGATCATTAATATGTTTTGTTGAGATCACTATTATGTTTTGTTGAGATCACTGATATGTTTTGTTGAGATCACTGATATGTTTTGTTGAGAGCATTAATATGTTTTGTTGAGATCACTAATATATTTTGTTGGGATCACTATTAATTTTTGTTGGATTCATTCGTTGGTACACCTATCTTCTGTTGAGATTTCGTCAATTTATTTTATTGGAATAACTTTTAAGTTTTATTGGAATCACTTTTAAGTTTTGCTGGGATCACTACTCAGCTCTGTTTGGATCACAAATTGCTTTATTGTGATGCCCAGGATTTTTACGATCACTGATTTGCTCTATTAGAATTACTGGTTAGTTCTGTTTGGTCACTAATCAGCTTTGCTAGGATCACTGGTCAGTTTTGTTTGGACCGCTATTGGGTTTTATTGTGATCACTGCTCACTTTTTGTTATAACTTATAATCAGAATCGCTGGTTAGTTTTGTTAAGATCACCAATCAGCTTTGCTAGGATTACTCTAGGGTTTATTAGGAGCAATGTTCAGATTATACGATATCAATGGTCAGATTTGATAGGATTACTATTCGATTTATTTTAATTTCTAATTCGTTTTGTTGTAATTTCTCTAACCGCGTATTTTTTCTGTCGACATTTGTGTCTATAATACCACATGCTGTTTACTATTCATTTTTTGTAAGTAGTTAAAACAGCGTTCTCGTTGTATTGCATCAATAAACCTTCCAGAATTGTGGCATAATCTGGAAAGAATCTTCTAGGTGTGTTCTCCAATCTCCTGGAGATGATGAAACAACTGGTCGAGATAACCACACACACGGCAGAACGGCCATTATTACCTCTTTCCAAGCCTTCCCAATTAGATCTATCAAAAGAAAGCAAACAATAAGAGTACAGCTAAACTCATTTCAAAGGTCCCAAGTAATAGCTGCGAACAATAAGCTTTCTTTCTTACGTTTATCCACATTGGCAAAATATTTTGGCTCTTCAGCAAATTTTTATTTATTTATTTATTATTTAAAAAAGGCACGATATTGAAGTATTTGCGCCTATTACAAAGGAAACAAACAAAATAAATAAACAAATTGAAACTCAAGATTAAAAATATTTACATATTTACATGTATGTAGCTACAGCATTCATAAATTTGTATAAACAAAGCTTTTTTTTTTGCTTATCCTTATTACACGTGGTATAGGTCTGATAATCATGGTGAGTAGAGGTAGGCGACTACCCCAACTACGTTAGCATGATTCAGGCTGTACCACAACGACCAAAATATTTGGCTCAAGGGATTTCCTGATAAATCAAGGAATAGGCTTTTAAGTCCAAAGGTATGTGCGTGAGAACAAAAAACTACTTTAAAATATTACAAAGGTGAATTTACACCGTTATCAGGTGGTTACATTAAGAAGAAAAAACGGTATATCCTGTTGAAGAATGAACAACGTTCATGTAGACATGTTATCAAATAAAGTGGGATGATAAATATCTTCTGCAAGGAGAGCTTGTTAATATGAGAATTTCTAACAATGAGAAGTGGTAACGCATCATTGATTGACCATAGATCCTTTTACTTTCTTGGCTTGTAAAGTATGTTCTACTGAAATTTCCACACACACTCATCTTGATAATCTCTTTCACGCCATTTTTTATTCAAAGAAGGCACGATATTGAAGTATTTTCGCCTATTACAGAGGAATCAAACAAAAACAACAAATGAAATTGAAACTCAGGATTAAATATTTACAGATTTACATATATGAAGTTAAAGAATTCATAATATTTCTATAAACAAAGCTTTTTTTTTGCTTATCCCTAGTACACGTGGTATAGGCCATGATAACATGGTTGGTAGAGGTAGGCGACTGCTTTTACTGTAAGTACACCACATGTCTACACATGTGAAAAGCTGTTCCACTTACAAATGTGCTAGAGCCCCGTGATTACAATAAACAAAGTGGTTGGTGTAAGAGAGATAAGTCATTTAGATCTTGGAACAATCGATGTCTTATTTCTGCAAAGTTCGGACAGTCATAGATAAAGTGAAGAGCAGTTTTATCAGTTTCTCCACAGGAACAATTTAGCGTTTTTGATAGAACTCTTTTGTGTAAGTATTTCTTAAATTTTCCGCGTGCCTCTACTCGAGGGAAGAGAGAGTAGATTGTAATTTCAAAACATTAATTTCCTCAGAAAACTAAAAATAATGCCAACTTCGAAAGCTAAAGCCATATTTTAAACATAATCCAGAAGGTTTTTCTCCAGATTCAAATTCAATAGATGGTACGTTATAGCCTTATAATTTATATGTATTACAAAGGATTTTGTTTTTCTGAAGGTTTACATATATTTGTCGTCTCCCGAAAGCTCTTAGCCCTTTCTACACCAGCTCCTATACAATTCAGACAATCCCGGCAATGGTGAACCAAAGTAAAGCACCAGATTGACCATCCAATAAAAACATGCCATTACAGAGAAAAAGATAGGTTAAGGAAGTTCAAAGATAATGAGAAAGATAAAAAAAATTACAGTATGAATAATAAATATGAAAAAAAACACGCGGATTTCGTTGTGGGTGGTATTTTGTCTTCATTTCCTTGAGTTTGTCCATTCCTTTTTATTATTCAGTTCGTTTTTTGGCTTTCCTCTTTTTCCAGAAGTTAGGCCTAAACGTTCTAACTTCACTAATGGTAATTATCAGAAGTCGAGGAGGTTTCAACGAACTACTAAAGTGGATCATTAGGCCACCTCAGATATCTAGAACATCAGAAGCAGGTTCTCCTGCATACAATTATGTTTTTAAGCATTATTAAAATCTTGTTACACTCTTTGAAACCTTACAACTGAATGTCGCATGCTGAATGATTTTATTAACCTTAAAGTCGTCTAAATACAACAACTGTTCGAACAGTTTGTAGAAGGATATATCTTACGTCAAAATATTTGACGGTACCAGTATTTTCAATCTATATATTGTGTAAACACCCATTTTTGGGTATCAATGTTTTCGATCCATATCGTGGAAACGCTCATTGTTGGGTATCAATGTTTTCGATCCATATTGTAGAAACATCCATTGTTGGGTATCAATGTTTTCGATCCATATCGTGGAAACACCCATTGTTGGGTATCAATGTTTTCGATCCATATCGTGGAAACACCCATTGTTGGGTATCACTGTTTTCGATCCATATCGTAGAAACACCTATTGTTGGGTATCACTGTTTTCTATTCATATCGTGGAAACACCCATTGTTGGGTATCACTGTTTTTTATCCATATCGTGGAAACACTCATTGTTGGGTATCACTGTTTTCTATCCATATCGTGGAAACACCCATTGTTGGGTATCACTGTTTTCTATCCATATCGTGGAAACACCCATTGTTGGGTATCACTGTTTTTTATCCATATCGTGGAAACACTCATTGTTGGGTATCACTGTTTTCTATCCATATCGTGGAAACACCCATTGTTGGGTATCACTGTTTTCGATCCATATCGTGGAAACGCTCATTGTTGGGTATCACTGTTTTCTATCCATATTGTGGAAACACCCATTGTTGGGTATCAATGTTTTCGATCCATATCGTGGAAACACCCATTGTTGGGTATCAATTTTTTCGATCCATATCGTGGAAACACTCATTGTTGGGTATCAATGTTTTCGATCCATATCGTGGAAACACTCATTGTTGGGTATCAATGTTTTCGATCCATATCGTGGAAACACCCATTGTTGGGTATCAATGTTTTCGATCCATATCGTGGAAACACCCATTGTTGGGAACCAATGTTTATGATGTTATCGTGGAAACACCCATTGTTGGGTACCAATGTTTTTGATGCTATTGTAGAAACACCTATTGTTGAGTATCAATGCTTCTGATTCTATCGTGGAAACGAACATTGTTGGGTATCATTGTTTTTAAGCTATCGTAGAAACACCCATTGTTGGGTACCAATGTTTTTTATGCTATCGTAGAAACATCCATTGTTGGGTGTCAATATTATTTATCTATATCGTGTAAACACCCATTGTTGGTATCAATGATGTTTCGATGGCACTAATGAAGTGTTGTAAAAGTGAAGATGGTCACTGCGGTAGATTTCAGTCAGCAAAGAAGACTGCCTGAGAGTATTCCGAAGACAAGGGTAGCGACCTCCCCCAAAGATTTACCCTCTTCATTTTCCACCCAATTAATAGCATCCATTCCATTCCAAATCCTCTAAAGCCGCTTAGATTTATATATTTATAAAAACAAACCGCATTATTTTATTTTTGGCTTGGAATACCAGTTAATTAATAATTTATATTTTATTTTCCAAAATCCATTTGTGTTCTTTTTACGAAATCTAACAATTAACCTTTGTTTTATTTTAAAACCATTCTCCCTATTGTTTTTTTGTGTGTGTGCTTCTCTATTCGTTTCTCGTTAGCTATTATTTTCTTTGTTAGCGCTGTTTATTCCTATATTAAAAAAAAAATAACATTAAGAGATGCGACGTTTTCAATTAATAGATTTCGATCATAAATTTTAATGCTAACATATTTGTATATACATATTTGTGTTACACATATTTATTTATTGCAGATATATGGCATGACAATTATAAATAATATATATTTTTTTAAAATTGAGCAATCCATAAATAAATCTTTAATTAAAAAAGCATATATTGGATCAAAATATCATTTATTTTACCAATATTTCAGTTGGCTGAACGCCAACCTTTTTCAAGGTATTATAACATATTAACATGTTAGCTAGCATAGATTAATATGTTATAATACCTTGAAAAAGGTTGGCGTTCAGCCAACTGAAATATTGGTAAAATAAATGATATTTTGATCCAATATATGCCTTTTTAATTAAATTTATATATGTGTGTAAATATCGGCGTTCCGCCAACTGAAATATTGGTAAAATAAATGATATTTTGATCCAATATATGCCTTTTTAATTAAATGTGTAAATATGTTAACACCGAGTATTTACTTCAGTAAAATCTCAGCGCATCCTTTAATAATTTATATTTAACAATACTATATATGTAAATATGCTTCTCTAGTATATATAATCCTTTTACTATATATATATTGTTTAATTGCAATACAAAAACTTGAAATAGTACAGTATTGTATTATAAGAACCCTGATAACCCATTTAACTTTTTTACTTCAATATGAAACGTTAAAATTAAATTCTGAAAATAGAATTTATATAGCTTGAGAGCTTAGGTAGCGCCACGTGTTCTAGTTATTACCCTTGTTCTTTTACGTCAAAGATCTAAATTTTACACAAACTCTTTCTCATTTTATAAGGATTATAACCAGAACTCCCCCATTTTATAAGTCTTCTTTGCTGTAAAATAACCCCATTTTTAAAACATTTTATAAGGTTTCTTTGCTGGGTATTAACCCTAGTTCTTTAATTTTTTATAAGGCTTCTTTGCTGGGTATTATCCCCAGTTCTTTAACATTTTATAAGGTTTTTTTGCTGGGTATTAACCCCAATTATTCCACATTTTATAAGGCCTCTCTTGGCTGTGTATTAATCCCAGTTCTTTAACATTTTATAGGGCTTTTCTGCGGTGTATTAACCCCAGTTCTTTATCATTTTATAAGGCTTCTTTGCTGTGTATTAACCCCAGTTCTTTAACATTTTATAAGGCTTCTTGACTGTGTATTAACCCCAGTTCTTTACCATTTTATAAGGCTTCTTTGCTGGGTTTTAACCCAAGTTCTTTAACATTTTATAAGGTTTCTTTGCTGGGTATTAACCCCAGTTCTTTAACATTTTATAAGGCTTCTTGACTGTGTATTAACCCAAGTTCTTTAATATTTTATAAGGCTTCTTGGCTGTGTATTAACCCCAGTTCTTTAACATTTTATAGGGCTTCTTGGCTGTGTATTAACCCCAGTTCTTTAACATTTTATAAGGTTTATTTGCTGTGTATTAACCCCAGTTATTTAACGTTTTATAAGGCTTCTTTGCTGGGTATTAACCCCAGTTCTTTAACATTTCATAAGGCTTCTTGACTGGTATTAACCCCAGTTTTTTAACATTTTATAAGGTTTATTTGCTGTGTATTAACCCCAGTTCTTTAACATTTTATAAGGCTTCTTGGCTGTGTATTAACCCCAGTTCTTTAACATCTTATAAGGTTTATTTGCTGTGTATTAACCCCAGTTCTTTAACGTTTTATAAGGCTTCTTTGCTGGGTATTAACCCCAGTTCTTTAACATTTCATAAGGCTTCTTGACTGGGTATTAACCCCAGTTCTTTGGCATTTTATAAGGCTTCTTTGCTGTGTATTAACCCCAGTTCTTTAACATTTTATAAGGTTTATTTGCTGTGAACTAAACCCAGTTCTTTAACATTTCATAAGGCTTCTTGACTGGGTATTAACCCCAGTTCTTTAACATTTTATAAGGATTCTTGGCTGTGTATTAACCCCAGTTCTTTAACATTTTATAAGGCTCCTTGCCTGTGTATTAACCCCAGTTCTTTAACATTTTATAAGGCTTCTTTGCTGGGTATTAACCCCAGTTCTTCAACATTTTATAAAGCTTTCTAGCTATACATTAACTCTATTTCATACATTTTTAAAACTATTCTCTCTATCCTTTGATATCAAATCAAATACTGACATTTCAAAACTTCCAGTTCACTTCTAGAATCATCATTATGAGATAAAGTAAGAATATAAATAAATATTATAAGAATAAATTATTATGTGTCAAAATGTTGCATAAACAAAATTTCTATATGAATCGGGTTACATTCAGACAAATGGCACCACAACAATAGAATCACATAGAGTGGTAAAAAACACATATGCGAGGATGTGTCATTAAAAACAGGCAAATTAATTCTGCAGGCTTGTTTAAAGGAAAGACCTTGATCCCAATTTGCCCAACATTGTAGCGGTGTCAGATTCATCTTCCCCTCCTCTAATTTGATCCTTCACTTCTTTTAATTTAAGTTGTTTTTTTTTTTTTAATTTAATCTTGTTGAAGTAATTCTGGGCAGACTTAAATGACTCTTGCAATTAATTTCCTTGCTAGAAATATTCTTTACACCTTGTTTTTTTTAAATAATTCATAACCAGTTTTTTATGCTTGTATCTTTTTTAAACTGTGATTTATTAAATATTGTACTAAAAATTATCGTGAACATATAATGTTGCGTATCTCTTTGTATATAGGTTCTTTTATAGAATTTTCTATCTTTTCCTGAAATTTTTAATTTGTCTTTTTTTATGATTTTTTTTTTCTTCTATCTCAAGTAAAATCTACTTAAAATCATATAATCAGTTCAAATCATAAATATAAAATCATCACCTAGTTAGAAAAAGGTTAAACACCTAACTACATACAAGATAAATCGTTATACCATGTTTTCTCCTGTGGTAGGGCGTTCGTACCCGAAAGCTAGAAATTAAAAGGGTTTTAAAAATATACTTTTCCCTGGAAGCCTGGTTTTTTTAACTAAATATTGATACAAGGTATTATTTTATTGGATACACAAGTTAAATGTGGAATCTTCAAAGGTCATTTATGCTTGTAGCTATGTATGAACAATGTCTCTATTGAATCTCCACAATTTGGCGAAACCTTTGGCCAATTAGCCCCAGAATGGCTGGAGGAATCTAACGTATATTAAGGACAGATATAAAAAAAACCTGATTAATCAACCTTTTTATTCAACAATCAATTCTAGGAAAGTTGTTTTTTGTTAGTTTGCTTCTAACTAGATTAATAGCGGAATTGTTTCCGTAGAGTTGGAGAGAATGGTGTACCTTTATAGAAATTGCGTTCATTATATCTATCTATGTTTTTCTTCTATGTTATTAATTATTGATAACAACTATAGAATAATTTTTAACGCCTCGCCAAATGCTTTAATTTTTATTTACTCCTGACGAGAACAACAGATTTTTTGTCGAAACGTCGAGATAAAATAAAAAAATATTAGTCGAAGTATCTTTAATATTAAGAAAACTAAAAACTATGAATAAAATCTCTCTCTGTTTTATTCATAATATAAGAATGTTTAAACTTTATTTCTCTCAATCTAGGTCGAATTATAACAAGGCATTCTTCTTAGCCTGAGATGTATCAGTTAATAAAATCCTGATATTCACCTCGTTTATTAAAGTTATTTGTTTAGAAAGCATCAAAGGGGGGGGGGGGGGGGGGGGGGGGGGGGGATTACTATTTTACAAGGATAATATAAACATGTATTATAGGAGTTTGTTGTTGACACACATTAAATATGTTATAACACCTTGATAAAGGTTGGCGTTCAGCCAACTGAAATATTGGTAAAATAAATGATATTTTGATCCAATATATGCCAATGTATATATATAAATATAAAATAACAAAAGAATAAGTAAAAGAAGATGAAAAGAGACAGCTCTATACATTCGGTATAGAAGAGAGTTCTTAGAAATGGTCATTGAGAGAAGCATCCATCTTTGATGGTCCAGAGTCCGGTTTCCATAAATTTGCATGCCGTCCTAATTTCTTCCATCGCGTGCGGCAGCTTTTTTTTTTTTTTTCTTTTTCGATCTGAGTCTCGAGCAACTTTTCAAATTGGTATAAAATAACTATCTATCCAGTTATTTCTTTCCGGGCTCTCTTTTCAACCAACGAAATACTGGCTTAGGAATATGAGAATAATCGTTTTGAAGAACAATTGTTGGTTTGAAGTTGATTTGGAAAAAAATATAGCTATATCAACCAATAATTTATTGGTTGTTGCATAGCTTACATAGGAATAATATTATATATAGAATATAATATTAATATACAACGTATAACTATAAAAGGACAATCAATACAAATATCGAATATTAATAATGATTTTACTTTAATTTTGCGAAGAAACGAGGACGAGTTTTCGAACAGAACTATCTACAATGGGACAATGGTATACATTGTGAGGTCGTGAAATTAAAGATATTTCAGCCAGCAAATCTTTTTATCACCTCGACGTTTCGACAAAAATCTTTTGTCCTCGTCAGGAGCGAACAAAAATTAAAACATTTGGCAAAGCGTTAAAAATTATATTTTATATATCTATAAGTTTTAACGCTTCTCCAAATGTTTTAATTTTTGTTCGCTCCTGACGAGGACAAAATATTTTTGTCGAAACGTCGAGGTAATAAAAATATTTACTGGCCGATGTATCTTTAATTTCAAGAACTATGAATGCCGGCCAGGCAGCCTCTATCTTTACGACAATGTGAGATGTTAGATAAATGAAAATGAAAATTATAAACATATTTTAACACGATTTTTATTTTAAAATATATATAATTCAAATTATTTCCACCACCTTTATTCTGCATCCAACCGTTATCGTAGGATATTAGCTATATAGAAATAATTTAAATTATATAAATTATAAAATATATAGCGTTGAAATATTGTTTCCATTGATATATAGATGGCCTTCAGTTAATGAAGATATTTTATACATGTAAATGTGCGGGGTTTTGGCACATTTGTAAGTGCAAACTGCTTTTCACATGTGTAGACATGTGGTGCACTTACAGTAAAAGCAGTCGCCAACTTCTATCCACCATGATTATCATGGCCTGTACCACATATACAACAACAACAAAACATTTATTAAGACACTATTGTCTTACAAGGGGATTCCCCTAAGAAGTTATATATGTACATGAGTGAAAAGGAAAAGCAATTTAGAGAGGAGGGGGAGCAATCAGCCGTTGTCTGTGGAGTTGAGCACTTCTTCCCTCATTTTATCAATCACCTTGAAAATTTTTAAATATTTATAAACAAATGTTTTATCCATGTACCACATGTACTAAGGATAAGCAAAAAATGTGCAAATATACATTTTTTAATACTTTCTAATAGTTCTTCTAAAATACTCATTCAAAGAGTCTAGCAACACAGTATCACTATAAAAGGAAGTTCCAAAAATGCAATATAGCAGCGGTATGGTAGATTAAACTGGCGAAACCGCTGGGAGGGTTCACCACTGATGAGCCAGGCCCTCCCATTAATTTTTCCATTGCAGTAAGGACAGTAGAAATTGTTTAATTTCAAAAAGAATCTTAGGCGTTTAAAATAGTTTCGAATTTTGATAACAGATGGCGCGCTAGTGCAACATATTATAAATATTACTCTGACATGTGAAAATATTCTTAGCAGATTTCAAAATCCCATATGTGGGGTTAGAAGAAAGCAATCATGTTACAGTGATGATGATGATGAGGTAACTGGCCCAAATTGCCAGGTAGGAGAAAATTCACGCTGTCGTTTATTTATATTCTGATAATTTTATATCCACAGATTCTGTGATATATATATCGTAATAAACATAACTTATCATCATCATTCTGTTGTTGACTTGTAATTTACATCTACTCCGGTATAATATAATGTTAGCGACTTTTACTAATTACTATATTCTATTTCGTATTTCAGATTCATTTTTTTAGTTTTCTATAATAATTATAATTTGCCAACTCCGTCTTTGCCGGTCCCAAGCCCAGATGAAAAAGGAGGAGGGGAAGCAGTAACAAGCTCACTAAAAAACCTGGGCTCAGCTGGCTCGGTTGATAGTACTCTGTAAGGGCTCCTAATCCAGGGATACAGGATGAGCAGCGTTTGTACTCCATGTTAGGAGCGGCTGCACATGGCGTCTGTTCCTCATGTCAGAGGCGGCCATTTCTTTTGGAGCTAAGTCGGCCTGCCACTGAGTAGTGCTCCCAGTCTTAATGACAAAGGCAGACGCTTTCTACTTCAGCCAGTATGGAGATAAGAAAGAAGAAGATAATAATAGCCATTTAAATAAATAAGGCCTAAAATATATTTATACTTTTTAATCAACTTAAATACACAACACACACGCCACATTTAAAACAATTCAACAAAAGAGATTTCGATATTAATGTAAAACTAATCCATCTGTAAATATGGAGAAATTATCGGAATAAATTCAACAAACTGTCTCAGAACTTATTGTTAGGTTAGAGCTACTTTACACGATATATTTAGGGTATGTAAATAAGATTAAATAATAGATACTTGTAGATTTTAATAGGCCTATCTGAATCTGTGAATGAATTCTTTTTTTGAGAAATTTTTCGAGGGATTGCTTCCTCTTTATTATTATATTGTACAATTATTTACTTCTCCTGACGAAGACAAAAGATTTTTGTCGAAACTTTGAGAAAATAAAAAACTCCAACTGGCCGAAGTGTCTATTATTTATATTTAAAAAAATATAAAACAATGCCCTGTTTTAATCCAATTTTGTCCTTTATTTTAAAAACATAACGTATTAGAATACTATCCACCAGAGTATGCTATGTGTAAATATACAGGGTGTACCAGGTAAATTGGGAATTTCAACAATGGTATTTTAACTGAAATTTTTTGCGAGTAAAAATTAAAATATCCGAATGAAATTTGACACAGTAGTAGATAAAAGGATATAGTTTTTATTTATTCAATGTAGTTTCCATTATTAGCTACAACAGTCTCGAGGCGAGTGCGGAATGAAGCACAGGCCTTGGCGACGATGACCTTGTCCATTTGGGTCATCACCGTGTGAACTGCTTTCTTGACAGACTGGATGGTGGTATGAGGAGCTTTGTTGACATCTCTCTCAACAACGCCCCATACATAGTAGTCGAGGGGATTGCAATCTGGAGAATTAGGGGGCCAAATATCAGGACCCCAGTGAATAGGGACGTTAAGTGTCAGCCACGATTGTGTCTTTTTTGCCTTATGGGCTGGAGCTGAGTCCTGTTGGAAGACATACTTCCTTTGTGCGGCCACCATGTCCATCCAAGGCTTCACAACGGTCTCCAGAACATTGATGTAGGTGTCAGCGTTCATCCTAAGGCCCTTCTCAAAGAAATGGGGAGGCATGACATCACCTTCACTGCTGATAACGCCAAGGACCATTACGGAGGCAGGAAATTTCGTGTGCATCACGACAGGTATCTCTGAGGGGTCTTTACAGATCCAGCGATCATTCCTGGGATTTACCTTTTGGTCCACGTCAAAGTTCTTTTCGTCAGAGAAGAACCTTAGCATGCCAGAAGAGTCGTGTTTCAGGTTGTTGAGGAGGGCAGCAGCCTTTCCTTTTCTGTTATTCTTCATATTCTCAGTCAGCAACTGACCTTTCCGAAGGGCATAAGACTTGAGACCAAGGTCCTCATGGATAGTTCTGACAATTGTCATAGAGCCAACGTCCATTTCCTTGGCTATGGCCCTCATGCTCTTCCCAGGGTTTCCATCAATCTTCTCCTTGACATTTTTGACAAATTCTTCGCCTCTTACCCTGTCCGATCGACGCGAGTGCTTTTTCCTTGTAGCTATCCCCTCTTTGTTACTGTCGGCCTCATCAAACTGCTTCTTGACACGATAAATAGTGGTTTTGGGCAACTTAAGAAAATCCACTATCTCTTTGAGGCTCCTTCCGGCGCGCAGAGCAACGATGATGGCAGCTCGATTTTCAAATTCTCGGTTACTCTTCATCGCTACACTGCGCACACATGTACTGTTGCATTTCACATGAATATGGCTACGTAATGAAAAAAAAAACAAGTTTTTAATCTCAAGTAGTTTTTGTTTTATGGACTGTCAAAGTTAGTCCCAATTTACCTGGTACAACCTGTATATGTATCTTATAGTAAATTAATAAAAGAACTTTTAACAATTTATATTTAAATACAAATAATTCGCAATTAAAAACAAGAACTTTGGTTTTAAATAGATATACCTAAAAATAATATTGAATGTGGGGCTTTAAATATTTTTCTTCCAAATTCAATTTGGTTTTTGAATGCGATAAAGACTAATTCTGATAGTTATCATAATAAAATTGTATTTGGTGCTTCTAGCTCGAATATTTTGGCTGTGAAAGGGTCTTAAATATCTTAAATATTAAATAGAAGGCCAACTATAGCATCTTATATATATTCACCGAGGTTTTAAAGAAATCCTCTGAGCTGAGCCGGAATGAAGCGAGTCCAAATCAACAACCACAACAAAAAATCAATAAATCCGTCAAATTCCCAAAGCGTCGGCAGGAAACTCAATCTTTGATTATTTGCAGGATTTTGTAAATCGAAAAATGGTTTATTCCTTCTTCGATTGTAACCATTTCCTGCCCTCGCACTTTTTGATCTCTCCACGGTCTATCTGGTCGCTGGAGATCTTGTACCTTTACTTTGCATACATTTTTATACCTTTCTTCATCCCACATTTATAAATCCCCGTTAAAAAACTCTCCCTTTTTGTGAATAATATATGCCAGAATTTTTTTCTAAACATAAAACAAACTTCTACTGTCCTTACTGCGATGAAATATATTGGGAGGGCTCTTGGCTCAACAGTGTTCAACCCTCACAGAGGTTTCACCAATTTAATCTACCAGACCGCTTTTTAGAACTCTAACACTGTATTGAACGTTTTTGCTTATATATATGCTACACTGAAGGGTGGAATTTTAGAAATGTTATTCAAGCAAACAATGCACATAAGCGTTTAGGACAGTAAAATTACATATAAATATTTGCATTGAGCATATATAAGCAGAATCGTCCAATACAGTATTAGAACTCTTAAAAGCGGTCTTGTAGGTCAAATTGTCGAAAACACCAAAGAGGGCCAAGCCCTCCCAATATATTTTATTGCAGTAAGGTCAGTAGAAATTTGTTTTAATTGTAAAAGAAACATTTGTGCTTCAATGTGTGTGTGTGTGCTTTCATATCTTATATATAGAGGGCAAGTTATTGCCTTATAATTAATATATGGCAGTTGTGTAGCTGAGGTCTACCTATTGTGTACCATCTAACGTACGCCCCTCTACTTGAAGTACCTAATATTCAGAAAGAAATCGGTGCGTTCTATAGCTTAGTCTGGCTTAAAAAAAACTTGTAATTATATTTTGAAAATAGTTCTGCATGTGGGTTTGGAATTCAGTAGAATTTCATTGATGTCATGTTAACTGTTCGAAAAAAAAATGTTTTTAAGCACTCTCTTAAACTTCTATTTCATCTGTGACGTCTGGTATTTCAAACAAACTATATTATAAATTGACAATTTAAACAATTTTATTGATTCTTCTAATAAATTGTTACAGAGAAATAATTACTATCCAATAAAGGATTATATATAATAAAGGGTAGATAAAATGTAGGTAAATATACAGTTGTATTTGCTGTTAATATAATCCCTTCGGTATAATTATTAATAAAAGACAATTCGCCGATATACATAAAAGAAACTTTTCCCTCAGCGAATTGTCTTTTATTAATACAGTTGTATATGTACAAATTCCTTCAGCAAGGAAGGCTTTCCCACCTTGAGAGAGTCCTCCTCCAGACAAGGTCTTCTTGAACACTCCTCAGTTCCACGCCGAGGAAGTACTTATAGATGGATGGAAGACGCCAGGATGGCCAAGATGTCATCATCCAGGCCTCGCCCGAAGACCCATCCCTGAAAGTTAGAGAGCCTCATAGAAGTATAAAGATATTGAAGGTTGAAAGATTGCTGAAACATTGGAATGAAAATAATCCAAATAAAATTGATGGGAATATAATCAAGCAATGATTAATCTGCATTTATCTCTTTAATATGCCAGAGACAGAAAGTTCTCGTGTGTGTGACAAAAGTCATTCGCGTCTAGACGTCTTTCTCGATTTATATCTCAAGAAACTATTTATATTCTTGGAGAATATCGAAATGGTTGTTATATTGTATAACGAAGTATTATTTGTAAATTAAGAACGTCTTTATTTCTTAGGTAAGTGAGAAGTACACCTTCGCGTCGTTCAATGATGAATCATTCGGGGTGAAATCTGAAGGGCCAACCAGAATACAAGATCTGGATGACGCCACTTCAAAGCAATTATATCAATTTACGCCCCAAACTACCCAAGTCACGTGTGTTCGCGGCCACGTCATTCCTGCATCAATAATTAGACCCCCATTATCTTTGGGAATTTGGTAACTAACCACTGATAAAAATAGGCAAATTTGGCTGGTGTCTTTACGGCTGAAAGGTTAACGTTTTGAGAATAATTTGAATTTTATCACGTAGTTTTATATTCTACAGTAATTTTTAGGTGTATTTTGTGTATTGAAGTGCGTTTTTCTTTTCAAAGTAAAGGTTACTTTCGTATAAAGAATCATTTCTCTGAGAATTGTTTTCATAGATAGATAACTGTAGGTATACCACAAATATTATAGGTAGTTAATAACAATAACTGTAGTTATATACCACAAATATCTTGTCTTCTAACCTAACAATAAACTGTATAAATACCGCAAATAACTTGTCTTCATATAGGTAGATAACTGTAGGTATACCACATGGTATGTAACTATATACAATACCATAAATATATTGCTTTATATAGATAGATAACTGTAGAAATAACATACAATTCTCTTGTCTTGAAAGTTTTTTTTTTTTTGATTTCTTGACAATTGCTAAGTTTTGAAGGCAATAATTTTGGCCATTCGAGTGTTTTTAAGGCTGTTTTATCAGCAGGTATGATTGTGGTATATATATTTTCCTATGTATAGGAATGTTTCGATTAAATACAATATATATTGATACAAGTCTTTACAAATACATTTTTATATACGTAAATTGTACCGATTATCGATATAACACTAAGCTAGGCGATCAGAAAAGAGCCTTCACTCTAAAAATCTAATTAAGTCTAAAACTCATCATTCAATAATCATTTATAACCATCACTGAGTTAGTTGTTCATATAAAACACAATTTTTGTTCATCAGCATCTAAATATCTGCTAATACGTGTTATTCACATTAATACAAACTACGTCAGTTGATGACACATATTTAGGGTTTAAAATATAATAGTAAATTGAGGGCTTCAAAACCCTGAGGTTTAATTCGGTTTTTTATAAATGCGTTATAGAAAAAAAAACGAATTAAACCGCAGGGTTTTAAAGCCTTCACATTACTTTTATATTTTATAAATGCCATATTGTAAGTGCAAAGTCGAATTGCTTTTCACATGTGTAGACATGTGGTGCACTTACAGTAAAAGCAATCGCCTACCTCTACCCACCATGATTATCATGGCCTGTATCACGTGTACTAGGGGGATAAGCAAAATATATATATCAGGAAATAAGAAGATTTTCTGCTTTATTTTTGATTATCTTGAGGATTATGCTATGGTAATGCAGTCGTGGCTAAAATCTTGAAAGTATAATAATAAAAATATTGAAAATTAGAAATAGCTTTAATTGAGCTTATGGAATATAGAAGAACATAATTTGAGAAAGGTATGCCTGACTTAAGGCGTAATAATAAAAAATAAAAACTTATTTACATAATTTGCAAAAGGTTTGAGCCGGCCATCGGGAAAACACAACAATAGGTTATACAAAGGGAAGTCGCGACATCTGGTGGCATACTTAACAGTATATCTGAATCTATGAAATATAACCCTAAATAAAATAATATTTTTACATAACATATATATATATATATAAATACGATATTGTTCGTGTGTTTCCGACTAGCTTCAGTAGTGTATTTGGAACTCAGGACAGGAAAAATTAGGTCTTAAATAACATCAGGTCTTATTTCCGATTGGTATAATATCGAAAATACATTGTACATTATGTATATAGATAATTTATGTAGATTAACTTCTCATGCATAAAATACATACGTGGTGTAAAGAAATAAATGAAAAGATAGATAATTTTCTACTTACAAATACGTTCGCCATTTTTGTTTCCATCCACATTTGTTTAAACAGAATACAGACACTTAGAAAACATGTTAAATCTAGGCTAATTAAAGGGGCTAGAACACTTTGCTAAAAAAAACAAGAAACATTTTAAAACAGTTTGTTAAATACTTCTTTCGATTACTAAAAACGATTTATTATATTCTCGTAAAAAAAGATAAAGATACCACAATTTCAAACGAAAGTGTTTCCTTTAAAAAAAGGTAATGTATACAAGAGAGAGATATCTCCCATTATCAATCAAGCTTACAAACGGAAGGTGTAAGACAAATGCAGAAGCTTCTGAACTGGAAGAATCAAGTTACGCTCAGAGAGAGAGAAATGGCTGAATTCAAAACCGCCGATTGTGCCAAAAGAATTAACTTACACATGTCCTAATTGAAGCTCTCTGTCTTTAAAAAAAAAAGTTAATTAAAGAGCTGACGATGCTAAGGCGGATAATTAGCCTAGAAATATTTGTTCAGCAAACTGCTGTTTGTTTGGAAAACATACCGCTTGGAATAGCATGCTTATATTTAGGCTACACCTATCAAATAATGTCAAGGCCTTTGGATAAATATTCCTTAGATTAGTCATATGACAATGAATTTTAACACCTAATACATTCTTTATGATGTGTTGATAAGGCACAATTTGGATTATAGATTATAAACACAAGGTAATAAGACCAAATCCAAATAAATAAATAGTGTGTGGCGTTTCGGTAACAGCGTTGTTACCATCTTCAGACAAAAGTACCTCATCTTTCTCGAAATTTTCCTCTATTCATATCAGTGTCATGATACATTTGTCTGAAGATGGTAACAATGCTGTTACCGAAACGTCACACACTATTTATTTATTTGGATTTGGTCTTATTACCTTGTGTTTATGATGTGTTATAAATAATTAAAAAGGAAGATGTAATTTTTGTAAATTCTGCAAAACTGAAAGCATAGAAAAAATGACCCACTACATCTCTGAATGCACTATTGTTAACGAGGAACGGAATAAGATCTTAAAGAACATTATCCAAGTCTACGTGAACCCAGTTCAACTAATCAGAATAATGTCAGAGAAAAAATATATAGCGATAGAATTGTTTAATTTTCATTAAGCGTTAGAGAACAATGTAATCTCTAAGAACTAAAATTACAGAATAATTTCCATCCATAGTTAATTTGTATAGTTATGTTGAATACTTTGATTTCCTTTTCATTTTCCCTTCTCTTCTTTGTTTATGTTTTTTTTTCCCCTTTCTCCATGGAAATGATGTATGGCGAGTCCTTGCAGGACGGAAATGTCCTAATAAAGCTGTTGTTGATTATGTGTTATATAATGTATTTTGGATGAAGAAAAACATCTTTTATTCCGATTTGTGCAAATAAGTTTCGGGTTACTCCCATCTTTCTCGAAATTTTCCTCTATCCATATCAGTGTCATGATACAGGATAGCCTTAAGAAACATGGACAGCTTTCTCCTCAAAATCTCTATCATAGTTAATAAATAATATATTTTAAAATGCTATTCACCTATTTTCAACTCTATAAAGGATATTTATTTCTTTAAAAAATAAACACTTCGGCCACAGTTAAATTTTTATTTTCTTAAAGCTTCAATAAAAATATTTTGTCTTCGTCAGGAGAAATAAAAATATAAAGTATATTTGGCAAGACGTTAAAAATAATAGAATAATTAGAGAATTATTTTTAACGCTTTTCCAAATACTTTATTTCGCCTGGCGAAGACAAAAGATTTTGTTGAAACGTTGAGAAACTGGCCGAAGTGTAAAGAACTATGAATACCGACCAGACAACTTCTATCTTCAGGATATGAAGTATTTATTATGGATTGCGGCATTTTCAGGATGAATTTCATATCTCTGTTGACGTCAAGAAATTCTCTAGAAATAATGTTTTAATAAGTGAAGAAGCGAATGGATTTGTGACAATGACAGTAATTCAAGATACCTCAATACATTCAAGAGTACGAAGAGTTTTTTGTTGTTGTTGTTTTTGCTGTTTTTATTATCCCTTGTGTCATTACACGATGTCAAGGAGACTATTTACATTTATCTTGTTTAGGAGTAGTTGTGGTACAAGTCATGCTTGGTGACACACATACATGAGAGTAGATGGTATGGGCTTGTCTCCTCCTTTTCGCAGATGGTGCATGTTGGGAAGATCCTAGCTCTGCTTTCAAAATGTGTTTATTGTATTAGTTGCTTACCATAAGCTATGACTCTAGATAGATTTGAGAAATAAGCGTTTTTTCCTTGTTGAAAAAGGCTTCCATCTTCAAGTTCTGCTAGAAACCTAAAACCATCAGAGATTGCAAATAACCAAATACTTTATTATAAAGTTTAACTAATTTATACCTTTGTATAAAAAAAAAACATGCTGTATTTACAGGACACTCTGGGCAAAGGTAAAACAGGAAGATGTATTCTAAAATACATCGAAGATCTTAGAAATGTTATTTGAATCAATAATATGAAGAGAATACATATAGGAGAAAATTACAACAAAGAAAACGCACATCTCCCTCCAAGATAGACACAAATACAGAGGGTGTTTCCTTTCAAATGAAACGATTTCAAACGTCCGTTAGAACTTTATTTTTCGAACGTGAATTTTTTTCATGTGTTCTATGTGCTTCCCCTTCTTCTTGGCTATCTCCCTGCATCGGACTTTCCAAGCTGCGAACACTTCCTTGACTTTGGAGAGCGAAACATTCGACCACTCCTCTTGTGCGGCTTTCCAAAGTCCGGCCTCAGTTTTGGGACGTCGGTTGAAGAGCCGTTGTTTCAACATACCGAACCCGTAAAAATCCAGTGGGCTGGCGTCGGGAGACTTCACTGGAATGTCCGAGTTCCTGATAAAATTTAGGCCTAGGGTGTCCTTCATTTCTTGTAGGAACTGTTGGGTTTTGTTGGAGGTATGGGAAGAGGCTTTGTCGTGATGAAGGAACACTTTGTCCATTTCCCCTGGGTAAAGGTCCTTCAGTTGTTCGATGACAGGTTTCAGAACGCATTCTATATAGAATTCTGAGTTCACCTTCACCTTCGATGGAACCTTTATGAGCGGAAGGACTCCACGGCCAGTCATTACCCCGACAACCATGAAACCTTTAAGGAAAGTTTCGGAGCATTGGTGAACCCAATTATCCGGGACCTGATTGCCTCTTTTGATGTAACAGATCTTCCGGATTCCATTGCAATACGTCACATACATCCATGCTTCGTCCAATGTTGCAGTATATTCCGATCTGGAACCGGCCAGGTGTTCCTCGTAGAGCTTCCGGGCATTCGTTGCACGGTTTTTCATGTGGAAAGGGGTGAGCTTGTGAACCTTGCCTTTTCGTCGGGTATCCAGTTCCAAATCTTTGTGAATGATGTTATTTATCGTTTTTAGCGATGTTCCACACATTCTGGAAAGTTGGCGCTGAGATGGTGGATTTTCAGTAGTTGCTAGCCGCTTTACCTTGGAAACCGTGGCGGGGGTCCGCACCGGACGTGGTCGATCGACTTGAAATTTTTGCCCATTGGATTCAGCTTCCCTTTTCTTTCCGATGCCATTTACTACCCTACATATTGTAGCTTTGCCAACATCTAGTCCTTCTGCTTTTAGCTTTTTCACTATGACGCTATAACTGTTTCCTTCTTTGGAAAGCCGCACAAGAGGAGTGGTCGAATGTTTCGCTCTCCAAAGTCAAGGAAGTGTTCGCAGCTTGGAAAGTCCGATGCAGGGAGATAGCCAAGAAGAAGGGGAAGCACATAGAACACATGAAAAAAATTCACGTTCGAAAAATAAAGTTCTAACGGACGTTTGAAATCGTTTCATTTGAAAGGAAACACCCTCCGTACTCTAAGTCTTCTATATTGGCCATAGCTCTAGCAGATTCTGGTCAGTAATAAAGCCAGAACACCAACTTCGAAGACCATCAGTTTCAGTCATCGTCAGTCCGAACGGCTTTGATTCTCGAGAAATTCACAAGAGATTCGTGAAACCTGCGAACCTCCAAGATAGACGCAAATATTCTATATAAGTTTTCTATATTGGCCATAGTTCTAGCAGATTCTGGTCAGTAACCAAACCAGAACACCAACTTCGAAGACCATCAGTTTCAGTCATCGTCAGTCCGAAAGGCTTTGATTTTCAAGAAATTCACAAGATATTCGTGAAACTCCGAACCTCCAAGATAGACGCAAATACTCTATATAGGTTTTCTATATTGACTGTCACTCTAGCAGATTCTGGTCAGTAATCAAGCCAGAACACCAACTTCGAAGACCATCAGTTTCAATCTTCGTCAGTCCGAACGGCTTTGATATTCAAGAAATTTACAAAAGATTCATGAAACCTCCGAATTACAATTTCCTCTAATAATCTTTAAATAATCTATCTCTATAGAGAGGAAAAATACACATACGATAAGAGAAGTGTAAACGGCGAGTTAGCCGGCAAGATTTCTGTGACAAAGCGACACAATGACATAATCTGCCAACCCTCTCAGCTAATGTACATCTAATGACTCCAGAATGCATAATTCATCTACACACGTCCATTTAACTAATTTCTTCACTAGCGTTCCACATAACCCCGCACTGAACGTTCCTCGTGCGTGTAACTCAAATCTTGCTTGAAGCATTTTCTAACGGATCTTGGTTATGACGGCTAGCGCAGTGATCCTCAGCAGCTGCTCCTGTCCACAGCCATCGTCGGAGACTTCTATCTCTCTGTGTTAAACAGAATCTTATTAAAGAAAATTTCTACGATATTTTTTCACGTTAATGCCTTAATTCTAGTATTTATAAAGATGCACTAGCGCACCATCGGTTATCAAAATTCGAAACTATTTTAAAGGCGTAAGATTCTTTTTGAAATTAAACAATTTCTACTGCCCTTACTGCATTGAAAAAATTAATGGGAGGGCCTGGCTCATCAGTGGTGAACCCTCCCAGAGGTTTCGCCAGTTGTTTAATATCAAAAAGAATCTTACGCCTTTAAAATAGTTTCGAATTTATAAAGATGTTACAATTAACCTATATATAGTAGTTCTTTAATAAAGTTTTTTTTTTATTTTGTTATAAAAAGACACCGGTCCTCTATTTTCACATGTTTCCGTAGAAAATGAGATTAAAAGATACTCATCCTTAGACGTTAACTTTGTTATCTATAGTTGCTAGCAAAGGATTATATTCTAAATATGTTAAATGGTTGTAACGCTAGCTTTTCGGACTTGTTTGGTACAGAGGTGGGTTCCCGGAAAGAATTTAGATAATTGGATGAATTAATTGGTTTACAACAACCCCCATTCTTCATATAGAAATAAATAAAAACGTATCTTCGAATCATTTCAAATGAAAGTTGCTGATTGAAACAGAATTGTCGGAAAAATATCAGTAGATGGTACAAGCCATCAGTAACTTTCATTTACTATCGTGATAATCCTGTTGAAGGACTGACAAGTCCGAAAGCTTGAAAATAAACATTTGAACAAGAAACTTAACCCTGGAAGCTTTGTTTACTTTGTAATTTACAATATCAGGAGATGCCTTTTCCTTAATATTTAGCCACCTGATTCCAATACATTTTCACTTTTGTACTATTGTATTCATATAGTTTATTATAAATGTTTTTATATATTGTTGGGGAATAGAGAGAAGTGGATTCATAGGATTTAAAAAGCTCTTCTGAAGGATTACCAAGAATTGGTTTAAAGAAAGTTAGGACGTCCTTGGTTGGCATGACTAGGAAACCAAATATTTGCAGGAATGATTTGTGTGGAAGCGCCAGGCCGGGTTGGGAGGTATGTAGTTTCCTTATATACAGCCATAGCTTCTCTCTCCCTCTATATTTATCAATTTTATATACAGAAGAACCTCCCTTTAGCGAACACCTCTCTACAAAGAACAGCTTTCATTTGCAAAATTACTATTTTTACTATTTAGCAACTCTCCAGTAAGAGAACACTTCTCTCTAAAGGACACTTTGTCTCTGCAATCAGGTGTTCTCTACAGGGAGATTATATTGTATATATGTTATAAAAAAAGAATGATTTCTGTTATTTGTGATTATATTGAGGATTATGCTATGTTAATGCAGTCGTGGTTAAAAATTTTGAAAATATGATAAATAAAATAATTTTGATCAGATATTGCTTTAATTGAGCTAAAGGAATATATAAAAACATAATTTGATAAAAGTACTGCCTGGCTTAAGGCGTAAGAATAAATAAAAAAAACTTATTTACATATTGTACAAAAGGTTTGAGCCGGCCATCGGGAAACAACAACAATGAGTTTTTATAGAGGAAGCGTGACCTCTGGCGGTCAATTTAACAGAGTATTTTAATCTATGAAATATAATTTTGAATAAAATAATATTTAATATAACATATATATTTACATTTACTTTTCTATATATGTCACTTTATTTAATCTTATTTATTCATATTTATTCAATATTGTATTTAACCTTATATAAACTTACGTGAACGATATAACAAAGTAGTTTCAATCTCTCTCTCTACATTTCCCTTGCTCACCAAATACTGAAATCTGGATTCATCAAATCGTCAAAATTATATTTTAGTTGACGAAGTAATCCTGTTTATTTTAAACTATATAAAATTATTCCACCTCCCTTATTCATGGAACTGAAGCAATATAAAACGAAGCTGGATTTTCATTCTATGGAAGCACTCTTATAAAACATTCCGTTGTCACTATATGTGGAAAATAAACGCTATTTTGCCATATCTATAATATCAAATAGCGAAAAGATTGTGTTCATGTACTAAAAGAAAACACATATTCGAAAATTTGTTAAAACAATGAAATTATAATGGAGAGGTACCCCCTTTTGGTAAAAGGCTATCATACTTCCGCCATTATTGATACATTTCATTTTGACCTGAAAATCGGATTTCTACTTCAACAGCCTAAACACCTGTTTGGCAGATTTTACCGGTTTCCTCTCCTAGGATGTTATGAAATTGAAGGCCCCGCCTCTGTACTGATGAGACACAAAGTTCGAAACAATGGTATACAGGTTGTTAACCTTTGTCTGAATTTTTCTAAACTGGATTGTGGTTTATTCACTTATCTGAGTCTGCCCAGAAAAGATTAGGAAATGCATGGTTCTAATACACTTTTAAAGGGAGAGGTGTTCTTGTTGGAATATTACACAGAGTAACAATGGCTATAGATGAGCTCGTGTTTGAAAAGGAACTTGTATGTACACAAGGTAATAAGACCAAATCCAAATAAATAAATAATGTGTGGCGTTTCGGTAACAGCGTTGATACCATCTTCAGACAAAAGTACTGAATGAGAAATTTTACCACAGCATGTTGTGCCTTATGAACTTGTATGTATATAATAATTATTGTTTTTGTTGTTTTCATGTAGAAACATATACCAAGATTGGTTTCATATAATTGCTATTAATAATAAATAATATGTAAAGTTAAATTGGTTACGGATTCATCCTTCTTACTTACTTTAATTACATTACAGTTCTTTTCCTAAAAAAACGAATAATCCTAATCTCTCCTGAAGGTTATAAACGGTTATTCATTATAACAGGTTTACGGAATAACCAGATTTCAGTTTTCTGAGGAAGAGCTTACCCGAAATATTCTCTATATAATTAATTAAAAAAGAGTTTCGGAGTCTTATACCTTTTTGTATAATTAACGTTTATATAGATAGTGGACATTGCTGCTGCTGTGATGGAGATGCATGGAGACATCTGAGGCTCTTCATTGGAAACGACAACAACAACGTTTATATTAGATCAAAACACAAATCATTTTTGAATTTTCTAAAATGGTTACTCAAGGAGGTGGCCACTCATGGGATGAAGAGAGATTATACAACAACAAAAAAACCTTTATTAAGACACTATTGTCTTACAAGTGGATTCCCCTAAAAGGTTATATATGTACATGAGTAAGGAGGAAAAGCAATTTAGAGGGGAGGGGGAGCAATCAGCCGTTGTCTGTGGAGTTGAGCACTTCTCTCATTTTATCAATCGCCTTGAAAAATTTAAAATATTTATAAACAAATGTTTTATCTAGCAGGAGAGTAGTAAAGATTTTATATACATGGTGTTCATTATAGTGAGTTGGCCCCGAAATTTCGCGAATTTTCAGTCTTTTTTCATGTAGGAATGGGCAATGGAATAAATAGTGGACCAAATTGTCTTGGATGTCAACATTGCAGAAGTAGCAATTTAAAGGGTCGCTGTTCCAAAATCTCGTGATATCCTCTCGGAAGAGTGAGAGAGATTATACTACTATCATAAATAACCTATTTACATATAAATAACGATTCGTATAACAGAATGTACATAAATAAAGGCCAATACGGAGAAAGATTCCATTCAATTTAGATGGATAGAAAATCGCTATTTTCATCTGAATTTAAATACCTCTCCAATTGAGAAACCTTTTAAACGCCTCTTTCATTGCGCGAAGTAAAGAGATAAAAATTTCTATAGAATTTATATAAGGAGAGAGAGAGTATCTAATCTAAAATTAATTTTCTGTGAGCAATTTCTCCATCTTTCATAGAGTCAATGTTTGTTCGGTTATAGATAACTTATTATTTTCAACTACTTTTGATTTGTCCTTTAAATTTACCAAGTTCCATCGTATGCAGTATGTAGTTATAGTGTAGTCTAACTATAAATAATTAAATGTTTTTCTCCCTTAATTCACTCTGAATCTTTAATGTGTGTTATACGATACACATTTTTTTTCTCTATAGGAATTGTTTGATAAAGGAAAATTGAAGAGCTTTTCTAACTTTTAGAGGGAAAAAAAGATTCGGTGTTTTTAACTAATACTTTAGTTGCGGTAACTTCTTGATAAATATTTAACTTATGGAATGGCTAGTTAACTAAATTTAATAAATAAATTACCACAAGTTCTTTGAAATTCGACTTTCATGTTGAGATAGCTAACTAAAGGAAAACTTAAGTGTTTTAGATTGTTTCTTTTCTTACTGATATTTTCTCGGAAGATTCCAATAACTCCTCACGTAGAAAATAATAAATTTATCTTTTAATATATATATATGTAGTATATATAATTCGACCGATGATTGGTTCTCTCTATTGTCACATGATCATAGCCAGCCAATCAACGTTAAGGTAGTAGAGCTAGAATGAATTATCAACTTAGTGATTATATCAAGGAAGTAAATCGTGGTGTTAAAAGAGCTATCTGAGTTCGAATCTTGGAACTTTCTTCTTTTTTTTTTGTCATTTTATTTGTACCTTTTAATTTATTTTCAAAGTTGTTTTTATGAATCATATGTCAATACTAAGATTTTCTTTAACCTTAATATTATTATAGGTATATATATATGTTTGATCTTCTTGTATATAACACGATGGTAAATTTTATCTGTACACAAGAATAGATTGATTCTATTACACGGATACATTTTTAGGTTTAATGTACCTAAAAAAAGACATCTCTATCTTTAATTATGTATCAGTTCTGATGCATATTTAAAGGGAGAGATACCTCTTTAGGCACATTAATATCATCTTCTTGGAATTTACGTTGTATTTTTGAGTTTGTTTATACCTTCTTCTTTCTTATCTCCACTCAATCATATTGGGATATCAAGTTGTGACCCTTGATGGTGTCTGTTTGACAACCATCATGACTGGGTGAAGTAGAATGTGTCTGCCTTTGTCATTGAGACTGGAAGCACTACTCAGTGGCAGGCCGACTTGGCTCCAAGAGAAATGGCCGCTTCTGACATGAGGAACAGGCGCGATGTGCAGCCGCTCCTAACATGGAATACAAACATTGCTCATCCTGTATCTCTGGATTAGGAGCCCTTACAGGGTACTATCAGCCGGGCCAGCTGAACCCAGGTTTTTTAGCGAGCTTGTTACTGCTTCCCATCCTCCTTTTTCATCCGGGCTTGGGACCGGCAAAGGCGGTGTTTTGTTTATACCTGAAAAGTTTCAGCGAACCTCGTCATTAATTACTAGTTGCTACTGTACTGATGAGACCATTGCTTATAACCATGTTATTTGGGTTGGTTATATGCTGATTTGGCTATCTGAAGCTGTGGAAGTTCCACTGACCTGGATGGTATTTTAATACTTATAATAATATATTGCATGGATGATGGGGGGCATATCTAGATGTAAACACTTTTGGAAATCTAAAAAAAAGATATCTATGAATAACTATCAAATTACACGGGTAAATTGAAAAATAACTGATAAAAAGGTTGCTAGGCAGTAAGCAAGCAACAGGCACAATGAAAACATTAAAAAGTCATCATTGTTGTGTATATAGAAGACATAATCTAATCAATAACCTTTTGACTAAATCAATAAGGAATTTAGGGTTTGGTTTCTTTTTACAATTCTTTTATTTCTCGAGATTTCAGGCTAATATGCCCTTCAACACGGAGACACCTGAAGTACTACTTCTAGACATTATAACACGCCCAGAAGTTGTACTTAAGATCTCTACGGATCTCCGTATTGAAGGGCGTGTTAGCCCGAAAACTAGAGAAATAAAATAATTGTAAAAAGAAACCAAACCCTAGATTCCTTTTTGGTTGTGTCAAAGGAAGATTCTTTATTATTAATCAATAACTATTTATTGTTATATATAAAATGCATTATAAGGTACAATATAGGATACAATGAAAATATTATATATCATTGTTATATAGATAACAGGAGAACAATGTGGAAAAACATTAATATATCCCCATTGTTATATATTACGATGAAGCTCAAAAAATAACTATGACCAGACATTTAATTAACAAAATTATAGTAAAATCACCATTGTTGAATGTCAAGGACACCATAAAAACAATAAATAATATTCATTGGTTCCTCTAATCAATATTCTTCTTAAAAGCTATAATTATTTCTCTCCTTAATGGCTATTATTATAGATCCTTATTCACCACATATATATATGTTATATAAAAATATTATTTTATTTTAAATTATAATTTCATAGATTCAAATACTCTGCCAAATCGCCCGCCAGGGGTCACTCTTCCCCTATAAAAACTCGTTGTTGTTTTATCCCAATGGCCTTTCTGGGCTCAAAAATCATAACTTTTGGTTAGTAGCCCGTAAAACCATATTTTCTCTCTATCCCAATGGCCGGCTCAAAACTTTTGTACATTATGTAAATAATCTTTTGTTTTTCTTATTCTACTCGCCTTAAGCCAGGCATTACTTTTACCAAATTATGTTTTATATATATTCCTGAGCTCAAATAAAAAAATCTTTGATCAAAACTATTTTATTATTATAGTTTCAAAATTTTAACCACGACAGCATCACCAATACCATTTAGTACTAAAAAGAACCAGAAAATAATTCCATATCTAATCCTCACGATAATCAAAAATCAACAGAAAATCTCACTCTATTATTTTTTATATTATATATATACCATATGGTATATATGGATGGGTTACAAAAGGTTATTAATATATTCATTTCTACATATTGATCACGAACGATAACTTCTAACAATAGTGTCAGTGTTGTGTGTAACAGTTACCTAGAAATTATTCGAAAAAGAAAGAATAAACAATATTAAGGTAAAGGGTTTCTTTTAATTTTGATTTTCGCAAGTTTTCGAGCAAATTTTCTGCTCTTCAACGGGCATATACTTCTATGTAACAATATCAAGATGAACTTTGTACAGTAATAATGTGTTGTTGGTATGTGCCCACGAGAGCACATTCCAATAACACATTTTCAATTATTACTGTACAAGGTTCATCTTGATATTGTATAGAAGTATATGCCCGTTGAAGAGCAGAAATTTTGCTTGAAAAAATGCAAAAATTAAAATTAAAAGAAACCCTTTACCTTAATATTATTTATTCTTTCTTTTTCGAATAGTGTCAGTGCTGTGTAAAGAACAAAAAAAAAACAATGGTTGCCTGTAAAGTCGGTTTTACGGGCGAAGATTTTACGTGACAACGGTAGAATATTTATTGATATGAATATAATTAAATTGCACAATAGGAACAAGGAATTGAATGAAAATAAGAATTGCACAAATTTTAACTATAGAAATATATTTTGTTTACTAAAACATTGTACATGTAAACTTAAACTTAACTAATTCCTATTTGAGTGATTTTGTTGAGGATAGGACGATGATAGGAGAAATATGAAATAAAAGGAAGTGTTTCTGCTGTAATGTGTCTTGCGAAAGTCAAGTCGATAGTTGTTCCTTTTAACGTAGTTGACTTAGAAACGTTTGATACGCAATCAAGATTATACGTATTTTTCATGAAATTAAGAAACGAGTTGTCAGGCTTTACGTTTTTGTTAAAATCACCACACAGAAGAATCGGTATACTAGAATCAACTTGCACGAACGGTGGCACGTACTGGCTGTTGTGAATGTACGGACCGAGTCCTTGCCATAGTAACATTCCAATATCCTGCATACTAGCTCCTGGATGAATATATACAGCACCGAGTATAAACTTGAAGCTAGTATTAGCGGCGAAGCAAGTAACTTCAGTCATGCACATGTCACCCTTGGTTTTAATGACACGAGTTACGTCTGTAATCGCAACTTGGAACACTTCCGCCGTAGATGTCGATGATAATTTACGATAGATCGCCACTCCACCAGCCGCGTTGGTATTTGAAAATCAAAACACTTATTCAGATCGAAGGTTCAAATTTTTGCTAAATAAATTTGAAATTAAATAAAATTTGTAATTGTAAATGATGAAGTTGAAAATTAAAACATTTACTTAAATTAGATGTTAAAATTCTTGCTCAACACAGTTTAAATAAAGTTTTCTTATATCTGCCACTTTTTCTTAATATTTGTAATTTTAAAGAATCAATTCGAAAATCAAAACATTTATTCAGATCGAAGGTTCAAATTTTTGCTAAATAAATTTGAAACTATTTAAAATTTGTAAAATAATAATTAATTAATTAATTAATTTTAAACTAATAATTTACTTAACACTATCAACATTTATCAATAGTATGACATAACCTATAAACTCAGTTTCTCAACTTTTGTGTCAATCTAACAATTAATCAATCAATCATAGTTTACGATAATGAAATATCAGTGTACAATTATTTACCTTTATTGTTGTAGTTGTTGTAAATGACGAATCTAAGCACTCCACATTTTCACTACAGACACAGCTGACGATACTTTAACCACACGTGTGAACTTGTATTATGACGCTTTCTTGTTTTTCCAACGCCAAGAACGTTCGAGAAAGACAAAGACAGAGACAAGCATGCGCCGATTCAATGCGCCTAATTCTCTAGCGCTGCGCGCGCAGCACTCTCGTTCGGTGACTCATCGTAACGTTACCGGGCGTTACACTTTTTCATAAGTGACTCCCAGCCGCAACCTAATTTAAGACGTTGTCACGTCAAAAAAGGAAAGGAATATTATAATACCTATTCGGTATCAAACAATTTGAGAAATTATAAAAAGCCTAGATTAATAATAGATTAACTTGAAGAAAAACAACCAAGAATCAAAGCAAAACTTGTCACGCGGCCTTAAATGTAGGATAGAATTGAATATACTATTTGAACAGTGTAAAACGAATATTAAACAAAATAATAATGAAACTATATTTAATATATTAAAGTTTAAGTTTGAAAACGTGTATAGTAAAACCTGTCTTGTAAATTTCCATTTGGTTACAATCAAAAATGCATTTGCAAGACATAGGATATTATAGGATATTGAAGCCTTTAGAAGCTTAAAATTTTAGACGTGAACGTGTTAGACAGAGTCAGATGTCTAAGAAAGCTAAATATATAGAAAATTAAATGGTTGCCACTAAAACCCCACTCATAAGAGAGGAAAATTACCAAAGGCAAGTGACTTCTAAAACAGGTTTTACTATTTTGGAAAATATATTTCCAATTATTTTCACTCTTTATAGATAGTTTGATATTTATTCCGTATATTTCTTACTACAACAATCAATGTGTGTTGCTGTGGAATGTATTTATAAATGTGTTCTGATTCCTATTTTACATAATTCCTTTCTTTTCTCTTCTTCAGTTTTCTGTTCTTGAGCAGGTCCTGGTTTACTGTGGCGCCTTACTCTTCCAGCTTGAGCTCTTCCTAACTTCCAGTCCATCAGTCCAATTTCCCTTCTTTCCAATGTTCTCTTTCAATTAGTTTCATACTCCAGGACTTTTTTCATCAATCCAATGCCTCTTAATATATGCCCTACTTAATTCTTCTGTCATTTTCTTATTATCCTCAACAGGCTTCATTCTACGAAAAGGTTAAAGACAAAAAAATATCTTCAAAGAGTCGTTCAGAAGTAAGATAGTTATTTATGAATGTTGCTGTAAGGTTGCTGAAGAGTTAGGAAGTCTTAAATCTCTGGGAGGCAACAAAGAAGGAAGTATTGATGATAAAGGTCACGGTCTTGAGTGAAGATTGTCCTTACAGTAATTGTATGTTGATAATTGGAGGCTAGAGGGTGTTCTTTCAGTCCATGCCGGCGGAAGCTTATTGGCCATTCCCCGCACGCGGGTGCTGTTCAAGAAAAATTAGCTTTCAACAAGACTCGCTCGCCGCTTCTTACCAGTACTGTAAATGTCGTTGTAACCAGTCATCCGCGAATGTTATCTCTTCCAGGCTTATCTAATATCATCACACAGCGAATGGCCTTTCCTCTAAACTCGTTTGCAGATAACAATGCCGTGAAATGATGGAAGGAAAGATTTTCCAAATAAATCTTAATCTTGGAACCAGAATATGGCTCCAGTAGATAATTCTTGACAATTCAAAATATTTTATTGAAACTCTCTCTTAGTTGATTGTTACAAAAAAATCAAAAGTAATTAAACAAAGATAAATGTGATTATTTATAATTTGGTGATCTCGTAAAGATAGAAGCTGCCTGGCCTGCATTCATATTTCTTGAAAATAAAGATACTTCAGCCAGTAAATATGTCTTTATTGTTTGCTCCTGACCTGGACAAAAGCTTTTTGTCGAAACGTCGAGGTAATAAAAAGATTTACTGGCTGAAGTATCTTTATTTCCAAGAAATTATAATTTGGTGATAAAAATATAAAAAAAACTATTCTCAGGTAGGGAGGCTCCAGTAGATAAGAGGGAAACTTGAGAAAAGATAGATGAAGATATTTGTGTCACAGGAAAAGAAGAATTGAAAGGAAATGACAAGACTAAAAAGAAATATGGGAAAATTAGAGGAATACCTTCGTCATTCAATGGATAAACTGAAGATGAGAATGACTCGAGCGTTGATGGTTTCTCCCGTTAGCCTTTAGCGTATTGGGAGATGACTTTCAAATATAATGGCTCTCACAACTATTCTCTTGATTTATAAATATTTACTGAAACGTAATTTTCAGAAAGATAATATGCCTCACATCTATTCTCTCTAAATTCTCTTTTACTGCTTATCTTGAATCGTCAGTTCAAAGTCTGAAATTCCTTTTCTCTATAAATTGTTTCAAAACTTTTTTCTAAAGTATCATCTCACAAAATGAGTTTTGATTTTTTAAAGTAACAATGACATATATGTATACTCTTACCTTATCTTTCTCTTCAAAAGCTTCCAAAAATGAAGATTTTTTTCATATGGAATTTCAATTTGTTTTTCCAATTGTTTAATTAAATAATTTTCTTATGATTCTATAAAATAATAAACACTTCTGCAAGATAAAATTTTATTTTTTTAACGTTTCGACAAAAATCCTGACGATTTTGTTCTGACGGGGACAAAATATTTTTGTCGAAACGTTAAGAAAATAAAAATTAATCTGGCAGAAGTGTCTATATATATTAATGCCGACCAGGCAACCTCCATTTTAAAGATAATTTTATAATGCTACAGCTACGTTTAAAAACATAGACCTGACTAATCAGTGAAGAACCATCCTAGAACTTTCTCCAGACCGCAATTATGGTGATCATTTTTCTAAAAAAAAAGAAGTAATGACGTTTAGCATGATTAGATTATTTTAAAAATAGTACAGTAGAACCTCCTTGTAAAGGACACCTAATTGCAGAGCCAAAGTGTCCTTAACATAGAGGTGTCCTCTTACTGAAGAGCTACTAAATAGTAAAAATGGTAATTTTGAAAATAAAAACTGTCCTTTGTAGAGATGTGTCCTCTAGCGCGAGTGTCCTCTCATGGAGGTTCTACTGTATATAAATACACTAAAATATATTTAAAATAAAAATGGCATATCCTGACCAAGAGCACATGTGCTTTTCAGAAGGCAGAGCGCCATTTGGCAGAACAGAAATCAACTAAACATTGATTTAGCCTGTTCCCTGATATTTGGCCAACCCAATTTCTTGATAAATCAAGAAAAGCCATCCACGATCGCGTTTCGCGCTGTTGGCGCTTGTCAGTGTGGAGTAGGCTGTACCACTGCGACCAAAAAGAATTTTGGTCCCAGAGGCTTCTTGAGAAACCAAGAAACGGGTATTTAAGGCCAAACTTGCGTAAATACGCTTAACACTAAAATATACGTTAGAGTTCAATTAAAAGAAAAAATGCCCTCTATGATGATATTATTGCCATAAAACAAGTATTCTTTGTTAGCTAACTTAGTTATTCATTAAGCAGTCGTTATGTAGATCATTTGTAGCGGGGGAAAGGCGCGTCTACAATTACTTGCCATTAAATGGAAATTTGAGGTGAATTTGTTGGCAATGTTGTGCCTCACGACAAAGTTGAATTTTAATTTCAGAAGATAGATTGAAAAAGGAATACATTCAAATGTTAAGTTGGTGTATTAATCGTTTAAAAGTCTCGTAGTCGGGATCATTATGGCATTTCCCTAGAATTCTTTGAATTTATTCAGTTTTGATTAAATATGCTTTATATGATGTATAGGGTTATGTGGAATACTGTTCTGTGACGTACTTAGGGATTTCATCTCCATTAGTGAAGGAAGGATACAGTGAGAGCATGGCGTCCCTGAGATACTTGTGCAGCTATTGCAATAGGGAGAATACCGACAATATTTGCATAGTGTTCGTCTCTTCTATACGTGTTTAGTTGTATAACTACTGAAATAGGGATATGCAAATAATATTAACATTGTCCCTGTGATGTTTCTCCAGTGTTGTACATATACTACAATATAGGAAGGATACAGACAATATTTGCATAGTGTATGTCTTTTCTATACGTGTTTAGTTGTATACTCACAGAAATAGGGATATGCAAATAATATTAACATTGTCCCTGTGATGTTTCTCCAGTGTTGTACATATACTACATTATAGGAAGGATACAGACCATATTTGCATAGTGTATGTCTCTTCTATACGTGTTTAGTTGTATAACCACAGAAATAGGGAGATGCAAATAATATTAGCATAGTCCCTGTGATATTTCTTCAGTTGTACAGCTGCTACAATATAGAAAGAATACATATAATACTAGCATAGTCCCTATGATATTTCTTCAGTGTTGTACATATACTATAATAAAGGAAGAATACAGAGAATATAAGCATGGCACCTACGTATGTATTCAGTTGTACAACTACGTCAATAAAAAGAGGATATAGATAAAATATCATATATAGACCCTGTGATATTTCTTCAGTGTTGTTCATAAGAATAATACAAGAAGATGATAAACATAGCAAATGCAGTATGTATTCAGTGTACAGCTACTGAAATCTTTTGTGTGCTTTTTAATATGTTTCTCTCAATCTTGCGGAATAAAACATTCATCTATTTTTCATATATCCAACTAAAAATATCGGTCTACAGCATTTTCACGATATATATATATATATATATAAATCAATAAAAATATAATACTGAAGTATTTCGGGTTGTTTGAATCTCGTCAGTGTAGACCAGGTTTTACCTCAATATTTATAGATTACTTTAACTTTCTTGTCCTTTAATCAAAATGACAATCCATAGTATATATCAATATAGAAAGATTTCTTACCTTTCATAAATAAAAATAATAAATTTAAAATAAACTGGTACACTTTTTAATTTTCTATTGTAATCCTTTAATATTTAACCAATTAATTGAGTGTGTTGTTCCTCCAATTAGGCAATAACACGTAGATGTAAGGAATCAATCGTTCTCATTTATTATTGGCTGCACGCATTGACTTTCTTCTGGTATTGAAAAGTCAGATGAAAGATCGGTGCCATCAAACGACAGCTGATAAGACTTTAAAATAATCTCAATGTTTTTCTTTATATGTATGAACATTTTAAAGATCTATTATAAGAATGTATGTTTAAAATTATATATATTAATGTTTCGTTTTAATTATACAGTTAAACCTGTCTATAGAGCTCCCTCTAAATAGCGCCTTTCTATAGCGCCCGATTTTAAATACGTAGTACGATGCGATATTTACATTAAAAGTGACCTGTCTATATCACCCCCTCTCTATAGCACCCTATTTTGGTGAGTCCCAAGAGGGGGCGCTATAGACAGGTTTAACTGTATATGTATATAGGGCAATCATTAAATATATTTTTACATATTTTCAATGATCAAGCTAGCGTGCCGAAAGGATTCGGCACCCCTGGAGAACAAAGAAGTGAGTAAGACGAAGCAGTAAAAGTTAGGCTTAGTTTGTTTACCGGTATAATAAAGTTGGTATTTGCTAATGTTTGGTCGTACCTTCTAAAATCATAACAATAGCTTTATTGAATGTGGCTGCAGCCGTTTGTCGACGAAGGGCAACTGTTGCCCAAATGGCCTATGGTTGACGATGCATCGTGCAACGAACTATTCTTTAAAAGCTTCTACCATCGACTTTTCCTCTTTAATTACTGTAGAACCTCCCATTAGAGACCTATCTGATAAAGTATCAACTCTCTGAACGACCACTTTTGTGAAAACAGATATGATGTATATAGTTGTTTAATTGTTTTGTATAATATTTCATTTATAAATTAATCTCATAATTTAGTCTGTGAAAATAAAAATATTGGACTGGTGACCAAACAAACTGTAAATAGATGGCTTAATGTGTTATATAGTTATGATATATAATTAATTGTGATGGTTATGTAATTTTGATCTTCATTGAATAAATTATATAAATTTTAAATGTGTTTTAAACTTTAATAACAAGCATAAAACAAGATCAAAACCTGATTTAATTCGATCCCTTTGGGTTAAATATATACTTTAAACCCGCTGTAGTTTCCAGTTTTTATATGTCTCTAATGTTCAACTTGACGGAATTGTGCAGGTGTTTCCTGAAGAACGACCTCTACCCTCCCGAGCACCCTCTGTTCTGCCTTTCCTCCGACCAGATCAACACGAGGTTTGTCATCAAGTGCTGCAGCGGCTACGACTACTGTAACCGCGATCTGCGGCCCACGCTGGCGCCCCCTGCCTTGCCCTCGGGTACGTACTGTCTTTGCCTTGCCTTCTACAAGGACGTGTGTTGATGTTCCCCACATATAGGACACTAGGGGAAACTCTGGTGGAAGTCCAGAGATATATTCTGATATGTACACTTATGAACAAACTTAAGTTTTTTCATGTCGCCGGTCGTCTGTCTTTTTTCTTTTCTTTTTTTTTTTTTTAAGGAGACAGAGGAATTTTTATTGCTGACAGTGTTGGAGGGAAAGCTTCGGGGAAAGAGATCGAGAGGAAGGAAATGACGAGGATACACAGACGATCTGAAACAATGGACTGGGGGAAGGCATTGAAGGAGGAAGAAATTTTGTTAACACTTAGTTAACTCGTATGTCTTCAATAAAAGTCACTGTGTATCAAATAACTTTCAGAGATATTGTTTGAATCCCGATATATACACGCTAAAAAGTACGACTTTCCTAAGTTTTGTCAATGAGTGTATATTTTGGTCATTTGATTTGAACCAGTCACTTTACCAGCTAAGCACCTCTTTGGTAGATTCAAAAGATTTCGTTGAATCCTCTCCTGTGTAAATCTATGAAATCCGCCCTGGACTAATGAAGACCATAGCCTAGCCATGGTGGACGTTCTGTGTTTGCCAAAGTATGGTGTTCTAACTTTACCCCTTGACAAGAGTCTGCTAGATTGCATAAGCGCTCAATAGAGGGCGCAGTTTTTGCATCTATTATGATTGGAGATGTGCCTTTTATTTTTATAATCGATTTCCTCAAAGAAAGATAAAATCAAGAAAGCAAATGATTGGTAGTTTGGAAATCCGAAACAACTTCAGTCTATTCTCAAACTTCTAATGGATCAAACTTGATTGAAGTTTCCTCGTCGGACATCAGCAGCATATGGGGCACTTGGGGTGATCAGAACTGACGATGCGGGAAGAATGGAGAACAAAGATAACAAACTTTAAACATCTTAATATTTACGGAAGGAGTTGTGGATGAGAGACTTTGAAATCAATGCTCGAACGGGAAATCTCATTTGCTCCAAGTGATACAGGTAAATTGGTAGAGAGACTTAATCTAATTTAGGGAGTCTGTTTCCCTTGGGGGTTCTCTAGCGGCATTGTTAGCGGATAAATGCTACCTTTAGTCTGATGAACAACTTTGTTGCGTTTGGCACTTAATCTTGTTCGATTAAGGTCTTTAACCAACTCTTTTTTTTTCTTTTTAATCAAGAATAGCTTACAGAATTTGTTTAAAACTTTGGAGTTTACCTTTCTGCAGTTCCTATTCCGATTAGAAAATACATTGGGAAGGTCTGTGGTGAACTCACCCAACACTTTAATCTACCTGACCGCAATTTTCGGCTTAAATAGCGAGCAATTTAGGGAAATTAGCGGTGAACGTATTCAGATAAATTTTGGAATTTTCTCTGGAATTTAGTTTCGCATCACAGTATGAGCTGAATATAAGTCATTAGAGTATCATCTGTAAATGCCATTTATGCTAAATTTTCTGTCTTATATATCAGCTTAGGCCTAACTGACATATTTATAGATTGTTGTTTGCGGAACTGCGAACAATGGCAGATGCATGTACACTCATGGACAAAACTTAAGGAAGTGTAAAATCTTTGATGTCTCCAATCATTTTTAAAGGATACATAGACAATTTTGTTTACACTTGGTTATCTAGTGTGTCTTCACAATAAAGGTCATTGTAATATCTTTCAGAGTTATTGTCTCTATCCCGATATACATGCTACAAGGTACAACTTTCTTAAGTCCTTTATCCTTGAGTTTATATAGCGTGTAATTGCGTTGTAAATTTGACGATTAGAGTTTTAAAGAGACAGGAAAGTCTAGAAGAAAATCTAAAAACGGCAGTTATCTGATGAATATTTTTGTTAAAGACTGTTGTTCTCGACATGCGCGCCGCCTGTATCTCCAGATGTGCGGGGGAAGATAGCTTTGTTTCTTTTCTGTATTCCCTTCCTTCCTTCCTTCTCTATTGTTCCAAGAGAGGGAACAAGTTCTAAGAGCTTGTGTAAATTTACAGTAGAACCTATCTTTAAAGAATACTCAGTTGTTGAGACAAAATGTTCTTTAGGGAAGAATGTCCTCTTACCGGAGAATTAGTAAAAACTAAAATGGTAATTTTGGCGATGAAAACTGCATCTCTGTATAGAGGTGTCTTCTAGCGAGAATATTCTCTCTTGGAAAGTGCTACTGTACTATATATAGGACCTGGATTCTCAGTGGACAATCCTTTCAGTGGTCTCGCTAGTCTGATTCTACCAACCCGCTCGAATATGGTATCGGACTGTCTTGCTTATATATCCGGCACGTTAGACGAATTCTTTGTGAAGGTATTTAAGGAAGCTATGAACCCCTAATCTTTAATAACTGTGTGTATATATTATATACAGAGGCCCGATACAATATATTATATAGTAAATATAATAGATTAAACTGGCGAAACACTGTTGGAAGATTCATGGTAAACGGTTTGCGGATTTCGACAAATTAGAAAGAAGGAATCATATATCGCCGCAACTCTTTTTATTATTATAGCGGTTAAGGAAGCTTTCGGGCAAGCCCTTCTTCAGCTAATTATATTGTACAAACAAATTTCTTTTCGTTTATTTTGATTTATATTAAAAACGATATATAATCTCTCTTTGTTTGTACAATATAATTAGCTGAAGAAGGGCTTGCCCGAAAGCTTCCTTAACCGCTATAATAATAAAAAGAGTTGCGGCGATATATGATTCCTTCTTTCTAACTGTTGGAAGAGTTCATTGCTGATAAACCAGGCCGTCACAATATTTTCCATCGCAATAATGACAGTCATTTTATTTGGGATAAAGAAAATATCACGGTAAATAGATTCTTTGCTTACAGTAGGAATTGTAGAATGGTGTTACCACGATGTCCAAAAGAGGCTAAAGCCGTCACCACCTGTGGACCGGGGAGTGAACCAATCAGTAAGAAGAAGACTACCTGGTGGCCAGCAGTGAAGTCCCTGTAGTTGACTGTTGGATGATGTATGTTACTCCATAATACACGAAGTTAAATAAAGATGAGTCAGAGATCCTTAGCGATCCCGCGTGCTCATTTGACCATATCTGTCACAGAAGCGGTGCAGCAATTCTTCAAGGCAGAGAGCTAAAAAAAGGTTTTAAATTTCACCAATAGCTGTTATGCCCCAAATTGGTGTTGAGCTACTATCAACATAGATATCATTGGTCTGTTATAAGGAATAAGGGGGGGAAAGTCTCGCCTAAAAGTTTTAATTCTATAGTATAGGGTGCGTTATTTCCTTAGATGTTGTGTTCTACTTCTCAAGCAAATTGAAAACTGGCTTCAGGTCATTTCGTTTTTATTTTCTAATAGAGAGATATCCATAGAGTTAGTTTCTTTGAGAGATTCACAGTTTTAAGATCACTGAAACCTATATTTGTACAGAGCTTTTAACTTTGCTTACTACCTTTAAATATTTTTTATCACTCATTATCAAATTTATTCTGAGGATACTTTGAAAATTTCTAGCTATATACTTGCTCTGAGCAGTTCTAGTATTCTTAATGGTTCACCCAATATTTGGAAGAACAGTGGATCCGCTTTTCTTATTTGTTATACTCCTATTGTGGGTATAGAACAAAATTTTGTCGGTACCTGGATAACAGTAAATATGTGAGTACTCACATGTAGTAGAGTTGGGATAAGTACGCTTCAGGAATCCAGGTTACATCAAGAGAGAGGCAATGACAATTAACAAATTTATTGACTTCTAGTCAACAGCAAGAGAGAGAGAGTTATGATCCGTCGGTACTAGGTAACAGTTAGTAAATATGTGAATCCCCACATGTAATGCATGTGCATTGTCCCAGTAGAGTTGTGATAAGAAATCCGACGAAACATGTTAGCGGATACCAGGATCACCTAGCAAATCCTACATCGTATAGCTGCCTCAGTGTTACTCTGACAGGAATGTGTTATATTGTAGCGTGTACCACAGCCGCCTAGCAAAGATGTGAATCCTTCCCAGTGTTGTATTGACCTGGAACTGCCGGGATGCTGAGCGATGGATGTCCGCAGGGGGGTGGCGAGTGCGCGAGCCGTCCAGCAACGGACAGGTCGTCACTCTGGTGCTGAGCCTGACCGGGGGAGTCGCGGCGGTGGGGCTAGTGGTGGGCGGCGTGGTGCTCTGGCGACGACGACGACGCCGACTCCTGTGCTCCAAACCCCCGGAAAGCTCGCCCACCGCCCCGCTGCTGCCCGACGGCCCCGAGTGCCTGCAGGAGCTCATCGAGACCACCACCTCTGGCTCGGGATCTGGTGAGATGCTCATACTTCAACTCATCCTCTTGAGAAGCGGCACATTATTCACTTTGTGTCATCAAGTACCATCTCCAATTCTATGATCACTTGTCGCGAATGTTCACTAACTCTTGCCTTTCGTCCTCTTGAGCTCTGTTACACATTATTCACTCATCATAAATTACCATCTTCGATTCGATTATTAACCATCACTTGTCGCGAATGCTCACCAACTCTTGTTTTTCGTCCTCTTGAGCTCTGTTACACATTATTCACTCATCATCAATTACCATCATCGATTCGATTATTAATCATCACTTGTCGTGAATGTTCACCAACTCTTGCCATTCTCTTGAGAGGTGACACATTATTCACTTTATAATATCAAGTACCATCTTCCATTCTATGATTAACCATCACTTGTTACGAATGTTAACCAACTCCTGCCTTTCATTCTATTGATAAGTAGTTCATTATTTACTTTATCATCAAGTACCATCTTCGATTCTTTGACTAACCATCACTGGTCGCGAAATTTCACCAACTTCAGCCATATTCTTGAAAGCTGACACATTATATTCACTTTATAAACAAGTACCATCTTTGATTCGATTATAAACCATCACTTGTCGTGAATGTTCACCAACTTCTGCCTTGATAAGTGGCAAATTATTCATTTTATCATCAATTACCATCTTCCATTCTATAATTAACCATCACTTATCGTGAAATTTCACCAACTCCTGCCTTTCATTCTATTGATAAGTAGTTCATTATTCACTTTAACATCAATTACCATCTTCCATTCTATGATTAACCATCACTTGTCGCTAATGTTCACCAACTCCTGCCTTTCATTCCCTTAAGAGCTGACACATTACTCTTTATCACCATCAAGTATAAATTTCTATTCGAGATTTGGCCAAAAGGCATTAGTACGATCTACTGCCAGTTTGTTGAGCTATGGAACGTATTGCCCCCATGTTAGGCTGTTGTTACCTACTCCACTAGATTTCCAGCAGAAGGTCCACATCAACGCTATGTACCGCAACATTTCATTTACCAAGGTACATGTTGAACACATCAATCCCATTCCAAAACCGCACCAATCAGCTCTAATATATTGAAGTATTAATTAGCATTTATATAGTTTCATTTCGAATATTTAATTTCTCCCCTTTTTAATTAAATCTTTCGAACTCATTAGACATTAATTAAAATTCCTCTTTTCATAAATATATTTCGTCTTTTCGTATAAACAGAGATAAATATTTTTATTGAATTAACCGCTTATAAAAGAAAGATAAAGATCTGTTAGAATCTTTCCTCTAGATTCTTCTTGTGGAAAAAAATCAATGCGTTTCAGAATCTTTTCCACTTTCCACCCTGTTATTTCTTAAATCTTTTTATCGGTTCTATTGGACTTTTATAGTTTCAAACTTTTGGGCTTTGGGGCCATTTCCTACCATTGTACTTACCAAATGTTTATCTATTTTTTGAGGTCAAACCACATATATGAAAATCTAAAAATTAAGATTATTAATTCAGTAAAAGGCTTCAAACCTTGTTGATTTCCAAAATTTTCTCGCCCCTTCTTGGTTTAGCGATATAAATAGACATTTTGAACTAATTTCTATTTGAGAAAAAAGATTTTATATAGTTAAGATATTATCAAAATTTAAGTTAAAAGAGATTTCAAATATAAAAAATATACATTGAATTAGTGTTGGGTCATAAACGGTGGAAAAGAAAAAATACATGTTTCCAGACATCCATTGCTGGAGTTTATAATATATAAAGAATTTTTGCATATCGCGAAGATTTGTATAAATTTGTACGTAGTAAGGAACAATCCAAAAAATAATAACAATTTTGTAATTATATTTGTTACTCTATTGTTTTTGTGTTTCAGGAAATTAAGCTTTCAACTTTTTCTCTTCATTTTCTTTTGTTATTTTTCATTGTATATCTTTGCTCTAAGAAGGAATAAAACTATCGGCGATGAGATTCGTTATTAAAGCTATATAAACTTGGCAAGATTATATAGCTTTAATAACGAATCTCATCGCCGATAGTTTTATTCCTTCTTATAGCAAAGATATACAATGAAAAATAAAATAATGAAAGAAAATGAAGAGAAAAAGTTGAAAGCTTAATTTCCTGAAACAATAGAGTAACAAATATATTTATAAAATTTTTATTCTTTTTTGTATTGTTCCTTGCTATGTTTTTTTTTTTTTGCTTATCCCTAGTACACGTGGTACAGGCCATGATAATCATGGTGGGTAGTTAGCGACTGCTTTTTACTGTAAGCGCACCACATGTCTACACATGTGAAAGCAGTTCGACTTTGCACTTACAAATGTGCCAGAGCCCCGTTGGGTTACTTGCACTCGTATGTAAAAATTTATACAAATCTTCGCCGTTGGCTTTTATTCCTTCTTAGAGTAAGAATATCCTGCCAGTCCACCTATTGTGATACTTGATCAAAATTATTGTATTTTGATGCAAATTTTACTAACAGGGATATCTCCTTTATGAGTTTAATAAAGTATATACATATATGTGGTGATTTGTGAAGCAGTCGTGGTGGTTGTGTGATGAGTGGTAAGTACACACAGGAGACAGAGGTTAAAACCTGTGGGGAGTAGATTGGGGAGGAAAGAGAGAAGGTCCGAGGACCACTCTAGGATCAACTGGTGTCGAGACCACCTCGGTGAGAACTGTCCCTTTATCATCACATCCAGCCGCTTTTAAGCCGTTTTGAGTAAGATAAATTCTCTAGGGGGGAGTGGGAGTGAAGACTTGACAATTTTTTACCAAGGGGATTGTATTATGACATATGTATATTGGACCATTAAAGAAAATAACCAATCTCTTTAGAATTAGAATGGTTAAGCTTACGGTATTGGTCTACTATTGCCGCCATTGATGGTATTCCAATTCTAAAATTGCCAAAGGAACTCATCTATTGCCCCATCTCCATTATTTTCTTTTACAACTCCAAGAAAACTTTGTCCGCAGTCGTTTATTTTGCCGTAAATTGGCAACAGGTTTTGTTCAGCCAAAAAATCTTGTTCCCTCTTAAGCCCAATTCCTCATCATTATAGGAGAGAGAGAAAACCTATTCTTTATAATAATAATTAATATTTTTATTACTTATCTATTCTCTCTCGCTTATTATTTAAATTTTATTTAACAAATCACATCTATATTCACTTTTTTACTAACTATAATCCGCGTTTTCTTCTCTCTCTTTATTCATTCATGCATTCTAATAACATTACTGCCACCTCTTTAATCATTATCATTACCATTTGGATAGCTTTCACGTATTCTAAGCTTATACTTATGGATCACCAGTATGGTGCTATACTTTGTTCTTACAACAACAACAACAAAAAGCCTTTATTCAGGGTCACTGACCCTATACAGGATTCACCAGAGGTATGCATAAGAACAAAGCAGTGAGACAAAGGAAATAACGCTATATACAGAAGAAAAAGAAAAAAAAAAGAGAAAGAGGGAAGCAAAAAAAAACAACACAAAAAGAGTAGCAGTAAGAAAGTGAGGAATATGTAATTGTTCCTTAGGTACATCCAGGATTATCTAAATTGTAAGATACAAGTCGGAGGGTAGACAAGTGGGTAACACCCTCGATTCCCGACAGTCATGAACCGGGATTTAATCCCACGTTAACATTTTGTTTAATATGTGAATAATTCACATATCGGTTCAGTTCAAAATCACATTAATAGGTACCGCTCAACAAGAGCAACCTAGTTCATGATAATTGAAACAGTGAATAATATGTGAAGGTTATTTACATATTAAACAAAATTTTAACGCGGGATTCAATCCCGGTTCATGACTGTCGGGAATCGAGGGTGTTACCCACTCGTCCACCGACTTTTTTTTTGTTTTTAACTCACATATTATTCATTGTTTCAATTATCATAAACTAGGTTGCTCTTTTTGAGCGGTACCTAATAAAGTGATTTTGGAACCGAATAAATTGTAAGAAGGGTTTAAGAGGGCTTCTTTCGGAAGACGAAGAATATGTAAATAATTTTATTTGAATGTAAATAAAGACTTTGAAAAGAGTCACGAAGTTTTTTAGGAAGAAGTTGTTACAGGATCTCTTCTGCTGATTGTTTCTATACATAATCTTCTCTATTAACCCAAACGATAGTCCCATTCGATATTTAAAGCTAAAAAGCTATGACGGGAGTGTCTCTTTTTATTCATTCCAGAATTTGTCACAAGATTTCGGACATGTTTGTCCTTCTACAAGCACATAACTATAACCTAAACTCTGGAGTCAACAAAAGTAATTCTTCTTTTTATATATTCAACTAGACGAATGACCCGGCTTCGCCCGAGAATTCCCCCGAGTGCAATTTCCTTCATACTGAAAGTACATCAATAATGAATAGTATAAGTGCCATAGAATAGCAATACAGAAGTAACACATAAACCACAGGCAAAAATTGTGGCATTGGTTCAGTAGTTTTGAGTTTATCGCGAAACAGACATTGACTTTTATATATAAGATAATAATAATAATAATAATAATAATATAATATAAATAAGTTTTAAAAATTGTAAAAAAAAATGCACCGGCCGGGAATCGAACCCAGGCCGCCCGCGTGGCAGGCGAGCATTCTACCACTGAACCACCGATGCTCATAAGAAATGGCCATATTTGGGTATTTATTCCATTCACAAAAGCAAACGATGACAGAATTGATTGTTGATGACTCTGATACTTGTATTTATAAATTTCCATCTATCGATAAAATTAAATATACTGGTAATGTGTGTTTACTTTTTAAAATAATATCATCAAATATTATCTCTACAGATCTTACTGCAACGATAAATGTTATTGAATGAGAAGACTTTACTCATCAGTGGTGAACCCTCTGAAGAGCTAAGTACTTTGATTCAATAACTTTTATCATTGCAGTAAGATCTGTAGAGATAATATTTTATGATATTATTTTTAAAAAGATACAGATTGTCAGTAAATTTAATTGCTACAAATTCTTATTTTATTGGCGTTATTTATTCATTATCATCAATCAGACGTGATATCCCCACAAGGGATGCTTACGTCAAGAAACAATACTAAATTCTGAGAACTATTTTACATAAACAATTGGTGAATTACAAGATTTGTGTAGAAGTTTAAAGAAGAAAAGAAATAAAATTACATTAAAATCATGCTTGATTCCACATCCTACCTAGGAACAACCAATGAAATAAATACAAATATACATCGTTTAGCAATTACGGGTTTTTTAACCAAGAGAGAAAATCATAGATATATATATATATATATGTTGTTGTTGTTGTCGTGTCCAAAGAAGAGTCTCAGATGACTCCATGCATCTCCATCACAGCAGCAGCAATATCCACTATCTTGGGGCTCTTCATTGGAAAATGGGTGCCGTTGCCACGTTAGTCACCTTGGAAACGAACCAGAATTTGGTCGAATATTCCAAGGGTCCAGGGGGACCGCAGGGAGGTGTGGTCGGACTTCTCCCCCCCAGATATATATATTATAACTATATATAAATAATCCACCATTGCTGGCGAGATTTGTAAATTAAGATAGAAGGACAATGTCTTTTATGGTTAAGTTTCTTGAAACATTTCATTTTGGTCTTCAACATGTCTCTTCTTCTCCTGAACCAATTGAGATATATTTGGAAATGTTATTGGACAGTTCGCCTCCCACATTATGGTATTGTAACTATACTAAAATAATGCTTTGGTCAAGTTTACAGTATTCTGATTAGTATAGACATCCTTCATCTCTGCATCCAGTACTGAAAGTTACCAAGGATTTACTTTCCATCCGCAATGTTCTGAACAGAGGCATTTGGATGTAGTTATTGTTGTCGCAATATTTATTGTCTGATCTCCTTAACAACAAAAGCTTCTTCCACAAATAACCAATTGTCTAAATGGACTTATTCACATATTGGATCTCTCTCTTCATATGTAAATATATCTCATTTTCCGGAGTATAATCCTGTGGTAATCAAAGTGAAACCAGCTGACGTTGATCTCTTCCAAGAAGGAACAATGGAAGGATTTCTTTGTCAACCATCTCTCTCTCTCTCTCTCTTTGTTCATTTCTTGTGGAGCATATTGAGGTCTTGTATAGCTAAGTGGCGATATATTGAGAAGCATGGTTGAAAGGATGGCGCGAAGAATTTAAACAAGGTAATCTAGAAGATCAATTACTCTTTAATTTAATTATGGGTACAATCAATACTTTGCTGAATGTGCCTATTTGGAATGATCCTTCTTTGGTTATTTAACGCTTTATGACAGTTTACATTCCACTTTTATTCTCGCTTTTAGATTCTTTTGTTGTGTTCCCTTGCAATATGTTCCTTTTTTAAATATGTAAATAGGCTGGTTTTATTGCATCTCTATGTAAATTTTTGCATATATTTGGCTTATTTGGATTAATTGTGTATAGAACTTTGTGTGAGAAGTGAGAAAATATGATTTTTAAAAAGAATTATTCACAATTTGTGTTAGAATATTTAAAAGATCAAATATTATTGTAATGAGCTATGCAGGTGCTTTAGCGATTGCAGCGTATTTGTGCCATATTAAGGGTTTCAGAAAAGTAAGTGCGTACTACAAGAACATTGCTATTCTAATAAACAAGTATAAAAACATACAGTGAATTCTGGAAATGTCTTCTATAGACTGTTTTAAATGTGCGGGTCTCCTAAAAAAATATTTGTCAGAACACAACATTTCCAAATAGAACGTTCCAATAAAAATATGATGATTCGATATAAAATTGTGAAAAGCGTTTAAAAGCTCTACAAATATTTCAAAATGAGTTTCTTTTATTTCAAAATGATAATCGCTCTTCAACGGGCTTAATTAAAAACATTGACTATTTCTTACAAGAGGTGTTAATAAATATAAGCGCGTAAAAAGAATGGTTAATACGTGAATATCCACGCTTGTATGTGTATATCTGTAAAATCTTCTTGTAAGAAATAGTCCATGTTTTAATTAAGCCCGTTGAAGAGCGATTATCACTTGAAAGGTAGCATTTTAAAATAACAAGAAACTCTAATTGTGAGAAATATTTGTAAAGAATTATAGATACATAAACCAATAATTTATTTAACTCCTGATGTTTCAATGACCTGCTGTCATTCTCTTCATAAATTATTGGCTGATGTGGTTATATTTTCAACTTCCAATCAACACACATCTTCAAAAATATTTAAAAATTATTGCGAAAAATGAGCTTTGACAGATAGAAAACGATGGAAAAGAGATGAGGACAAAGAAAAACGGAAAAATTCAAAAAGGAAAATTTGATCTTCGTCCAGGTTTGAAGTATAGTAAGAATGAAAGAGTCAGTAAAAATACAAGAGCTTTCACAGATAGAAAACGATGGAAAAGAGATGAGGACAAAGAAAAACTGTAAAAACATTGGGGAAATTCGATCATCGTCCAGGTTTGGAGTATAGTGAGAATGAAAGAGTCAGTAAAAAGATAAGAGCTTTGACAGATAGAAAACGATGGAAAAGAGATGAGGACAAAGAAAACGGAAAATCAATGGGTAAATTTTGATCATCAGGTTTGAAGTATAGTGAGAATGAAAGAGTCAGTAAAAAGACAAGAGCTTTGACAGATAGAAAACGATGGAAAAGAGATGAGGACAAAGAAAACGGAAAATCAATGGGTAAATTTTGATCATCAGGTTTGAAGTATAGTGAGAATGAAAGATTCAGTAAAAAACAAAGTGGACGTTAGGATGTGTTCCACACATGACTCAGAAAGAGCACAGCAGATTGTTAAATAACCTCAGCCGATCACACAATCCATAATATCCTACATCCTCCAAAGTCCCAATTAACTTCCACCTATTTACATTTGATTTGCATATAAATTTAAAATATGTAGTTGAGTTAGATGGAATCCATCCAGTGGGAGAGATTCCACTATCGAGCTACGCAATATTCTAACCGAATTTATTTACATAGCGAAGAAAGATTTTGTGCAAATTGGATGTGTGAGATTGGACCGGTTTCTTGGACGCGCTCGGATGCAACGACTCAGAACATCCATCGCTGGAACACATGAAATCACTTATTCAATGGAAACCATTTTATTTGATACCAAAGAATGATGTTTAAATGAACACGCACATGAATGAGCATTCCAATTTATGAATTTTATTCAAAAAGCCCATAAATTTATCGCCTTTCTGAACACAAAGAGTCGGTGAACGAGTCAGTAACACCATCGATTCCCGACAGTCTTAAACCGGGATTGAATCCCGCGTTAACATTTTGTTTAATATGTGAATGACCACTAGATTCCACTAGATGGCGCTCTGCCATCTAAAAAGCACATATGATCCTGGTCAGGATATGTCTTTATTATTTTTAATATATTATTCATTGTTGCAATTATCATAAACTAGGTTAGAGTTCTTGAGCTTCTTTATGAGCACGACCTCCAAGATCTTGTCTAATTTAGACTAAAATAATAAGTAAAAAATAAATAAATAAATAACAACAACAACAAAAAGCCTTTATTCAGGGTCACTGACCCTATACAGGATTCACCAGAGGTATGCATAAGAACAAAGCAGTGAGACAAAGGAAATAACGATATATACAGAAGAAAAAGAAAAAAAACAGGAAAGAGAAAGAGGGAAGCAAGAAAAACAACACAAAAAGAGTAGCAGTAAGAAAGTGAGGAGTGAGTGTCACTTGGCCTTCTTCTGAGATACGGACTTGTGGAAACCATAAAACGCCGTAGCAATATACTTATTCTGGGTCATATTGTCAATTATTGATGGAAGTGAAGCACAGAGTTGCCCAGTTTTGAGCATAAGGGTTCTTCTTTCTTCTTTCAGAGCATAGCAATCAAAAATATAGTGAGTAATTTCATTTTTTAGTTTTGAATTACAGAAGGTACAAATCGGGTCCTCACCGCAGAGCATCTTGGTGTGGTTAAATAAATAAATAACACAATCTAGGTTGCTCTTTTTGAGCGGTTCCTAATAAAGTTATTTTGAAACAAGCAAGAACACATTCGATTGAATTAATTGAAAGAGAGCTTCTAATGAAATTCACAAGGACATCCTCAAAATATAAAAGATGAATTGATGAGTTGATAATAGCTATAAGGAAAAAGTCTAAAATTACAGATACTTTTTAAAGCAGAAATTTTCCTTTTATTAATTCATATAAGAAAGTATTTAATAGTATCTATATGGTATAATTTTCCGACTAATACCTAATTTAGTGGGTTAATTTAATGGTTAACTTGGAATTTCCTTAAATAAGTGGAAAGGAATTTTCAAAGAATCGCACATTCTCTTCAATTTATTTGCCAAATAGAAATTTTATGGTTAGAGAGAAATTTTTTTAACTTTATTTTCATTTCTCTCTCTCTCTCTAAGAATTCCTACATGTCTTTTTTTACTTTTACACTTTTAAGAGTGAAACTAATAAATATACAAGTGATTAAAAATAAAAAAGACATTTCCTAACCGCTCTCATGAGAATTTTAGATGGCAGAACACCAGGATATGTCTTTTTTTTAATTAATATCAACACCTGACATTTTTTCTATTTTAAAATTATTTTTCACGTTTTTTTTAACAGCTAATATACCAATTATCAATTGTTTTATTTCCAAAGCGCTATATCCCGCAAGGGATACTTGCGCTAAACAAGGAGAAAAGTGTATTTACATAAGTTATTTACATTATTCAACACATGAAAACATTAGAGATCCAGATTTTGTAGAAAGTTTAGAATGTATTTACAAAATGAATTGAACTTTAAATATGATTTTTTATCGGAAATCAAATCGTTAAGTTCACAAACAACTAGTTCATTCTTCATTCTATAATCTTGAAATGCTGGGCATTCGATCTAATATACCAATGATTAGCTCTAGGATTTTTTTTTTTCTAATTAGACCATACATAAAGGCTCTTTATCAAACTCTAACTAGAAGATATTAAACTGTTTACATATGTATAGATTATGGGAACTATATTTACATACGCTAGTGCATGTGTGTGTTTTGTTGAAAAGAGGGAGAATTATAAATATTTTCACGCGAGAGAATGTTTTACATTTATTTGGCATCTTGGTTATCCTTGTTCAAATGACTATTTATAATACCTTGTCATATCATCATTCTATTAATGATGAACAAAAACGTTACTGATGGCTAGTGTCACCTATCAGAATACGTATCAACTAAAAGCGGTGGTTTATTTATTAATTTATATTACGATGCACTTGCGCGCCATCTGTTATCAAAATTCGAAACTATTTTAAAACCCATTCCAAGAGTCTAGCAACAGTATCACTATAAAAGGAAGTTCCAAAAATGCAATATAACAGCGGTATGGTAGATCAAACTGGCGAAACCGCTGGAGGGTTCACCACTGATGAGCCAGGCCCTGCCTTTAATTTTTCCATTGCAGTAAGGACAGTAGAAATTGTTTAATTTCAAAAAGAATCTTACGCTTTTAAAATAGTTTCGAATTTATTAATTTACAAATAATGTTTCTAGTAACATTTTCCTTGTAAGGGAATAAAAGTTGACGACGTACGTGTTTCGGATTGTTGGCCTTCGTCAAGTTGTCGCATGCAGATTGTACCTCAACGACCAGGCAGGATGGTCATTGAGATTTCTTGATAAGTCTGTACGAATATATTTGTATTCCTATAGCTATGTCATTAGCAGCTTTTAATTTTAAGCCATTTTGTTATCCTTAATTTATTCTTGCTTTTTATCTTTTTTTTTTCACAATTTTTAAAAATATTGTAATAGCTTGCTAGTGTAGCGTGAACTATTTAATTTTCTATCACACACACAAACATATTTTTTGAATATGTATAAATAATATTGTACAAATTTTTACGTCGATTTTTTTACTTTTTCTAAACAAAGGTATCGGAGAGAGAGAGAGTCTTTTTTTTCTCTTCTTCAAAATTTAATATATATAAGAATTTGAACTATAAATAATGTTTTAATTTACAAAAAAAAAAAAAAACTTTCTACTATCCTTACTGTGATGAAAAATAGTAGGAAGGCTTGGCTCATCGGTGGTAAACCCTCCCAGCTGATAAACCAAGCCCTTCCACTTTTTTTCATCGAAGTAAGGATAGTAGAAAGTTTTTTTTTTTTTTTGTAGATGAAACATTGCTGATTTATATTTAAATTTATTGTAACAACAACAACAGCTTTATTTGGACGTTTCCGTCCTGTAAGGACTCGCCATACATCATTTTCATGAAGAAAGGGGAAAAAAACATAAACAAAGGAGAGAAGGGAAAATGAAAAGGAAATCAAAGTATTCAACATAACTATACAAATTAACTATGGATGGAAATTGATCTGTAATTTTAGTTCTTAGAGATTACCTTGTTCTCTAACACTTTATGAAAGTTGAACAATTCTATCGCTATATATTTTTTATCGGACATTATTCTGATTAGTTGAACTGGGTTCACGTAGACTTGGATAATGTTCTTTAAGATCTTAAAATTTGTCATATATATTGCTTCATAGTTTTGAGTTTAATTGTTTCAACCAAACATTTCTAACAGCATTTCAGCCAAAATATATAATAATATTTAAACTTTGGGTACTAGAGGGAGTTCTTTGAGATAGAAAACTTATACGTCTTTGTCAATCTTCTAATTAATTCTTTTGGTATTTCAATAAAGAGAGATAGATAAGGAGTCATTACATTGTCATTTATAATTCACGCGATGTTATTTGATTTTATTAAAATAATTGATATATCATTTCCTCCTATATATTTTCTCTGAAAAAAAGGCCTTTCAAAAACAAATGCTTCAACCTGCTTTTCGAAAAGGGAAATGGAGATTTATCAGTCTTTTTAACAAAGAAATGCTATTTTTTCAGTATTTTGAATAAAGAAATGAAAATTCAAGTCTTATTTTAATAAGGAAATGACATCTTTGGCGGCATTTTGAACAAAAATATAGAAATATACGTCTTTCTAACAAATAAAGAAGTAAACATTTCCGGAATTTCGAACAAAGATAAATGGACATTTTTTACATCTTTTTAACAAAGGAGTGACCTTGTGAATGATTTTATGATTTATTGTCAATGGCCAAATCCTATTTAATGGAAAAAATAGACAATATACTCATGGATAAAACTTGAGGAAGTTCCATATTTTTATGTCCTTGTAGTGTTTTTTTTTAAGGAGACAGAGGCGATTTTGTTTACTTTTGGTTAACTTGTGTGTCTTCAATAAAGGTCACTGTAATATCTTCTTTCAGAGTTATTGTCTGAATCCCGATATACATGCTAAAAGGTACAACTTCCTTAGGTTTTGTCCATGAGTGTATCTTTCAGAGGTATTGTCTGAATCCCGATATACATGCTAAAAGGTACAACTTCCTTAAGTTTTTTCCATGAGTGTATCTTTTAGAGTTATTGTCCAAGTCCCGATATACGTGTTAAAAGGTACAACTTTCTTAAGTTTTGTCGATGAGTGTATCTTTTAGAGTTATTGTCTGAATCCCGATATACATGCTAGAAGGAAAAACTTCCTTAAGCTTTGTCAATGAGTGTATAGGTTCTCCTATCGTTAGATTACCGGATTTTAAGAAAGATCTAGAAGTATAGAGAGCTTCCATCGACCTGCACCACGTTACAGCTGAAGGGACAACTTCAACAAAGATGTTTTCATCTAAATATCTTCTCTGTTGTTGGTGGTGGTGTCTTGTCCATGGAGCAGATCAGATCGGTCCGTGCATCCTGATCACAATACCGGCCAACTGATGTGCCTTGTCCGTATATCTTCTCTGTTAATAAACCATTTTGATATCCAAGATACTTCTTCGCTCTATGAAGTATTTATTGTGTGGATTGCGGAAATAGTCAATAAAACAAAATTATTTTCCCAATAAATGAAAAGTTATTGCTGTTAACACGAATTCTGCATATTGATGGGTATTTGATGTTTGTTTTTGTCCCATTCATCTCTAGTTGTGATCAAATTTGCATAGTAAATGGCCAGTATTCCTCTCTCAGTTTGCTTTCAACCTTGCTGCGTCGTGTACGAGTTACTGCTACTGCTTGAGATTCTGCTTATAAGACAATCAATATAAATTGAATGGCAAAATATTACTTTAAGAAAAAAGGAGGGTCAACAGCCTGAAACGCGTACGTGGTTGGCTTTTCTTGATTAATCAGGAATGGGTATTTGGAAAATTCTGTAATACTGTAGTTCAATTCAACAATTAGCTGATGTTTATTTAAACAGATGCCTCAAGCCATCAGCAACATTTAGTTACACGATCATGAGATGCCTTTTTCTTTATTTATCTACCTGATCCCAGTACACACAACATCACACAACACACACATTTTGATTATATAATAGATCGTACCTGGATCTGTAAAGGAAAAAAAACAATATTTTCTCAAAATATTTCGAGAGTTTGCTCCCTCTTTCTCAATTTATTGTACAGTGAATTTAATTTACAAATTATTGTAGATCACATGAAAACAATTTTTTTTTTGTACAAATTATTGTAGATCATATGAAAAAAAAATTTTCATTGGTCAATTTGTAAATTAAATTCACTGTACAATAAATTGAGAAAGAGGGAGCAATCTTTCGAAATATTTTGAGAAAAAAATTGTTTTGTTTTTTTCTTTACAGATCCAGGTACGCCCTTTTATATAATCTTAATTAATGGATCGCCTTTTGACTCAAACACACATTTTGGTAATTTTTTTTCTTAATAATATATAAACACAATTTGAACTCGATTCTTCAGCTTCAAGAAGAGTTATTTGAGGATTTATCTTCCGGAAACCTGCAGGGTACAGAGCTAAGGTTTCAGAACAGCAGGTCTTCGAACTGAGGTTATTGATGGGAATATCGTGTTTCCTCCACGTGCTCTCTTCAATAGAAAGTGCAGAGTTACCCTTGACAACTACCTTCATACCCGTGGATTCAATGTTTGGAAATGGACAGCCATCATTCTTAATATTAGCTCTTTGACTTCTGTTTGAAGTTTATATGTTAAGTTTGTAATTATTCTTTTTTTTTTTTTTAATTCATAGAAGCATTTTTCTGGCAGACATATTCAATTTTTATCATCATCATTTTTTATATTGTTTTTTTTTTTTTTTTTTTTTTATGTTTTTTTCTTAGTCAGTTATCAAATCATTTGCAATTGTAGTTTCTTTTTTGTTTTGTTCCTTTTTAAGCAATAAAATATATAGAACTAAGGTGTAATATTCAATTCAAGCATATGGAACCAACATTGATTCATTCTTAAAACAAAGCAAAATCATAAGTTTATACAAGTTTTACTTTTTCATATAACTTCCTTGTTTGGAGTTTTTTTATACTCTTGTTTTTTAGACTTCCTCCTTTTTTTCAGCTTTCTCATCTGTCGGAATAAATATCAACTGATCGTTGATTTTTAATTATTCCAGAATTGGCCTAATACCTATTCTTGATTAATCAAGGAAAGCTGAACACGTAGGCGTTTCGGGCTGTTGGTCCTCATCAAGGTAGTACAAGCTGTATCTTAACGACCAAGAAAAATTGGTCTTTCAGACATCCTGAAAAATCATGAGATTGGTATTTAAGGGTAAATGGGTATTTAACCAATTCTGGAATAATTAATAATTATTAATCCATTTCTTAGTTTCTCAAGAAGCCTCTGGGACCAAAAATCTTTTTGGTCGCAGTGGTACAGCCTACTCCACGCTGACGAGCGCCAACAGCGCGAAACGCGTTCGTGGATGGCTTTTCTTGATTTATCAAGAAATTGGGTTGGCCAAATATCACGGAGAAAGTTAAATAAACGTTAGTTTATTTTTGCTCCACTAGATGGCGCTCTATCATCTAGAAAGCACATGTGCTTGTGGTCAGGATATGCTTTCTTTATTTTTAATTATTAATCCGTTGATTATAATCAACAATTAGTTGATATATATTCCGACAGATGGCGCAAACCATCAGCAAATTTTAGTTGCATAATCAGGAGATGTCTTTTTCTTAATTTATCCACCAGATTCCTGTATAAGTTCATATTTGTACTTTTCTTCTTTCTATGATAGCCAAAATAACCTAGGCTTTATAAAATCTTGTTGATTCATAAACTTTTTATTCTTTCGCGCCCTCAATCTGTTATCAATTGTCGATAGCACTCGGTGTTTGGCACATCATTTCTATCCTTTGTCTTCTATCCTCTTAATGTATTTACATATGCTTAAAACGATGCAGACGCTCTTTTCCCTTACTACCTGATTAAATATATATTGATTCTATGCACAAAGAAATTTTACGTAGAAAAGATTTTTTTTCGGAAATTTTCCTTCTTTTTTTAATTAAATAAAAGAAAGTTTGTGAAGACCAAATTTCCTTTATTCAAAAAAATGGCAAATTTCGATTATGGGAATCGATTTTTTTGTATTATTTTAAAGCCATTTTTATTTGCATATAGATGATAATATAAACCAATGAAATACTTCTTTTTCTAATACATGGATTTATATTTTTTTGAACAAATCGAAATTTTTTGGTAAATTTAATTCTGTGTTTAAAGTTTAAATGGGACTCAAACCTATTTTTGGTAATTCATTATTCTATATTCATATATTTTCAGCGGCCAAGTTTAATTTTAAATATGTTTTTAAAATTCAAAACTATTTTAAAGGCGTAAGATTCTTTTTGATATTAAACAATTTCTACTGCTCTTACTGCAATGGAAAAATTAATGAGAGGGCCAGGCTCATCAGTGGTGAATCCTCTCAGTGGTTTCGCCAGTTTAATCTACCATACCGCTGTTATATTGCATTTTTGGAACTTCCTTTTATAGTGATTGTTTAATTGTTTAATTAAAGTGAAATTGTTTAATATCAAAAAGAATCTTACGCCTTTAAAATAGTTTTGAATTTTGATAACAGATGGCGCGCTAGTGCATCAAAATATGTTTTTGCGTCATATTTTTATAGAAAGATCGAAAAACTCTCTCTAAATAAGTTTCTTTTGTTACAAACCATCGCTAACTTTCGAGTTCTAACTCTTCATCGGGTGAAATTGCCATTGTGAGTAAGCACGGGGGTAATAAAGAAACGTATTGACTAAATTAAACTCTTCGAATTAAAATAGCAAAATATACCAACGATTGAAGAGGAGTTTCTTATACAAACTTTATTCGCAAGCTTTCGGATGTCCTTCTACAGGCTTTACAAAGCCGTGCTTGCGCTGCGTGCTAAAGCTTGCGAATAAAGTTTGTATAAAACACTCCTCTTCAATCGTTGTTATATTCTGCTAAAGAAATTTATTGCCAAATATTTTCGATATTTTAATTAAAAAAATATGTTTATAGGTCATCATGTGGAATATACAATTATATATACAGTATAAAAACTTTTATTTTTCCGGTCGTCATTACTCTTCATAATTCATCTTTTCATAACTCATATAAAAAGGTTAGAAATAGTCGATATTTCACCTTGAAATAAAATTTTAATTTGTCGTTGAAAAGAAACTCATGCGGTGTAAATTCTAGTGTCGTTTTACAATCACAGGCCGCAGTGTATTATATTGTATATATACAGTATATACTGTATAACATGCTGAAAAATAATCATCAAAGCTGAATGTATTAAAGGCATCTTCTGATCATCGAGGTACAGCCTGGATTAGGGGGGTCGGTGGAAGGATGGTCTAAACTGTTGGTTTTCGATCGCTACGACCCGGGTTCGATTCCCGCATTGGGTACTTTTTTTTCTGATATATATAAACAAATGCTCCAATTACCCCTGATTCTTGCGAATGTCCAACCCCACTAGCGAATGTAAGTAATCAAACGGGGCTCTGGCATATTTGTAAGTGAAAAGTCGAACTGCTTTTCACATGTGTAGACATGTGGTGCGCTTACAGTAAAAGCAGTCGCCTACTTCTACCCACCATGAATAACATGGCCTGTACCACGTGTAATAGAGATAAGCAAAAAAACAGCCTGTAACACGATGTTGAGGGTCAACAGCCTGAAGCACGTACATGGTTGGTTTTTATTGATTCATCAAGAAAGGGAATTCGGTCAATATTCAAGGAATAATTAAAATGTTCAACGACTAGTTGTGATATTTTTTCCGATAAATGTCGCAAGCCATCAGCAACTTTCAGTTCCACGATCATAGGATTTCTTAAATTGGCTACCTTATCCCGTTAAAATTTCTCCTTTGAAATATTTGAACTTATTACATTCATAATTAAAGATTCTTCCCTATATATATATATATGAATGGAAATTTTGCCGGAAGGAAATTGATCTAAAGAGACAAAGGTCGCCTTTCCCGTCAAAATAGACGTCAAAACTAGACGCCATCTATTGACCGTCACACCAGCTTTGGCAAACTGAAAAGTATCCACCTAGAGACCATGGTGTTGTGGCTTTGTCACCGACCCGAGGCCGCTAGTTTGCGGCGACGGTCAATAGATGGCGTCTATTTTCAACGTCTATTTTGACAGGAGAGGCGACCTTTGTCTCTTTATATATATATCTAAACTTGTATATAAATTCGGCGTGTTATAATTGGATAGAAACGGTACTTCTGATGTCTCCGTGTTGAAGGATATGTTATCCCGAAAGATCGAGAAATAAAAGAATTGTAAAAAGAAACCAAACCCTAGATTCCTTATTGATTTAGTCAACATTTATAATTATTTATAAGGCTATATATAAAAATGATAACTTTATTTATGCCTCTTCAATGTACCCTGGTCCCAATAATGGTCATAGTAAACAGACAATATTTGGTTCAAAGAACCCTTATACCTACACTATCAGCCACTATAATGATTTACTCAGACGTTAAACGAGGTTCCATGGTCGCCGTGTTAGAGATGGCAGTCGATGGTGATGAAACGGATGAAAATTTCTGTTCAGTCTGATCGCATTTCTTAACGTGATGAGGCCGACTTGATCCTTTGGCATCCAAGGCTTTGTATTAGCTGTCAGGGTCTTTACCATCATTAGCTTGGATAGTTTCCCTGTGAGATTGTTTGGTGGAGTCCAGAGTTCCTTAGTACTTGATAAATCCTTGAAGCTGATTGACTGATCAACAAATCATCACATTGAAAAGTTCAAGGTTCCTCTGTTCTTGATGAATACGTGAAGCTAGCTGAAGGATCAACAAACCATCAGCTTGAATAGTTTCCCTGTGAGATTGTTTGGTGAACTTCAGGGTTCCTTAATTGTATGAATGTTTGAAGCTAGCTGACAAATCAACAAAACATGTTCGGATAGCTTCCCTGTGAGATTGTTTGGTTAAGTCCAGAGTTCCTTAGTATTTAATGAAAACTTGAAGCTTGGCGTGTATTCACCATTGCCTATCGGTTAGTTCGAATCTTGATATACAGACTTCAGTAAAAAAATTAGTTCTGTTTTAAATAAACTAGGGTTACAATAGAATACCAATGCATAGTGCAAGTTAAAAGGCGCGCTTTCAAATATAAACTGTACATGCTAGTTTCTCCATTGTATTACAACAATACCTTGTTATAAGGGGAAGAATGGAAGCATCCACGGGCTGCCTGTGTGTGCCAGGACTGCCCCTGCTGGTGCAACGGTCCATCGCCAGACAGATCCAGCTGGTGGAGGTGATCGGCAAGGGAAGGTTCGGCGAGGTGTGGCGGGGCCGATGGCGGGGCGAGCTGGTGGCCGTCAAGATCTTCTCTTCGCGAGACGAGCGGTCGTGGTTCCGCGAGGTGGAGATCTACCAGACTGTCATGTTGAGACATGAGAACATCCTCGGCTTCGTGGCCGCGGACAACAAAGGTGAGTGGAGGAGATGTCCTAATATATAACCTCTTCTATCCCGTGGTCACTTACAACAAGGATGAGTGGAGATGTACTGAGATATAGCACCTTCTTTCTTGTATCCCGTGGTCACTTACAACAAGGATGAGTGGAGATGTACTGAGATATAGCACCTTCTTTCTTGTATCCCGTGGTCACTTACAACAAGGATGAGTGGAGATGTACTGAGATATAGCACCTTCTTTCTTGTATCCCGTGGTCACTTACAACAAGGATGAGTGGAGATGTACTGAGATATAGCACCTTCTTTCTTGTATCCCGTGGTCACTTACAACAAGGATGAGTGGAGATGTACTGAGATATAGCACCTTCTTTCTTGTATCCCGTGGTCACTTACAACAAGGATGAGTGGAGATGTACTGAGATATAGCACCTTCTTTCTTGTATCCCGTGGTCACTTACAACAAGGATGAGTGGAGATGTTCTGAGATATAGCACCTTCTTTCTTGTATCCCGTGGTCACTTACAACAAGGATGAGTGGAGATGTACTGAGATATAGCACCTTCTTTCTTGTATCCCGTGGTCACTTACAACAAGAATGAGTGGAGATGTTCTGAGATATAGCACCTTCTTTCTTGTATCCCGTGGGCACTTACAACAAGGATGAGTGGAGATGTACTGAGATATAGCACCTTCTTTCTTGTATCCCGTGGTCACTTACAACAAGGATGAGTGGAGATGTTCTGAGATATAGCACCTTCTTTCTTGTATCCCGTGGTCACTTACAACAAGGATGAGTGGAGATGTACTGAGATATAGCACCTTCTTTCTTGTATCCCGTGGTCACTTACAACAAGAATGAGTGGAGATGTACTGAGATATAGCACCTTCTTTCTTGTATCCCGTGGTCACTTACAACAAGGATGAGTGGAGATGTACTGAGATATAGCACCTTCTTTCTTGTATCCCGTGGTCACTTACAACAAGAATGAGTGGAGATGTACTGAGATATAGCACCTTCTTTCTTGTATCCCGTGGTCACTTACAACAAGGATGAGTGGAGATGTATTGAGATATAGCACCTTCTTTCTTGTATCCCGTGGTCACTTACAACAAGAATGAGTGGAGATGTACTGAGATATAGCACCTTCTATCCCGTGGTCACTTACAACAAGGATGAGTGGAGATGTTCTGAGATATAGCACCTTCTTTCTTGTATCCCGTGGTCACTTACAACAAGGATGAGTGGAGATGTTCTGAGATATAGCACCTTCTTTCTTGTATCCCGTGGTCACTTACAAGGATGAGGGGAGATGTTCTGAGATATAGCACCTTCTTTCTTGTATCCCGTGGTCACTTACAACAAGGATGAGTGGAGATGTTCTGAGATATAGCACCTTCTTTCTTGTATCCCGTGGTCACTTACAAGGATGAGGGGAGATGTTCTGAGATATAGCACCTTCTTTCTTGTATCCCGTGGTCACTTACAACAAGAATGAGTGGAGATGTTCTGAGATATAGCACCTTCTTTCTTGTATCCCGTGGTCACTTACAAGGATGAGGGGAGATGTTCTGAGATATAGCACCTTCTTTCTTGCATCCCGCGGACACTTAAAACATGGATGAATGGAGATGTTCTGAAATATAGTACTTTCTATCCCATGGTCACTTACAACAAGGATGAGTACCCAGCGCTCCGCAACCGAAGTACTGCGGTGAACATACTGGGGTGGGACTATGCTATCTGTGCCGTAACACTGACAAGAGGCTGTAAACCTATACTAAAAAAATCCCATTAACTATATAATTTCTTTATAACTTCGTACTATTTTATTAACACTCATATACAAAACTCAAGGAAGTTGTTCCTTTTCGCATGTATATCAGGATTCAGATAATAACTCTGGAATATATTTGATACATACGCAGTGACATTTTTATTAAAGATACACGAGATATCTTCTTAAAAACAAATGGCCAGCGATATAAAAGTATGAAACTTTCTAAGTTTTGTCCTTGAGTGTGTATATACTAAAATAGAATCAACGCGTAAGTAGCTACTTATTTTGTATTGTGTTTTCTAAATTGTCTTCTTATATCAATTCAAGTAGTATACATGCATGTAGTTTGGGATCGATGTACCGTAGAAAGGTTGGGAGAGAGCGCAGGTCTAAACAAGTGTTCTCCAACAAGATTGTCGTGATACCCCAATATCGGTATAGTTACGTAGATGTGTGACTTAAAACAATAAGAATGCCTTGAACATATTTGACTAATATCATAACACGAACTGGCAATGGGTAGATTCAACAATAGCTAAAATCCGAGCGATGTTTTCGAACGAATAAACCGCTTTTTCTTCAATACTGGATTTTGGCTCATTTTAGCGATTATCCAACTGATGAGATCCAGCTGATGGGCCGTCTATTCTCTCAAAAGCTAGCTCGGGGTTTACACGCATGGACAAAACTTAAGGAAGTTGTACCTTCTAGCACGTATATTTGGATTCAGACAATAACTCTGAACGATATTTGATACACAGTGACTTTTATTGAAGACACTAGATAACCAAATGTAAATAAAATTGCCTTTGTCTCCTGCGACATCAAGACTTTCCAATTTATTAGGTTTTTTCCGTGAGTGTAGTTTTTAATAAAGTTACACGTATTAGTATTCCATGCTGTAATATTGGGTAAATATTAGTAGGTGTGTAAGGTAACTCTTCCTTTTATTATGCATTAGAACAATGCATTACGTTTATCGCCCAGTAAAAAACTTTACGAGTGGTGATAAGGAATGAGTCACTTAACACCAGTCGCCCATGTACAGATGAGAGCCATGGTATACAGGTTGTTGGCTTTTGTTTGAATTTGACAAAACTGGTGTCATTCCTTATAACCACTAGTTTTTTACTAGGGCAGGGGTCGGCAACTTTTTGAATCGGAAGAGTCAAAAATTACAATTTACAAAATTTCAAAGTAATTTATCTATATATATAAAATTGAATGTCTGTGTGTCTGTGTGTGTGTGTGTGTGTCTGTGTGTCCTCTATGGATTCAAAAACCATACATCCAATCGCCGTGAAATTTTGGGATATTATTAGGTGTATCCCCGGAAAGGTTTACGAAAAATAATTTCTTGAATATCTTTAATATCCTTAGAGTTATTTGCAGATTTGTAGCTTTAACTCGCAAGCAGCGCCGCCTTAGGCTTAGGTCTGCCCCCCCGTCCGGCCGCCGGCCATTGGACAGTCCAAGTTCCCACCGACCAATCAGAGGGATCAAGAGCCCCCCCTCCCCCCCCCCCCCTCCCCCCCACCCCCGTCCGGCCGCCGGCCATCAGAGGGATCAAGAGGTCCTGGCGCTGGGGGGGCGGGTAACCTCCGGGAACTACGTCCATCTTCCATAAACGACCATGATTCTATTCAACTTATCGAGTATTTTTCAAGGGACCGGGAAAATATGTAGATAAAACGATGATTTTGTAATGTAGAAAATTAGGAAAGACAAAATTCAGGATGACACGGCACACAGGGACCGGAAAAAAATAATCACTTTATCGAGAGATTCACGACCATTATTTTATTCAACTTATCGAATATTTTTCAAGGGACCGGGAAAATATGTTCACTAGATAAAACGATGATTTTGTAATGTCGAAAATTATGGAAGACAAAATTCAGGATGACACGGCACACAGGGACCGGGAAAAAATGTTCACTTTATCGAGAGATTCAAATTTACGAGTTTCAACTTATCAAAATATATCTTATTTTTTATAAGTTTATAGAGAATTGTTTTAACAAATGTTCGTTAGACAAACCTTTACTCGGGTAAAACCTCGGGCGAAGCCGGGTACGTCCGCTAGTAATATAATATAATGCGGCTTGTGATTGTAAAAACGACATTTGAAATACTATCCCGCATGTGTTTCTTTTCAACAAAAATTCAAAATTTATTTCAAGGAGAAATAATCGTTATTTGTGTCCATGAACACTTTTATTTTTCCGTTTATCATTACTCTTCACAATTCACACTTTCATACCTCATCCAAAATGTTAGAAATAATCGTTATTTCTCCTTGAAATAAATTTTGAATTTTCGTTGAAAAGAAACACATGCGGGATAGTATTTCAAATGTCGTTTTTACAAAATTTCAAAGGTTTTAAAGAGCCACAATATTTTTTCTTTCCAACAATAAACAGTACTCGCATAAAACTCGCAGCTTCACATCCAAAGAGCCGCATGTGTCTTGCGAGGCTCAGGTTGTCGACCCCTGTACTTGGGTAATGGATTGTTCTAATGCATAAATAAAGGAAGAGGTGATTCTTCTGATACATGAATACCATTTTCCCACTAGTTTATATTGTATGCGTGTTTCCAAGCAATGCATTTATATATTGAAGATATGTTGCTTGAGCAGCACTCCTACTGAGTAGTAAGACCTCTGCTGAAAGACACTATTTTTAACTACATTTCGTTGACTATCACACACATAACATTATTGACCTTAGTCAGGAATGAAAATAAACAACATAAGGCAAAGAACATTTTTAAAAAACGGATTTCTCTCATGGCCTAAATTACATTTTTCTTTTTAAAAAATATAAAAAAACTCAACATATGAAACACTAAATGTACCATTAATTCTAGAAAGCCTCAATACCTCCTAACTAAAATGCACTGTAAAATTCTTAATTCTTTAGTGAGAAATTAGAGACGCGTTTAAAACGCGCATATTGAATTTTAATATATAGTTGCTACAAAATCGCCTAGAAACGGTATAAGACACAGGTTGGAAAGTTAAAAATGATACAATGATTAGCAGGAACTATATTTTCGTATATACAAGCTATAGCGCTATACGATATGTTAATACGAGTGATCAGACATCTCTCTGACCTCAAGCAGAATAGAAGATGATTCTATGTTACCACCGTCAGTATTTTCAAAGTACACCAAACGATATCTCTTCTAGACAGGAGGAACAAACACAGGTGATGACCGTTACCCTGGTCAGGTTACGTTATATCCCCAGAGGTCGAATTGACCCCCCTGCCCTCGCGAGTGGACTGAACAGGTAAAAAAAAAAAGGGGCCGACCCAACAACGAGGTGTCCCTTAAATAAAGCCGACTCCAAGGCGGCAGATTTTGATTGGTCGCCGTTAAAACCGGCCCTAGGTTTCGAATCTAGGGTCAACCCAACGTGTAGCGGACGTCAGATTTCCTCCCAGGACAATAAACTGGTCGTCTGCTGATAGTTTTAGAGTTCCGTTTGTGGTAGAGTTACCTTTCTTGTCGGAGATTGATTTGCATAGCGAGGAGGAACTATACAATTTTTTTTCCCTACATCCACCTCCTAGCTACTTGAAACGGCCGTTACATGTTTAGTGGTGCTCTATAAGCTTAATATATTTCCATCACAATTTAATAACATATTTACATACTTACCGATTTAAGGAATAAAATGCCAAGGTGGGTGTGCTATTTCGGGAAGTATATTAAAATGGCGCTCTAATTTTTTTTTAAATATAAATATAATAAGGCACAATTTGGATTATAGATTATAAACACAAGGTAATAAGACCAAATACAAATAAATAAATAGTGTGTTGTATAACACATAAATAACACACTATTTATTTATTTGGATTTGGTCTTATTACCTTGTGTTTAAAATATAAATTGAAATCTATCACAACGATTTTGTTCCTTTATATATTAGTTGAATTAAAATGATGCATTAGATATACTATAAGAAATTTAAACTTATTTTAGACGTGTATGATTCTTTTTTTTTTAAATAAGCATTATTTTATCACTACAGTAATGATAGTAGAAATCTTTTTAATTAAACGAAAAAACATGGTGAAGGAAGACGAGTTTCTTTTATTGATGCATAGGTGCAAGCTTTCGGGTAAAAACCCTTCAACAGGCGAGAAATGAAACGCGACTTATAAGGACTATTTGTACCATAGTCCTTATAAGTCGCGCTTCATTTCTCGCCTGTTGAAGGGTTTTTACCCGAAAGCTTGCACCTATGCATCAATAAAAGAAACTCGTCTTCCTTCACCATGTTTTTTCGTTTAATTTCAAATCAGGAAGAATTCTTTATCTATATTTAAATTCGTTATTACTCCATATCTAGAAATCTTTTCATTCCAAAAAGAATCATACGCGTTGAAAAACAGTTTAAATTTCTTATATTAGTTAAATATATAAAACAAAAAGACTTCCGAGTTTGAGTTTCTTGTTTTATTTTCTATTTATCTCAAGCTTTCAGGTATCACACGCCCTTCTATAGGATTGTATTTGATTAGAATGTCATCATCTACTACTGTAGAAAGGTTTTGGATTATTAATATATACAGTTATCAGCGTCATGCGTTCTTAATTCTGTCACCGTTTGCTTTTGGTTCAGTGGTAGAATGCTCGCCTGCCACGCGGGCGCCCCGGGTTCGATTCCCGGCCGATGCATTTTTTTTTTTACAATTTTTAAAACTCATTTATATATTATAGTGGCGGGCGCCCCGGGTTCGATTCCCGGCCGATGCATTTTTTTTTTTTTTTACAATTTTAAAAACTCATTTATATATTATACAAGAATGACATCCACGGCGCCAATTTATAATTGTAACGAATAGTATTTGAATAAAAGCATTTAATCGGGTAAACCCCGGGCTAGTAGATTATAAACACAAGGTAATAAGACCAAATCCGAATGAATAAATAGTGTGTGACGTTTCGGTAACAGCATTGTTACCATCTTCAGACAAAGCATTGTTACCATCTTCAGACAAAGCATTGTTACCATCTTCAGACAAAGCATTGTTACCATCTTCAGACAAAAGTACCGAATGATTATTGATATATGATGAAAGCACTACATTCAGTACTTTTGTCTGTAGATGGTAACAACGCTGTTACCGAAACGTCACACACTATTTATTTATTTGGATTTGGTCTTATTACCTTGGTTTTGATACCTGAAAGCTTGAAAAGAATATAAAATAGAGCAACAAACTCATCTTCAGAAGTCGTTCATTATTTTATATAGTTTGGATTTGTGTGACAATTGACAATAGTTTATTGACATCTAGTCAACAGTAGGGAGAAGGTTTACAGCCATTTTAGGGAGAAATACACTGGCCCGCAAAATTAAAGGAACAACATTTTTTTTTTTCATTTATCTTAAATTTTATTGAACATTATCAATGATATTTTATACACAAATTTATTATTCCATTATTGATTAAAATACCCGAAATAAAAAATATAACAGGAATTTTATGCAAATCAGCCGGTCAAGTAATGATCTTTTGAGATATTTGAGATTAAAAAAATATGTTGTTCCTTTAATTTTGCGGGCCAGTGTATATACAACAGACGGAGCCCCCTCCGGAGGGACGTCTGGATTTCATCAGGAGCTTAAAGCCGCCTTGAGTTCGGACAGGCCGTTGCGGATTATGAAATCCATGTTCCCAGCATGCTCGATGATAGTGTTAAGGAAATCGATATTTGAATTTGTGTGTGCGACAACACTTTTCGCTTCGTCACTTCACTTTGAAGATTAACGTGAGAAAGCAAAAATATTCTTTGATAAACTAGTGAACAATCCAACCATTGAAGATTCTACAAATTACTGGTGTAGTTCAACCCAGAATCATACAATCTTTGTTCCAACTTGAACCTCCAACAACTATTTGATGTTGAAGTCCCTCAATCAGCAGCCAGCTTCACACAAAACATTGATCCATTTCATTCTGATCACTGAACTATCATTAACCAATATCATCATAAAATTCGAACTATAAACATCTTAAAGAGCAAACTTCGAACAAGATTATAGTCCCTAACTGGTATCTACCTAGATCAAGTTAGATTCAAGACAGGGAATTTTGTCGTATTCTCATCAGAGCCCTAAATGTTGGAGTAGTGGTAACGCTAAAAAAGGGTTAAAGTGTAGATAGTAATTTAAATTGATAAATTCAATTGCCATCTATCGTTAAAATTTGTAACAAATAAATTTACTGGCAATGTGTTTCTTTTCAATAATATCATCGAATATTATCTCTACAGACCTTACTGTAATGATAAAAGTTTTATCATTGCAGTAAGGTCTATCGAGAGATAATATTTGATGTTATTTTAAAAAATAAACACATTGCCAGTAATTTTATTTGTCACAGATTTTTTATATAGTAATAATAAGTCCTTTATATTTGTGAAAATCGAGATAAATAAGCTATCCACAAAACTAATTACTTCCAAGTTCATTTAAGTGAAGAATAAATACAAAGAGAACATCTCAAAATTATCCACTTTCACATCTAAACAGATATACATACGATAAAAACTAATAATTTAGAATTTTAAAAAAATGTATTTCCATTCATCCTTGTGAATTGCCTTAACGCACGAAAGCGCTAAATGTTCGAATATTAAAAAGACAAAAGTTTTGAAAATATCAGAAAGTAAAATACACGATATATTACACATCAAAAAACAAACAGTTTATTAAAATGAAATCTCACAGAATATTCTCTGAAATGTAAAGATAATTTAATGATAAAATAGATGTCCCAAGTTTGAAATATTTATAAGGATTAGAGAGGAAAACTTTAATAGGATGTCATCTTATTTCTTCATTTAAATTACATTTGGCATGTAATTATGTAACCAGAGCTCCAAATTTTGCGGTGTGTTCTCTTTCTCTCCTCTATAAATTTTAACAGAATTGTTAGTCTGTGGTAGAATCGGACGTTATACTAAGGCAACTCATGGTAAACGGATTGCGGATTTCGACAATTTAGAAATAGGAAATCATATATCGCCGCAACTCTTTTTCGCGTTAATAAAAGAGTTGCGGCGATATATGATCTCCTATTTCTAAACTAAGGCAACTGTTCAAATTTTATGGGTGTCTTTTGGACTATCTTGAAAAATGGCAACCTAGTTAGGCTAATCAGGAAGAACTTTCATGAGAGCAGATACCACCTCTATACAAAGAACAGTTTCATCACCAGTACCACCATTTTACGAATTAGCAACTCTTTGATAATAGGTCACCTCTCTTTAAAGGACACTTTTGCGCTACAACTAAGTGTCCTTTATAGAGGTTCTACTGTATGACTTATGCTACTATGACTGTATCACTTTGTGTGACTCTTGATATGACAAACTTTTACTTGGAAATGAATGACTAAGGCAACTGGTGATATCCACTCAGTTCGAAAGCTAACCACGTATTATGCAACAAAGAAATAGCTTTAGATAATACTGAATCTTCGATTTTTCATCATTATTCGCCTATTTGTTAAACCGTCTTCATATACAGAATAAATATCCCGAAGTTGACAAAACGACATCTTCTTATCTATATTGTGCTATATACGTATAAGGAATATGCAAATTATTTAGATATATATTCTCCAGAAATACAATCCTATTTATTGTTGCGCGTGACCCCTCCGGTTCTTTGCGACTACGCCGCTTCCTCCGTCATGGATCACCTACCCCGGGCTCCCGTTGCTTCTCCTCTGCAGACCACCCAAAGATCTCCGAGAACCACCACTCAAGTGGATCTCCTTTCCTCTGGCAGTATCTCTCAGCCTTACCACTGGTGGGGGGACACGAGAGACTTACCAGAAGAGTAGCGACTGTGGTGTTGGCGAGAGAGTCATAACAGCAACCGGCATCAAGACTTCTAGACCTTCTCCTTTTTTATTGTCATTTCTACTACAAATTACATATAACTATAATAACAATCAACGGGTATTTACATTACGTTACCTCCTAAGGCCAATATAAACGTGTATTTACAAACATTTGCTACAGGAAACAGACCCTAGCAGTCGGCGATTCCCACATTATTTCCAGACCGGAAATAGGCGAAAGTGTCATCTATTGGCGGAGGTCGTAGGTGTTCTGAAGGCTCATATACACGACAATATTAAAAATATATATTAAAAGATATATCCTGACCGCGAACATGATCCTCGAACCTCGATAGCTCAGTTGGCAGAGCGGAGGACTGTAGATGCACATGAGCTTTTTTTAAATGGCAGAGCGCCATCTTGTAGAACAAAAATCAACTAAACGTTGATTTATCCTGTTCCATAATATTTAGCCAACCCTTTTCTTGATCAATCAAAGAAAGGCCAATCACGAACGCGTTTCAGGCTGTTGGCCCTCGTCAGCAGTGATTCAGGCTGTATCTTAACGACCAAATTTGATGCATATATTTTTTTTATCTTTATTGTGTATATTTACTTTAAATAAAACTGTATATAAAAACAATAATTGATCATTAAAAAATTTGATTATATCTTTTCTAATTAGTAGATTTATAGGAAATATATTTTTGTCTAAAGTATTGTACGTGTGTTGTGTATGTGTGTGTGTTTATTTAAAGATTAGTAAATGTGTAAAACAATATTTGAAAGAGAAAAAGGCTGAACGCCGATATCAAATAAGTTTACTCTTTTGGTTAAGATATATTTACACATTTTTCTGTCACGTGTATACAATGGGCTTATTTCTATTTAATACATAGGATAATAAATCAAATGAATTAATGAGGGAGAAAAACAGAAGATCTCAATCGCGTTTAAATATAAAATCCAAATAAATATAAAAATGATATACTAAAATTTAAATTCCTATTAAATGAATGAAATATTTTATATTTATAAATAATTAATAAATCATGTGTGTTAAATATATTGTGCGTTGATTATAAAATATGTGAAATTATTAATATATGCAAACACTTTGATGATTCAATTTGATAAATCGATTTAATAAATATAAGAAAAAATATATTATGAACCAAAAAAATATATTTCTGGGTATTTATATTTTGTTTAAACATTTAAAATACAGTATATATGTTATTAATGTTTTTAAATTAAAATATTTAACAAATTAAAATAATTAGTTGAGTGTAGTTAATTTTAAATCTAACGGTATATATTTGAGTGTCTGAATTATAAATAAAATATACATAAATTATACATATTTTAAATGTTAAATGAAATATTCAAATATTACATTTTTATAATAGCTATTAAAATATAATCTGTGATTATTTTATTCCCTAGTTACACTTTCTAGACGGGTTTTTAAATGCTTAAAAAGTCTAAAGTGAATAAAAAGTTGATCGTATGCTAAATTAATTAAAGAGGTAACTTCCTGATCTTGTAACTGAATGTAGCTGAAGGCTCACTACTATCTATCAGAAAAAAATACCAACTAACCGTTGATTTTAAATTTATATTTTCATTTCAAAAAGATTTAAATGCGCATTTAAACACATGCTTAGTATTTTAGTTCAGATTTATACGTGTGAGAGGTTAATTTTCTTGATATTTATACAATGTAAATATTCTCAAATTTATCTGTCACATGTTCGAAAGGCCAATACACTAGTATAGAATGCTGTTTGAGACGATCAGCTTTTTGGTCACAGAATTCGAACAATCTACCTCATTCGTGAGATATCTTCTCTTGATATAAGACTTAAAATGTGAACAATTTTAAATAAAAAAATTGCCCCCTATTCATGAGAAGTATAGAGATATTTGGATAGCATAGCTCATCGGATGTAAGCAAATCTCCAGACAACTGCGATCACATTGATCTGTTCGGCCTATCAAGCGAAAATTTATAAAATTATCTTTTAGTTAAAAATAACTAATACTAGAGCGTTTCTGGATTGAAGAAATATATAAATAACTACCTCAATCAGGTGCTTCCTCTCTGTCTTTATTTCATCCTAGCTTCCCATCCCGTCTTCTACCTGTCGTTGTCTTTCTATCCATTTTACTTTCAGGAACTATTTTCCTCTTCGGCTCACTTCATCTTAATACATGTATCATCTATTTCTTTTATCTTTTTATGGGGACTTTGAATAATTCCTTTATCAATCCTTCATTTATGTTAATTCATCTTGTTCCCTCCATTCTTCTTCGTATTTTAAGTGATTTTAGTCTTCTGTATTCAACTCTTGACTTATTCCCCCTCTTCAGCAGCTATTTTTCTATATTAAATGTCTTCTATTTTGCAATCCTAGTCCTACTTCTTCTGTGGATTTGTCTTTCTATGAGATCAAGAAGATTCCAGGGATCTAAATCTATTCCAATCATCTACCCACTTGCATGAGTTGAATTTGTCTTCCTTATCATTAATATTACTTTTACTTTTTTAAGGTATAATTACTATAATTAACATTTAATTGGGAATTTGATGGATGATCATAGGCGCAATATATAATGACAAGATTAGGCCGAGTTTATGAATACACCCATGGGATGTTAAAATTTCATAACCACCTGATGAGGACCATAGCTCTCAACCATGGTGCACAGGTTTGGTTTTTTAAAAGAGCGAGTTGCCCCAGTTAGCACTCAAACAACGCTATCCATCCTCTTGTAAATGTGCAATTTATATTTTCTTTAAGAGAAAAGTTATAATTTCTAATTGTATGTGCTCTTATATATGAGCTTTATTATTAAAAAAATCCGCATTCTGTCAAAGAATCATTTTATGCCCGTTTTAACAAGCTCTGCTAGAGGGCTTTTTCCAGTTGTAATTAGAAATTCCATAAAAATAAATTATTTATTTTAATTTTATGTTTTTTTCCCCTAACGAAGTATGACGTGTGCTTTCAATCAGAATTGATTAATAATAAATCGATTTCATGTCTCTTTTCTAATTAATATCGAATAAATTTGCCGTTTTCATTCGAATTCAAAAATTCGAATTTCATGTCAAAGGAACAACTCGAGGTCACAGAATCTGATTCTATCTCCCTTGCTATCTGACATTGACAGCTAATCCTCTTCCGCAGGTATCTTCCAAGATTTCTCATTGCATGGGCACCCAGTGTTCTTGGTTTATTTATAGGTGGTTATTTTGAGTTTTTGAAAAAGGTGAGTGAGGGTGGGATGGTATCCAGACTGTCTTCAAGTTCCTCCGTCGTATTTAAGGCATCTCTCCGCAGAAGTATATTTCGAAATTAAAACGACGGAGTTCATTTCGTCTATAATTCTCTGTTGGTTGGACTCCAAGTATATTTCATGGAGAATTCTCCATTGGTTGAAATCTAAGTATATTTAATGGAGAATTCTTCGTTGGTTGGACTGTAAGTACATTTCGTAACTGGAAAGAATGATCCTAGAAGTACACTCATGGACAAAACTTAAAGAAGTTGTACCTTTTAACGTGTATATTACGAAAGTATATTTAATGGAGAATTCTCCGTTGGGTGGACTGTAAGTACATTTCGTAACTGGAAAGAATGATCCTAGAAGTACACTCATGGACAAAACTTAAAGAAGTTGTACCTTTTAACGTGTATATTACGAAAGTATATTTAATGGAGAATTCTCCGTTGGGTGGACTGTAAGTATATTTCCTAACTGGAAAGAATGATCCTAGAAGTACACTCATGGACAAAACTTAAAGAAATTGTACCTTTTAACGTGTACATTACGAAAGTATATTTAATGGAGAATTCTCCGTTGGTTGGACTGTAAGTACATTTCGTGACTGGAAAGAATGATCCTAGAAGTACACTCATGGACAAAACTTAAAGAAATTGTACCTTTTAACGTGTACATTACGAAAGTATATTTAATGGAGAATTCTCCGTTGGGTGGACTGTAAGTACATTTCGTGACTGGAAAGAATGATCCTAGAAGTACACTCATGGACAAAACTTAAAGAAATTGTACCTTTTAACGTGTATATTACGAAAGTATATTTAATGGAGAATTCTCCGTTGGTTGGACTGTAAGTACATTTCGTGACTGGAAAGAATGATCCTAGAAGTACACTCATGGACAAAACTTAAGGAAATTGTACCTTTTAACGTGTATATTACGAAAGTATATTTAATGGAGAATTCTCCGTTGGGTGGACTGTAAGTACATTTCGTGACTGGAAAGAATGATCCTAGAAGTACACTCATGGACAAAACTTAAGGAAATTGTACCTTTTAACGTGTATATTACGAAAGTATATTTAATGGAGAATTCTCCGTTGGGTGGACTGTAAGTACATTTCGTGACTGGAAAGAATGATCCTAGAAGTACACTCATGGACAAAACTTAAAGAAGTTGTACCTTTTAACGTGTATATTACGAAAGTATATTTAATGGAGAATTCTCCGTTGGGTGGACTGTAAGTACATTTCGTGACTGGAAAGAATGATCCTAGAAGTACACTCATGGACAAAACTTAAGGAAATTGTACCTTTTAACGTGTATATTACGAAAGTATATTTAATGGAGAATTCTCCGTTGGGTGGACTGTAAGTACATTTCGTAACTGGAAAGAATAATCCTAGAAGTACACTCATGGACAAAACTTAAGGAAATTGTACCTTTTAACGTGTATATTACGAAAGTATATTTAATGGAGAATTCTCCGTTGGTTGGACTGTAAGTACATTTCGTGACTGGAAAGAATGATCCTAGAAGTACACTCATGGACAAAACTTAAAGAAGTTGTACCTTTTAACGTGTATATTACGAAAGTATATTTAATGGAGAATTCTCCGTTGGGTGGACTGTAAGTACATTTCGTAACTGGAAAGAATGATCCTAGAAGTACACTCATGGACAAAACTTAAGGAAATTGTACCTTTTAACGTGTATATTACGAAAGTATATTTAATGGAGAATTCTCCGTTGGGTGGACTGTAAGTACATTTCGTGACTGGAAAGAATGATCCTAGAAGTACACTCATGGACAAAACTTAAAGAAGTTGTACCTTTTAACGTGTATATTACGAAAGTATATTTAATGGAGAATTCTCCGTTGGTTGGACTGTAAGTACATTTCGTGACTGGAAAGAATGATCCTAGAAGTACACTCATGGACAAAACTTAAAGAAGTTGTACCTTTTAACGTGTATATTACGAAAGTATATTTAATGGAGAATTCTCCGTTGGGTGGACTGTAAGTACATTTCGTGACTGGAAAGAATGATCCTAGAAGTACACTCATGGACAAAACTTAAAGAAATTGTACCTTTTAACGTGTATATTACGAAAGTATATTTAATGGAGAATTCTCCGTTGGGTGGACTGTAAGTACATTTCGTGACTGGAAAGAATGATCCTAGAAGTACACTCATGGACAAAACTTAAAGAAATTGTACCTTTTAACGTGTATATTACGAAAGTATATTTAATGGAGAATTCTCCGTTGGTTGGACTGTAAGTACATTTCGTAACTGGAAAGAATGATCCTAGAAGTACACTCATGGACAAAACTTAAAGAAGTTGTAACTTTTAACGTGTATATTACGAAAGTATATTTAATGGAGAATTCTCCGTTGGTTGGACTGTAAGTACATTTCGTAACTGGAAAGAATGATCCTAGAAGTACACTCATGGACAAAACCTAAAGAAGTTGTAACTTTTAGCATGTATATCGGGATTCAGACAATAACTCTGAAAGATATTTGATACACAGTGACTTTTGTTAAAGACACACTAGATAACTAAATGTGAACAACATTGCCTCTGTCTTCTTTAAAAAAATAGACAATCGGCGACATTATAGACTTTCCACTTCCTTGAATTTTATCCATGAGTGTATCGATCTAAATTACATGATGAACATTTTCTAGACGGACCGAGGAGACATTTTGGTCCCCTTATCGTTTACCACTAGCGGGTCAAATAGAAAGGAGCACAAACTCTGTTTCATCTATTGATCTAGCAACCACGGGTCAGTGACAAAGTCACAATACCAACTTTAGCAGAGAAGTTCAATAGATGACGCAGTTTTTGTGTCATTTCAACGGGAGAAGTGTCCTTTCTTTCTTTAAGATCGAAAATCCCCTCAGTAAATTTCCATCTTACAAGGCGATTGCTTGACCACTTTCACAGATGGATTGGGGGAAACTCACGATATCAAAAGTTAGGTCCCGAAACTTGCTGGAATTGTTCTTTTTTTAACCAATTCTAAGTACACACTCAGTACAAGCCACGGTAGTTATGATGGGTAGAAGTCTACGCTTGTCTTTACTGGAAGTATGTCTACACATGTCGACTTTGTACTTACAAGGTGTCATAATCTCGTTTGGTTATTTGCACTCATTGGTGGAGTCGCATTCAAAAGTCGGAGTCATTTTTCTAAATAAAATAAATTCCCAATACGGAATTCGAACACGAATACCCGCCAGAGTACGCCATAGCATCATTACCAACAAGCCACTTCTCTAAGTGTGAAACTGGGCAGATACACAACTAACTCCCCGCGGACTGACAACCAGAACTCCACCATCAGTAATTGAGAACAAATGCAGGCTGCTGTAAGAAAATTTCATTATTATAATTCATTCCAAATGCCTATTAACCGCCTAATGAAATTAACTCGCCGCGCAAACCTTTCCTCCGTTTAACCTAATTTGCATCACATTTGTCACAATGTTCTCTGTTACGTATGCCTATAAGGAAAGCTTGATGTCCTTTGCTTCTCACTGGAAGAATCTCTCACTTTTCAGGACGATCCCCATAGACACTGTTTGCTATCAATTTGTAGTAGTATAGAAAGCTTAATACTATTCAAAGAAAAACAATCAAGACCTGAAATATTTTCGAATACCTCACTTACACGAAGATCAATTACTTATTCAATATTCAATACTATTCTACTAGCTAGCACTATGATACTACTTACGGTTCAATCTTCTTATCTAATCAACACCTCTTTTCTTCCCTGGCTTGGGGAATCTAACTTTTTTTTGAACAACCTTGATGGCGTGCAGCACCTTGGTACTTTGCTACTGTGCATTGTGACTTGTCTGCTTGATACATTATTTTTAGGATCAAATATCATACACTTTAGTTAGTAGCCCGTAAATCCATATTCTCTCTCTCTACTTACCTTGATGTACGACCTGGAGTCAACACAGAAGTCAGCCACATCTAGAACTGGCTCGATGAACAAAGACTCGCGGTCAAAGTTTCCATTTTGATCTTTTGTAAATTAATTTCGCTGAAGAAAAAAATTGAATTATAATAGTTTAGTGTAATAATTATATAGTTTTCCAATATAAATAGTTGGGTTGTTATAGAGATATTCCATAATATATATTTAAAATTTCGAGTGTTTTTCTAAAACGAATTTCGTTAGAGAAAGCTTTTCTGGGCGTTATAAATATTTTCGTTATTAAAATTTTGATAATGAAGGTTTGGTAATAAAGAATTAGGTTATAAAGAGTTTTTCGTTACAAAAAATCATTAGAGAAAGTTTTTCCTTATAAAAAAGATTCGTTATGGAGTTGGGATCATAGAAAGTTTTCGTCATCATAAGAATTTCGTTATAAAAATTTCTTTAGAGAAAGTTGTTGTTATAAAAATAATTTCGGTATAGATTTTTTTCAAAAATAATGAATTCAGTTAGTTTTTTCTTTGTAAAGATGTTCGTGATGAAGAATTTTTCGTTATAAAGATTTCGTGATGAAGAATTTTTCGTTATAAAGATGTTGTCCTCAAAAGATTTTCGTAATTATTGTTTCTATCATAGAGAGCTTTTCGTTTGGAAAATACCGTTATAGAAAGTTTTCGATTAGTTTCCTACCAGGGAGATTTCTGGATCGATAGCCGAGGGAAATGTATTTGCCCCATTGTTAACAAAGTATCATTTGTAAAGAAGAATTGTTACCACGCCAATAAAACAAATAAAATTTATGAGCCATAAACCAACAACACGGGGGATGAAGCTATAGTTGGACATTCCATTTTGTAGAGTGACGGAATACCGTCGCCGTGTAGAAACTTGGATCTAACAAATTTATCGTTGGATGGGTGAACCAATCAGTTTTCTTGCTACTGCTTGGAGGTGCTTTTTAGATAATTATTTCTGAAATGATTGCCGTCTTTAAACATTGAGTGAAGTAAATTGTTTAGAATGGATGAAAGCTAATGGTGACGAGTTTCTGTATTAAAGATATAAGCTTGGCAAGTTTTCAGACAATAACGTCCTTTAACATGGTGTAATACGAATACAGAACTCTTGTATTACACCATGTTGAAGGAGGTTATTGTCCGAAATCTCGCCAAGTTTATATCTAATACAATATAATATAATGCGGCTTGTGATTGTAAAACAACATTTGAAAATTATCCCGCATGTGTTTCTTTTGAATGAAAAATCAAAATTTATTCGTTATTTCTCCTTAAAATAAATTTTGATTTTTCGTTCAAAAGAAACACATGCGGGATAATTTTCAAATGTTGTTTTACAAGTTTATATCTCTTCAACAAATATACTCGTGTCCGTTAGCTTTTATCTCTTCTCAGCAATGGTATCTGTGGCGATGTATAGGCAGAATCGTCCAATACAGTATTAGAGCTCTAAGAATAACTCTGGTGGATTACATTGGCGAAGCTGCTTGGAAGTCTCACCACTAATGAACCAAGCCTTCCCAATATTTTTCTATCGCAGTAAGGATAGTGTCGCGTTCAGCGGCGCAGCGCCCAGGCTCTATTTTGCCCAGACGCCCGAAGTCTCTTATTCTGGTCCCGGGGAGGAAAAAATCCGTGGAATCTCAAAGGTAGAGAAGAGCGATTCCCAAGAAGTCAAATCCGCGGAAGTGTCTAAGGCAGGTATCAACCAAGGCGTAGACCTCTCGAGAGCGGGCCGAGAAACCACACGACTCTAACCAGTCAACATAATAGTTTATTTTTTGTCACGAATATATATACATATAAATATTTACATATGACAAATATGTTTCTTATAATGGATTAAATTTACATATATTTAGAAAAATATAAATCTATAAGAAAATTAACATTCTATTCCCAACATACTCCCACCTTGAGTTTTTTCTACAGAAACTCAACCAATAGTTGGGAAACGACCGTTTTCATTCCAGTTCTTTAGGATTGGGCTATCTTCGTAGGGTCTTTACTGGCTTCTCCTCGGGAGCCTCCCCGGCGTGGTTCCGACTGTATACTCCTCAAGGTACTCCCCAGATCGGCGGGTATCTCTAAATTGTAGAGCCGTTGAACCGGCCCAATCTGTACGCCCTTGCTGGTTCTCAACTTGGCGACCCTCACAGGTCCATCTCGGCCAGGGTAGACCTCCACAACTCTCGCCAAAGGCCAATTGACTCGCTTAGCATTATCTTGTCCAATCAACACCAGATCTCCCACCTTGATAGGTCTTGTCTTCGAGCGTCTTCTAGTCTCCTGCCTTAAGAATCCAAAATACTCCGTCCGGAATCTCTTCCGCAGATCTTCTCTTAACCTTTGTCTAAATCGGTATCTCTTCTGAAGACTAGCCCTTTCAATAGAGTCCAGATCTGGAACTCCTATTTCTTTGAGGTCGTGTAAGAACAAGGCAGGGGTTAATGGACTAAGATCTTCGACATCTTCAGACATGTAAGTCAATGGACGTGAGTTCATCAAAGACTCTGTGTCACAGATAATGGTGTAAAGTTCCTCAAATTCCAAACGAGCTTGACCAAGAATCTTCCTAAGGAGTTGTTTCAGCAAACCAATCAATCTTTCCAGATCTTGTCTCCTACTTATTTTAGTTTTGACCCTCAACAATCCCAAAGAATCGCAGCATAACTTGAAATCCTTCAACCTCTTGTCCTCTGGTCCAGTGAAGGATTCCCGTTGGATAACTCTCACCAGCATCAGTTCCGCCCTTTTAATTTCATTCACAGTAAGATCACCTTTCACTCGCTGACCTATTGTTCCTCTCGCATTTGTTAAAAACCGGTTCATCCAGGCAGTTACTCTCAATATCTTGTAGTAGTTTGAAAAGCGATAGTAGTACTGATCTTTTTTCCCTTTCAATACATGTTGATGTTAAAACAAACTTTCTCTTTTCCGAGTTCACAATATCTGGGTCAGGGTATATTTCCCTATGGGGCCAATCTCTTCTTGGTCTTCTCAACCAACTCGGGCCCTCCCACCACTTCGATCTCTTCAGAGAATCGGCTAAGCACCCCCGTGATGGTAAATCCGCTGGATTCAAACATCCTGGTACACGATACCAATCCTCTGTCTCACTGAGAGATCGAATCTCCATAACTCGATTCATTACAAAAGTCGCCCAGTTATCTTCCATTGCAATTTCTGGAACCTCTTGAGAACATTGAGCTTTACATCCTGAAGAATCAGGATCTTATGCCGAGGCATCGTCTTTAGGCTTAGAGGTATCGTCTGAAGGCTTAGAGGTATCGTCTGCAGGCCTACAGCAGTCATAGGACTCTGAACTCTTCCTTAGAGATCTCAAACCACTCAATATAATAGTCCTATGATCTACAGGATTCGCAATCCTTTCCGGTCTAGCACTTTCACCAGACTTTCTGGAGACTTGTCTCCCAAATTAAGACCTTTTCGCTGGAGTAGGCACTTGCCCCTTTGGAGAACTGGCCGGAGTATATAACATTGGAGTTACTGCAGCTCCAGAAACAGTTTCCTTCGATACAAGTTACATTCCATTGCTTGGAAGATATTTGCCAATTGAACCTTTTTCTATTGGCTCTCTCCTCACATAGGTGATCTGGACAGTGCAACCCTGCTTAGAAAGCGTTTCACCTTCTCCAACCATGCATCATCATTCAACCATTTACTTTTCTTCCGGATTTAGAGGCACGGGCACTCAACCAAAATCGTCTACAACGATTTCCCGCTCAAAACCATCAGTTGTCCATCTTTTTTTTTTTCCAAAGAAATTTGAGGTAGTCCCAATCATTATCTCTGATGGCGATCATCTGGAAATATCTTTTCAGGTCGGCCACAACTCCGAACTTATTCCTCCGAAGCTTTATCCTTATCTCAGGGATTCTTCTCAGCAGACTGTGTATCCTCTTCATATATCGCTTCAACGAGAATCCGTTTCGTCCTCGATAGGAAGCGCCGTCTTTCGCTGGCCGTACAGGCGCAGCCCTGGAGTCACACCCACATACAGGGCGATCAGGCAAATAGTATCCCTTTACTTTAAATTCCGCATCTCCTATCTGTCCTGCTTCCATCAATTTACTCGATGCTGGAATTCTGACAACTCTTTCCTCAATATCATCAATGGACTCAGCCTCACCATCTGCAATCTCCACTTGATCCGCGCCTTCAGCTACCGCTTTAGAATTGCTCACCGATTCACAAGCCTCAATTGCAGTTCTAGAATCCTCCACTTCATTATCCTTGGTTTCAGCTTCAGAATCCTTTACTCCGTCGCCCTTAGGCTCATCTTCAGAGTCTTGTACTCCATCGCCCTTAGGCTCATTTTCAGAGTCTTGTACTCCGTCTTCCTTAGGCTCATTACCTTGTTCTGCATATGGCCTTTCTGCCATCCTTAAATCGGTACCTTGTTTTACATAGAGCAGCTTCACTTCTTCGGTGTTCTTTGAATCCATTCCTTGTTCCACATCCAGCACTTTCTCTTTATCTGCTTCAGAGGCATTCAAAAAACCAGCAGCCGTGGGCAGGGGATTCCTCTCATTTCTTCGATACTTCACGATAGAACTTTGTAACTGAGGGTGCTCATTTGATGGTTGGCCGGCTGTTATTTCGTCCCGCGTGCCGAACGTGCTTTCTAATGCAATCAATTGTCTCTCCAAATATTCAATCAAATCTCCAAGAGAAAAAGCTCCTGTGAATTCCCGGTGTAATTCAAGCTTTAAGTCTGATGGCAATAGCTTGAGGAGTAAAGGGCACAATAAGTTACCGTAGCTTTCAACGACAACACCCAATGACTCCAAACTTTAATCTGCACCAGGATTCTGCCGTACAATTCTCTGAAAGCCCCCACGTCCTTTGTCACTCTAAGTGGTTTCAAGGCCAAGAGGTTGTTCATATGCACGTCGATCAACCTTTCCCCTTTTCCGAAGCGTTTCTTCAACAATTCAACGGCCTTATCGTAATTTTCCTCAGATAGGCAAAATCCTTCCACAGTTTGGGCCGCCGTTCCACCCAAGTAGGCTTTAAGATAGTTAAATTTATCTATCTTGGTCAAGTATTCATTCTTATTGATTGATGAATCGAAGGCATTCCAAAAATTTAACCACTGGCTAATTTCCCCGTAGAATCTTTCCATTGTTAATTTGGGTAACTTAACCATCCCAGTTAGAGTCGGTCGACCGATTTCTCCTGGATATTCCTTCTTCGTGGCAGTTGCAGTTTCCCTCTGCATTCCTTCCGCTACCACCAGACTTCTTTTCTTTAGCAAATATTTCCACGCCACGGCCTTTTCCCGGTATACCTCTACCATCTTTAGATCTTTCTCTAGATCTTTGATGTCAATCAGCTTACCGATTTCTTCGTCTACCCGCCTCAGTTCTTCGTAGACATCCGAAAGCTGCCCCAGCAGTTCCTCGTGGTCACACTCCTTGTGCACGTCATATTCCTCTATTCTTTTCCCGTACTTGGATAAAGACGTGCGGAGTATGGTTCTCTTCTTCTTGAGTCTCTCTAGCGCTTCTTCTCTTTCCATCTTCTGATCCAAAAGGGTTCCAAATATAGGCACGGCTTTCTCCTCGCGTCCCGGCTGGGATGCCAAATGTCGCGTTCAGCGGCGCAGCGCCCAGGCTCTATTTTGCCCAGACGCCCGAAGTCTCTTATTCTGGTCCCGGGGAGGAAAAAATCCGTGGAATCTCAAAGGTAGAGAAGAGCGATTCCCAAGAAGTCAAATCCGCGGAAGTGTCTAAGGCAGGTATCAACCAAGGCGTAGACCTCTCGAGAGCGGGCCGAGAAACCACACGACTCTAACCAGTCAACATAATAGTTTATTTTTTGTCACGAATATATATACATATAAATATTTACATATGACAAATATGTTTCTTATAATGGATTAAATTTACATATATTTAGAAAAATATAAATCTATAAGAAAATTAACATTCTATTCCCAACAGATAGTATTGTTTTATGTATAAAAGAACCAATCGTGTTTAAATGCTTTCATTTATTATATATAGATGGCGTGATATTGGTTTATATTAATCTCAAAGAAACCAAAAGGCATTCCCAGGTCGTGTTGGCTGACGGAAGCTTGAAGACGTAGAAAATGTTTTATTGTCTGGATGACAGTTCCGTCACGTTGGTCTACCAACATCGCTTGTTTGTCAACTCTCCTGTTGTTTGACATGGCCGATAGTTGTGTAGTAGTCAACTGCCTTGTAATCACGGAACATCTACGATATCACATCCCAAATCCCATCATGATGTCTACACATTAGAACAAGTTCTAATTTACACTAAAAGGTCTCTTCTTCTTTCTTATCTCCACTCAATCATATTAGGGTATCAAGTTGTGACCCTTGATGGTGTCTGTTTGACAACCATCATGACTGGATGAAGTAGAATGCGTCTGCCTTTGTCATTAAGACTGGAAGCACTACTCAGTGGCAGGCCGACTTAGCTCCAAAAGAAATGGCCGCCTCTGACAAGGAACAGACGCCATGTGCAGCCGCTCCTAACATGGATTACAAACACTGCTCATCCTGTATCCCTGGATTAGGAGCCCTTACAGGGTACTATCAGCCGGGCCAGTTGAACCCAGGTTTTTTAGTGAGCTTTTACTGCTCCTCCTCCTCCTTTTTCATCCGGGTTTTGGACCGGCAAAGGCGGAGTTACATTAAAAGGTGATATCTAAAGAACGTCTAGATCGACGAGAGCGCAGTTTGAATAAAAGTAGCGGGAATGGTGAAATTCTGGATGGATTGGTAGACAATCTGTCTGGAAATTTTGTTTCAATGCCCTCATTGTAAGCCATTCTGTCTGATTCATTCGTGTTCCACATGTGCTGTCCAGACGACAAAATTACACCGCCGCGAATTTGGTATCAAGCAAATTCTATGCCGATACTCATTTTACAGTATGATGCACTAGCGCGCCATCTGTTATCAAAATTCGAAATTATTTTAAAGGCGTAAGATTCTTTTTGAAAATAAACAATTTCTACTGCCCTTACTGCAATGGAAAAACGAAAAAAAAAAACGCTGGGAGGGTTCACCACTGATGAGACAGGCCCTCCCAATTAATTTTTCCATTGAAGTAAGGGCAATAGAAATTGTTTATTTTCAAAAAGAATCTTACACCTTTAAAATAATTTCGAATCATTTTACAGTCTTGGCCCTTTAATTATTTATAAGTAATATAAAGGACTGCGGTGTATGATTATAAAGTAATACTTAAAGCCTACCCGCATAAGTTTCTTTTTTTTTTGTGAAAATCAATATTAATTTCAAAGAGAAATATGTACTATTTCTAACTTTTTGGATGACGTATGAAAAGGTTGAATATATGAAGAGTAATGGTCTATATATGATTGGATGACGTATGAAAGGGTGAAAATGTGAAGAGTAATGGCGAACGGAAAAATAAGTGTCCTGGGGCGGGAATCGAACCCACAACCTTCTGCTTACCGGGCAGGTGCCATGGCCATGTCCACTAGGCTACCCTGGACGTATTTTTCCGTTCGTAACTAATACTTACGTCAATAACCCCCTATCTATATATAAGAGATGAAACTTCTAAGCCAATAGATGTTTTCTATATAAAATAAACTTTCTGCCATCCTTACTGTGATGGAAAACAGTAGGAAGGTTTGGCAAATCAGTGGTGAACCCTTCCAACGGTTTCTTCAATTTTATTCAACCCGATCGCTTTTTAGATCTCTAATACTATATTGAGCGATTCTGCTTATGTATTCTACATTGAATGGTAGAATCTTAATTTTACATCGCAGTAAGAACAATATAAGTTTGTTTTATTTTTTAACGAAACTTTTTTGTGCGCGTTTGACACACATTAAATATGTTATAACACCTTGATAAAGGTTGGCGTTCAGCCAACTGAAATATTGGTAAGATAAATGATATTTTGATCCAATATATGCCTTTTTAATTAAAGTCTTATTTCTTACGAGCTAAGCTCGGGTTTTACCCAAATGCATTTTTACCTAAGTGTATATTTATAAACTTAAATGCTGTTTTTTGAATAAAATAATATTTGATACAATTCTAAGTTGTTTTAAAATATTCTTAATAATTGCATTGTCATCGCGAGTAAGCAAGTTGAAAAATTGTTGAATGGGGTATAAGTTGACAGATGTCATTATACATAAGTATTGAAAATAGAGCAATCTCTCTCTCCATAGATAAATCTTTAATTAAAAAGGCATATATTGGATCAAAATATCATTTATTTTACCAATATTTCAGTTAGCTGAACGCTGTTGACACACTTTAAAATGTTTTAACAACTTGATAAAGGTTGGCGTTCAGCCAACTGAAATATTGGTAAAATAAATGATATTTTGATCCAATATATGACTTTTTAATTAAATATATAAGTATATATTGTAGAATAGATTTTTAAAAAAATTGTTTGGAAAATTATACCCTGATATAATCAGTTCTATCATTCATTTATATTAAGTAGAGTTAAAACATACAGTAGAACCTCTCTTTAGCGGACACCTCTATACAAAGGACAGTTTTCATTTGCAAAATTACCATTTTTACAATTTAGCAACTTTCCAGTAAGAGGACACCTCTCTCTAAAGGACACTTTGACTCTGTAATTAGGTGTTGTCCTTTGCAGGGGAGGTTCTACTGTATTAGTTAAACCTATACTTCATACTACATACTTTATTTTTAGCCAAATTTTTCCATCGCAGTAAGGACAGTAGAAGTTTTTTTACGAAGCAGTTTCGTGCTTAATAAGTTTTATTGCTTTTATAAAATT